>VMDO01000720.1:138747-236068 GCA_007922755.1 Pedetes capensis
TAAGCAGGGTCGGGCCTGGTTAGTACCTGGATGGGAGACCGCCTGGGAACACCAGAAGCTGTAGGCTTGGGAGAAGGACCTGGCAACCCCCTCCCAAAAATCAATCTGCCATTGAAAACCCTATGCACAGCAGAGAAGCACTGACAATAGTGTTTCCCCTGTTGTACAGAGGGTCGCTATGAGTCGGATACCAACTCGATGGCACCTAACAGCAACAACCTGAGAGAGTAAAAGCAAAACTCAGGTTTATAAAACAAAAAGCCTTTCCAGGGAAAACAAGTGATTCTAAGACAGAAACTAGTTTCTTGTTCAACTATTAAAAATTCTAATGAACTTATCAATCAGTTCTTGAAATTTTAGCTAGTGCAAAGAAAGATTTTTGAAAACTGTGGTTTATTGCCAAATTTAAGTTTTAAAATTCTGTAGTCTATTCATCTATATTTGGGAGAAGGACCTGGCAGCCCACTCCCCCAAAACAATCAGCCTTTGAAAACCCTATGAATAGCAGAGAAGCACTAACAATACTGTTTCACCTGTTGTACATAGGGTTCGCTATGAGTCGGACATCACTTCGATGGCACCTAACAACAATTCATCTATATATGCTGGTAATATTAATCAGGTTGTAGGTTGAGGGAAAATGAGTGTTATATTCATCTATAAAGAAATGGAGTGCTGACCAAAGTTTGAGTTTGTCATCTTTTGTGGCTACTGAGTTTCAGAAGATCTCAGCGAATTGTCTGGGTGGTATGTGACAACTGATGATTCTTTATCTTCTGTGCTACAATCAAAAACTTGAGCCATGGTTGGCCATGTTGCATTTACTGGATAATCTCCAGGGCTTGTTTAAACCAGTATTTGAAAGTATAGGAAGCAGCTCTGACTAATGACAGGAACGTCCCTGCAGGACCACATCATGATACACATCTGGTCTAACATCAGATCATTCACTATCTTGGTCTATATCTTGGAGAAGATAGCTTGATTCCAAATTTTGGAGTCATTGCCATGTACATGTTCAACCTTAGCCAAGTCCCTTACATTCTTAGGGACTCAGGTTCTCTATCTAAAAAAACAAATAAAAACAACAACAAAATAAAAAACAATGGAGAACATTTCTTAATACAGCAATTTTCTGGAGTAAGTTATTTTCAGAGAGTACTACAAACTCACCTAGTGATAGAGGAGAAAAAAATATTTGCCATGGAGGAAAAAAGCTTACAGAGCAGTTGGCATTTATTTACCATTTGGATAAAAGTGACTTGGTTGAAGATCACTGCTCTAAAATTATATTAACACACTGGACCTAGGAATTGTTACCTATTTTGTTATAGCAGACTTTAAGAAAAACCTATACGAAAATACTTGAAAACAGTCTTATGCTCTAGTAAATTTGGAGAACACCATGTCATTATGTGAATCCTGAGAGGTTTTACTCACTCAAAAGCATTGTGTCTCTCTGAGTTGAGGTGGAGCTTGCAGTATTTCTCTGTGACCATCGATCCTTTTTTGGAGGAATAGCTCTGAGGTCTAATGGTTCAGAGAAAGGCCAATAATAGATTATAATATACACAAATGCTTTAGGAAATAATAGAACACAATTATTATTCAAACAGCGTATGGCAATGTTATAAACTTCTGTGGTTTATGGATTATCATTGTGAAGTTTGATAGCAGTGATTTTAGCAGATGTTTGTATAAATGTTGCTTTCTTTGGCAGTACAGTTTTAACATGGATTATTTTATCAATAATTATCATAATTAGTAAACTGGCTTTAGGTTACAAAGCATCCTCACACATATTATGCTTCTTATACTAACATAAGCCTGACTTGTAGATATTATTATTTTCCCAATTTAGAGGGAGAGGAAATGAGGTCCAGACAAGTTAAATGACTTGTCCAAGGAGTCAAAGCCAATAAATGATGAAACTGGAGTGTGAACCAGATTTTCTGAATCCAAATGTAACACCCCCTTTCTCACAATTCACCTCTCTTTTCTTTTTTCCTTCCTTTCCCTTCCTTCCTTTCTTTCTTCCTTCCTTCCTTCCTTCTAGTACTGGGGGGGGGGGGGGGTTGAGCCCAGGGCCTCACACACACTAGGTAAGTGCTCTACTGCTAAGCTATACTCCAAGCTCTGTTTTAATTTATTTATTTTGAGATAGGGTCTCACTAAGTTGCTCAGGCTGCCTCGGACCTTGAATTTGTGATCACCCTGTCTCAGCCTCCCAAGCAGCTGGGATTGCAGGCATGCACCCCAGTGTTCAGCTTTCGCTTTTTTTTCTGGGCTAATATTTATCATTGCTTTTCTGCCTACAATCAAGCCAACCGCAAATGGCATGTTTAGCCATAAAATTAAGATTTTTAAAATAATTCCTACAAGGAAATTATTTCTTGCTTTATCATTACATGAACCTCTATAAATCTTCAAATGACAGTAAAAATGAGTTTTCTTTTGTATGAATTTGAATTTTATTTATGTCTAAAACTAAGTAATATCATGAATCATTTCCCTGGTTGTTTTGTTAGTGTTATATTCTCTGAATGGGCTATAAACCATTTCTTGCTGCACTAGGAGGCAGATACTTGAACAGATCACTCACTGTCTCGCTTTTACACATGACAATACAACTAGGTACTGGATCTTAAAACAAAACTATCACACTAGATCTGGGATCTTAGAAGATTCAACTCTGGTGTCTAAGATCAGGACTTTGAGGTCCCATGTAGGAGGTGAAAAGGGAAAGCGGCGACCACATGGTACCTGGATCCAGTTAGAAAGGTGAGCGTGTGTCATGCAGCCAGAATCCTACACCCCAAGCAGGATTGATGCTGGGCTTTGTCTTGCTGATGTGGAAGTGATGGACATGCAGACAGCTGACTAGTCACATCCACCATGGTTTCTACCTCCTCTTACTGCCTGACACTCAGGGCTCCCATTCCACCTCTCCCTACAGCCCCCATTCTAAACCACTTTCTGTCCCACTGCCTCCTAATGCCATGGTCTTCCACACCTCAGTGCCCCTCTGCTCACTGTTCCTGGCTACAGGGCTCTACCAAGTCACATCACCTTTTCTCATGTTCTAAGCCCCAGTTCACAAGTTTATGCTTCCATGGTTGTTCAGGGGGTCCTATCTTACTGGAGTCTGAAAGAGGGAATCTTCCTAACCTACGTAAGACATTGGAGAAGTTGAGACATTGGAGAGTCATCTCCATGTCGCTGCTTGTCACTGTCACTGACCCAGGGGAACTCTGTCTCCTACTCCACTCGGGGGCCAGTGCCCCTCTGGCCCCCTGTGTGATGAGACTGTCAGGAAAGGGGGGCAGTCCAGGCCTGGCCCTGGTTTTTCATGGTTCTCCTGGCTGGTTGGCCCTCATCAGCCCACAAACGCAGGACCACGTCCATGTACCAAGCTATGAAGAATGAGGCGCACCTCAGGACAGTGCTCCTGGTAGGAAACAGAAGGTTGAAATGCCAGCACATTTGACTGCACAAAGGCATGGTCTTCATGGAGGCTGTGTCCCTTGGGAGCTGCCTTCCCTCGAGAGTCTCTTCCTTCTGGGCTCTGTCTGCCCACAAGAAGCCCTCTATTTGACTCTGGTGACCCCATCTATTTCCTCAGAAAAACACTTATTCACCCGCTGGTTTGACAGGTATTTACTTGGGACCGCCTAACTGCCAGGTGCTAGGACACAATAGGGAGGAAAAACAGACACAGTTACTGCTTTTGTGGAGATTATGATTTGGCAGGAGAAAATATATTAATCAAAGGGTGACACATACAAATACAAAATGCCAAAACTGCGGTGAAGGAAAGACTGAGCACAAGGACAAGGTTCACTGGGGAAATGACAGAGGCAGAGTGTGAAGAGTTTTCCACTTCCTCAAGTGGCTGTGACTTCAGTAGATTTTTGTGCCCAGCAGAGGCAGGCTCTGTGCTGGTACTCCTGAGACGGTGGGAGGAGAGCAGCCACCTCTGCAGAGCCATGGCCTTAGATAACAGGGGGAATGCCTCACTGGCTCAGGTGTTCTCTGCTCATTTTCTCCAGAGCCTGTCTCCAAAACAGGGTAAAAGTGGGGCTCCAGTTCCATTTCTGTCTTCCCAGGATAGGCTAACTAGGTTGTGACAAGGTCCCCCATGATCAGCACAGCTACAGACATGTGTGACCTTTTTTTTTTTTTTTTAATGAATAGCCAGAGTTACCTGTTATTAACTTGGTCCTGTAGGAGCAGCAGCAGAACCCCATCCCACCCCAAATGCAGGTCTTGTGTCTTTGTCTTTCCTGTTTTAGGTCAGTGGCATCACACTAAATAAATGTCACAATGTGCTCACTATCCGTAGTTGTTCCATTTGCTTTCTGGGGGGGAATAATCCAACTTGGAATCTTTTTGGTACAAGATCTGCTGATGAGCAAGATAAGAGAAAGAAGAATTTGTTACTTCAACTTTGCACAAAGAGATGGAGGTACGGAAGGTTCTGGGTTTTATAATAAGCATGCAGAAAGTCTCTGAGTGAGTCAGAACAAATGTGGGGATCCCAGGCACCTCAGTTTTGAAGGGGGTGTTGTTTGTAAAGCAGAGAGATCTTTCTTTCAATGTTAACCAAACAAAAAAGCAAAAAAAAAAAAATGGGAAAGTCAATATGGAACTGGGATTTATAGTTAGTCCCACATTTGTTCTTAAATTTGTGTTGACATATTATAGCAGGTAGCATGTTAGGAAACATATGTTGCAAGATTCTGCAATATTTAATGGGTAAAGGACAAAGTCACACCTTGACCCTAGCTTCTGATTTGTACCTTTTAGTGCAGCCAGTTTTCATGCTACCAATTGAATTTATGTTATAAAGGAATAATCCTACCAGATAAACTTTACTATACTTGTTCAAAAGTATGAACTAGTATATGAGTTTGTCAAAAGGGGTATGACACTGGCTTCTGAATATAAATTCCAAATATCCTCATCCATTTGAGTTCCCTGCTCAGACTCCATGATTCTGTCACCTTTGCTCTCACTTTAAAGTCACCCCATGGTTTGTTACCCCACTTCTTTACCTAAGCACACCTCTCTCTAGGTTGATCTTAGGCAGAAAAGTACATTGGCTGCAATGTGACCTTGACACTCTCTTATCTTCTTGTTTAAGTGTCCTCCTCCTTTGTTCTGGTCCCTACACTCCTGTCCACTCTCCCTTTTCCTATTTCATGCAGGACATGGTGCCTAGAATGTCAATGTTTATGCACTCCATTTGCCTTTTGCCAATTTCTAATTTTCCTAGATTCGTACTATGTACATCCCACATTTCCAATTATTAATGGATGTTTACAGTTGTTCCTTCTCATTTTGAGTTGTGCCACATCATCAAATGGAGGTCCCTGGGGCTTTACTCTATTCCTATCATTAAGGTTGACTCTACTTTGAGGAGGCAACTTTTCTCCAGTTGTCTTTTAAGTGCCTTCCAACCTGAGGGCTCATTTTCTGGCACTATATCTGACAGGGTTTCTCTATTATTCATAGGGTCTTCAATTGTTTCAGGAGTGGACTGCTGGGTCCTTCTCCCTAGTCTTTCTTAGTCTGGAAGCTCAGCTGAAACCTGACCCTGCTGGTATCTGAAATACTGGTGGTTTGGCTTTCAGCAACATGACAAGTCCCCACAGCACAACAATCTTACATACACGTGGGGAATGATATATATGATGTAGTAAAACATAACCTAATATAACTTTATTATATACACACACAGGAGAAGGACCTGGCAACCCACTCCCAAGGCAATCCTGAAGCAGTCAGCCATTGAAAACCCTATGAGGGTCGCTATGAGTCGGATACTGACTCGATGGTACCTAACAACGACAACAACATATACACATACACATATATATGAAATTTCCCACTTAATTAACACCAAGATCTATTGCCTCTCTTTCAAAGCATCCTTATCCTTAATTATTATTTTTTTTTTTTCTTTTTGTGGTACTGGGGTTGAACCCAGGCAGGGCCTCACGCTTGCATGCTTTGCAAATGCTGGACAACTGAGCTGCACGCCCAGCCTCGTTTTTTCTTTTCTTTTCTTTTCTTTTTTTCTTTTTTTTTTTTACTTTTTTTAAGACAGGGTCTTGTTAAATTACGCAGACTGCCTCTGGTCTCGAACTTCCCATCCTCCTGCCTCCGTCTCCCCAGCCACTGGGATTATAGGCATGCACCACCACACTAGGCTATCCTTAATTATTTCCTTAATTATTTAAGTCTAAAAGGGGCACCTGGCACATGCCCACAACCAATCTATCAGCCACAGTCACCAGCCTCTTTCTTCTGCTATGCTCTGGCACCTTCTTTGCCGTTACTGTCAGTGGAGCCACTTGGAAAAGTTTAGGGAAGGACATCCTTGCCTGCACCCAGAGTGTGGTGTTCAGGGATGCCCAAGCTCCCGCCCAAGTGGGACACAACCTGGATGGGTTCGGGCAGTGGTGGGAAGAAAGGGCCCCTCAGTTCCTTGAACTGCTACATCCTCCTCCACCTCCTATTCTTTCTCCTCCTACTCTTTCTTCTCCTCTTCTTCCTCCTCCTCCACCTTGTTCTGCCCCACTCCCTCCTGCCTTAAAAGCCTTCCTTGCAAAAAGGGCAAGAAACTCTCTGAGAGCAGAGAGAAAGGCTCTGAAGCCTGGCCGTTCCTATATTGGCAGGATCCAAGCTGAAAGCTTCCAGGGTGATTTTCTCAATGATTGAATCCATACCCAGGCTAGGATTTAGAACTGGGGAGAACAATCTTTTTGTTTTGTTTTTTCTTTTTTCTTTTTCTGTAAGCTTTTAGGATAGCTACTGGAGTCCTGCCTGTCAGTCCTATGGTGCTGGAGGCAAACTGCTTTCAGGCAAACACCATCTAACTCTTGTAGGATAGGAAACAAGGCAGTAGATTGGAAATGTTTAGAATGCCAATATTTAGTTAGAGAACATGGCGCTTGCAAATATTAACTGAATTCTGCTCTTCAGGTAAGATATCTATTTTTATTGCCTTGGGAAATACATACAATAATCTGGTATCAAAATTTCATTTGAAGACACAATGAAGGTGGCTTCTTGTTACTGCATATTACTAGCTCCCCGCAAAGTACAGTAGCTAGTGATTGAATTTTGACCAAATAATTAGTACACTCTGGGGTCTGGGGTCTGGGGTCTGCTTAGCATTGGGAGACTCTGGAGGGAAAGGCAACCTCAGGGCTCAGGCCTGCACTTCAGGAAGCTGACAGCCTAGGGCCCTCTCCTTCCTCTCTCTGGGCCAGAACTTAGAGGCAGCAGATCTAAGAGCCCTTGGAGGGGCAGGATGGAAGAGAGAAGGTGGGAGGAATTTGTTCTGCTTCTCTGATCTCCCACTGGGTGGCTTTGGGGTCCCCATGGCTTCAGATCATCTGAGACCCCAGCTGTCAGTTCTCTGTGGTGATAGGCACAGACCTACAAGCTGTGCCCTTGGGAACCTATACCATTCCCCCGACAGGAACCCACCCTCCTGCACTAAAGATAAAGGACAGCTGTGCCCTAAAGTTAACAAAAAGACATGATTCATGGCTCCTGGGAAAGAGATGTATATATAGTCCTGCTCTTGTTTAAAAAACAGGGTGCTCTTCATGGGCTCCTGATTAAGAAAATGTGTAAGAATTTCACCATTTGCAATGTTTTTTCCCCACCTCTCTGCCTATCTCATTTGGCACCAAAAGGACATTAGGAGATTTGTTTCCATGGACAGCACATTTGGTTAAGTGCTTGGCCTTATACTGAAAAATGCCTCAAAGTTGTAGAGAGGGAATTTCCAAGCTGCCATCTTGACTTCCCGCCTAACTCCTTCCATGGAGATATTATTGATGGCATTAGCATACGTGGTAGAAGGCAGAAGAACCTGAGGACTCCATGAAGTGGTTCCTTTTGCATCCCTTTTTGCAAAGTGAAAAGTTGAGAGTCCCATGCATTCAACGAACATGTCATGAATGTCACAGTTCTCTCAGCTGGTGTCAAGATTCAAACATGAAGAAGAAGCTCAGCACCTGAGCTGCTAGCAAATGCACGAGGGTTTCCCAGGTGGTGAGCCCATGACACAGGCGAGCTGCGTATAAAGGGTGCACCCAAAGGCCCAGCACCAACTTCACCTGGGGGAAGAGATGGGGGAGGGGCTTTCTACAGATCTCACATCTGAGCTGAGTCTCAGGGAATCATCAAAGTAGGAACCCAAGGCTTTACCTTCCGATCCTGCCCATGATTAAGTTCGATTAAGAATCCAGAGAACATTCTCCTTTTAGACCAGAGTGCTACAGAACAAGATTTCTCTGCAAAAATATAGAGTTTTGGTTTCAAGTCAGAGTAATCCTTTTTTTTCTCTCTCTCTCTCTTACTTTAGAGAGAGCACAATCAGAATGTATCTCTGGGACATACTTAACAAATTTCTCCAAAACAGTTCCTGCCTCAGTTACTTAATGACCTGGTAGTTGAACTACACCTGAAAAAGCCTTTTTACTATAATTAATGATTGTGAACATGAGAAAACTATGAGGGGGGGGAGACGGAAAGAGAGAGAGGGACTCATTTATAATGATGAAAAGTTGAGTGAATGCTTTTGCGGAAAACAAGTTTTTTTGTAGTTTGGGAGTGCCACTTGATAAACAATACTAATGAAATCCTTTATGAAGACTAGTTTGTTCCTCCCAAAGTGCCTTTATGTGCGTTCTTTCTTGAAATGTGGGTTTTACTGAACAGACTCCTGAAACAAGACCTTGTGAACTAGTAGTTGTTCTGTGCTAGGCACCGTGTTGGGCTACTCACCTGCTAGTCACCTCATTCTGACACAGCCCCTGGGAGGCAGGGTCTGGTGCCCCATTTCACAGATGAGTGGAGGTGCACACAGTGGTTTCCACCAAAACTCATCCCTTCCTCTTCCAGCCTATAGCAATGCCTTTGAGTTTATTCCTTTAATATTATTTATCCCCTTACATCCTAATTATTTTTAATAATTTACACATCTACTTCTCCACTTACTGTTGGATCAACCATCCCAACTTGCTAGCTCACAAAGAGTCTTTTAATAAAGGATCCACTGAAGCCTCCTCATTCAGGTAGACTTGTGCCTTGGTTCAGGGGCAGCCTGCCTGGGCTCCCACTTAGTCATGTCACTCACTACCTAAGGAAGTGGTTTTATTTCTCAGCGCTTCCAACAGTAAAAATAGGATAACGATGGTGTGGCTCAGGAGGTTGTCAAGTATGGAATAACAAAACACTATAAATGGAATAAAATAATACCTTGCATGTGGTAACTTCTGGAGTCTTAGTCTACTTTCATCCTGTAGCCATAACCCTGTGGCATCAAATCCTGTCAGATCTTGGAAGCTAAGCAGGGTCAGGCATGGTTAGTACTTAGATGGGAGACCGCCTAGGAACACCAGATACTGTAGGCTTGGGAGAAGGACCTGACAACCTGCTCCCAAAAATCAATCCACTATTGAAAACCCAATGAAGACGAAGGTGCGTCTGACTTATGCCATGGTATTTTCAATTGCATCATATGGTTGTGAAAGCTGGACATTGAATGAGGGAGACAGGAGAAGAACTGATGCTTTTGAATTGTGGTGCTAGAGACATCTATTGAATATACCATGGACTGCCAAAAGATCCAACAGATCTGTCCTAGAAGAAATACAACCAGAGTGTTCCTTGGAAGCAAGAATGGCTAGACTGTGTCTTACATATTTTGGACATGTAGTCAAGAGAGATCAGTGCCTGGAGAAAGACATCATGTTTGGGAGCGTGTCAGGGCAACACAAAAAAGGAAAGCCCTCCACCAGATGGATTGACACAGTGTCTGCAACAATGGGCTTAAATATGAATAAGATCATGTGGCTGGCACAGGATCAACAAGTGTTTCGATCTGTTGTACATAGGGTCGCTATGAGCCCAACTCAACGGCACCTAACAACAACAAGTGTGCTTTCAGTTGCTATAACTGAGAAGCACAGTCTGGGTAATTGATAAGGAACTTATAGTTCCAGAGGCTGAAGAAGTCCAAGAGCACAGCACTGCCTCTGAACCAAGACTCTCTGCTTAGCCGCCAGTGAAGGCCTTCCGGCTGGGGCATACATGACAGGGGTATCACAGGAGGAGACAGAGGAAGTGGGCCTGACAGAGCTCACTCTAACAACAAAGTCACTCCTGTGATAACCCATCAATCCATTAATCCAGGAATGGTCAAATCCACTCATAAAGGCCAACCCCTCATGATCCAATCACCTCCCAGAGGTCCCATCCCTCAATGCAGCTGTATTAGGAGCCAAATTTCCAACACATGAAATTTGAGGGCCAGCTGGGCACTGCAGTGCATGCCTCTGATCCCAGTGACTCTGGAGGCAGAGGCAGGAGAATCACAGATTCAAAGCCAGAAGTATCCTACATAACTTAATGAGACTATGTCTCAAGATAAAAAATAAAAAGTGGACTGGGGGTGCAGCCCAGTGGTAGAACACTTGCAAGCATGTGGAGGCCTTGGATTCAATCCCTAAGTACTGAAAAAAAAAATTGAGGAGAAACATCCAAACCATAGCATTCAATGAGCATGAGTTATTAATATTATTGCTCTTATTGCTATTGTTATTATTATTGCCTTCTTGCATTTGGAATTAATGTAAGTTATATCTACAATACCTTCTCTTTCTTCTAAAGTTGCTACATATTTGTTCTCTAATCTTTCTGTTCATCTGTAGAACCCAGATGAAGTATATTTTCCTCTTTGAAACCTTTTCAGATCCACACTCCATTTGAGTCATGTTGTTGTTGTTGTTAGGTGCCGTGGAGTCAGTATCCAACTCATAGAGACCCTCATAGGGTTTTCAATGGCTGACTGTTTCAGGATTGCTGTGGGAGTGGATTGCCAGGCCCTTCTCCCATTTTTGCGGTGCTGGGAATTGAACTCAGGACCTCAGAGACTGCAGCGCAGAGCTCTACCAACTGAGCTAAATCGCAGCCCTTTTGAGTCATAAATATATCTTATCATGTACATATTTAATATCATTTATTATACTATATTAGTTGCTTATATATCTATCTTACTAATAACTATAAGCTCATTAAGATAAAGTATCACATCTTATTTATCTTTTTAATTTCAGCATACAGTTTATAGATACCCAATTAATTTCAGTTAATGAATGGATGACTAACAATGCTGGAGGGATAATAGTATTCATTTTAAAAACAATGTCTAAACATCAGAGCAAGAAAGATCTTAGAAATCACTTAGTATAATCCTGTCACCATCCTATCATCCCATCCTTTACTGATGAAGAAAATGAAATCGAAAAGTATAAAACTAACCTAAGGTCACACTGCTAGATAAGGTGGCCAGAACATATAAATAAAAATGCTTTACCCTGGAAGGGCAATTGAAAATAGTTGTGAATAAGAAATCAAACTACAAATCCTTATTTTCTTTCTCCTCTTTAACCAAGCTGCATGTTATGAGGAAGAATGCAGCATCAGAATTGGAGGAAGACTCATTAACAGCCTGTGTTATACAGATAACACAACTCTACTTGCTGAAAGTGAAGAGAATTTAAAACATTTACTGATGAAGATCAAAGAACATAGCCTTCAGTATAGATTTCAATTAAATATCAACAAAACAAAAATCCTTGCAACTGGGTCAGTATGCAACTTCACAATAAATGGAGAAAAGATTGAGATTGTCCATGATTTTGCTTTACTTGGTTCTATAATCAACACCCATGGAAGCAGCAATCAAGAAATAAAAAGATGCATTGCTTTGGGAAAAGCTGTCGCAAAAGATCTCTTTAGAATATTGAAAAGTAAAGATGTCAGATTGAAGATGAAGGTGGGCCCAACTCCTGCCATGGTATTTTTAGTCATATCATATGGTTGTGAAAGCTGGACATTGAACAAGGGAGACAGGAGAAGAACTGATGCTTTCCAATTATGGTGCTGGAGACATCTATTGAATACACCATGGACTGCCAAAAGAAGCAACAAATCTCTCCTTGATGAAGTGCAATCAGGGTGCTCTTTGGAAGCAAGGATGGCTAGACTGTGTCTTACATATTTTGGACATGTAGTCAGGAGGGACTAATCCTTGGAGAAAGATATCATGTTTGGGAGAGTGACAGGTCAATGAAAAAAGGAAAACCCTCCACCAGATGGATTGACACAGTGTCTGCAACAATGAGCTTAAACATAAATAATATCATGTGCCTGGCACAGAATAGGGGAGTGTTTTGTTCCACTGTACATAAGGTCGCTGTGAGTTGGAATCAACTCAACAGCACCTAACAACAGCTTTAACCAATCAAACTACCCAAAGAAATGAGAGTGTCGTGATTGATCAACAGTCTTCGCTACCCACTCTATCCTAGTGTATGGTCTACTACAACCAAACCACCAGCAATGAAGTGATGGAGTGGATGTTATGCAAACTAATACTATACCAATAATCTTCCTTATTTTCTAATATTTTTTGAGCTTTTGCTCTCTGTAGCTACTGTTCGGATGTGTGAAAGGTGGTCAGAGAAAAAGAGCTAAAGAAATATGTATAATAGAAAACTATGTAATAGTAAGTTTAGCAAATGATTTTCTTGGATGCTATAGTTTATTGCTGTATAACAGATTGTTTTAAAACTTGACAGTGTAAAATAAAAATATTCATTAATTTTACATATAAATTTGCTCATCAGGGACAACTTACCTATACTCTGCATGACATCAACTGTGAAGATTCACTGCTAAGACAGCTTATCCACATGGCAGAGTTGGTGTTGACTGTCCACTGTGATTCACCTGCAACTATTGCTGTAGTTTGGATCTAGAATGTTGTGCAAAGGCCTATGTATTCAAAGCTTATTCCCATCATGGTGCTGTTAGCAGTGGTGGGGCGTAGTGGGGAGACTTACTTTATAGAAGGGGATTGTGGGAACTTGGTCTCTTCCATCATGCTCGCTCTTGCTCTTTCTCTCTCTTTTTATTTCTCTCTCTCTCTCTTTTTCTCTTTCTCTCTTTCTTTTTTTCTCTCCCCTCCTCTCTCCCTCCCTCTTTCTCTCATTTTCTTTGCCTCTTTGCTTTCCAGACACCATGACATAAGTGACTTCCTCCACCACACACTCCTGTCATGATGTACTACCCTGCCACAGGCCCCCAAACAATGGGCCAACTAATCATGGACAGAAACTTCCAAAACTGTGAGCCAAAATAAGCCTTTCCTCCTTTTAATTTGATTGTCTCAGATATTTTGTTACAGCAACAGAAGACTGACCAACACAGCTATGATTGGAGGACTTTAGTTTTTCTCTCCATGAGCCTTTCTAGGGAACTTCTTGAGCTTTCTTACAATACAATAACGAATTTCCAAGTTACCAAGGGGTGTCATTCATTAAATCAAGACCCAAGAAAAAGCAGAGTCACTTGTATCATATTATATTAGTCAAGCAGTCAAGCACAGCCTGACCTTTGTTCCTGCCTCTTAATGGCAAAAAAATATTGAAACTTTGAAGCCTTATTGAATCTATTGCAATGAGAATGAATTAGCAAGAATAAAAAAAATTAGCCTTAATATAGTTAAATTTATGACATGGAGGGTTTCTTCCACAAAAAAAGGTGCAAAAATAGTGTAAGAACTTATTTCTGGAAAGGCAGCTTAAGGAACTCTGCAGACCCGTTCTTCAGAGAAATAACAATACTGCTTAAAGATATTAAAAAGCAAGAACAAAAAGTAATGATATTAAGTCACTAGAAGTTATCCTAACAGCATATAGCAAGAAACTACTACATCTATGTATAAACTACTACATCTAAGTAAGAATAGTGAGAGTCTGTGATACTTGAGCCATGATTTGCTCCCTAGCTCAGCATCAAGGAAGCTGCACTGAAGGGATATGGATAAGAAGATGAACCTCTCTCTTCCATCAGATCATAAGGGATAAAATTTCTCACTAGGAAAGCATGTGGCCAGCATTTCTCATCAATTCCAACTTCAGAGCCTAATTCCCTAGTGAGTGCCACCAACAAGTCAAGGGTCCCTTCTCGCATCCAACCTGAACTTATCAGACAAAGGCTTATAGCAGGTGTCATAGCCAAGAACACTGGGGCCTCATTACCTGCACAATAGCTCATTCCTGGAGCACACCTACACCAAGAGAGACAGCAGAAAAGACTAGAGGCTACCACCCTCATCCAGAACCCTGCTATAAATTAGCAGGGCTGTCACTTAGACCAAAATTGACAATAATCTCCAGATCCAGCTCTAGGGCACCCATGAAAACTTTACCTAAAAAGAGAGGGAATTCATAAGAACAGCTCCAAGCCCAGCACCATGGAACACATCTGAAAATCCCAGCAACTTGGGAGGCTGAGGTAGGAGGATTGGGAGTTTGAGGCCAGAAGCAACTTGCACATCTTAGCAAGACCCTGTCTCAAAAATAAAAAATAAAAAATGTGTTGGGGGTGCAGCTGAATGGTACAGAATTTGCCTTGCATGCCAGAGCCCCTGAGTTCAACCACACAGTACTGAAAAGAAAAAGAAAAACAAACAACAACAAAACCCCCAGCTCCATGGCTTTCCCTAGAGGAACTGATTTTATTTAAAATAGACTATCAGGGAAGCTGAAGCCCAAAGCACTCTTAAAAAACAAGGGAGGTTTGACTTTAAGCAATTAAGAAGTGGCTGATAACTTCATGAGAGCAACAAGCTAAACTATAGATCAGCTAGATTACCAAGAGAACTAGAGGGAGAGACAACTGAGTAGAGACTTCCTGGGATTTGAACAAAACTTCAAAATTCAGCTTCAAAGTCTTCCCTTGCAAAATAGCTTGAATTTAATGGGATACTACTATGGAGCAGTGTATGTTCCAGAGCACTGTGAAAACAGTAGAGTAACCAGCCAGAAGTTAAAGTTGGACATCTGGGTGTGATGTGAGCAGAGGCAGAGAGATCAGGGAAAGAGACAAAGACAGCTCTGTTAAAACCACTAGAATCCCAGGGTGACTGTCTGCTCTTAGGAATGACATCAGAGACTTTACATTGCAGAGGAAATAAACCTCATTGAAAATATTCCACTAAAATCACTGAACAAATGAACAAGCAAATACAAGAAAAAGAAGCTGTACAGAAAGAGGAGAACCACTACCTAAAATGACCAGTTTTTAACAACAACAACAACAAAATTATGAGATATGCAAAGATAAAGGAAAGTATGACCTATACACAGGGGAAAAGAGCAGACAACAGAAACTTCCTCTGACATGTCCAGATGTTGGATTTAACAGACTCCAAAACAGCTGTAACATTCCAAGGGCCAAAGAAGACCATGTTTAAAGAAACAAAGGTGGATGGCCTGGACTCGTGAAATATTGTCAATAGAGTGACATACATCATTGAAAACAACCACATGGTAATGCTGGAGACAAAAGGTAAGAAAACCAAAATGAAAATCCCAATAGAGGGGCTCAACAGTTGGTTTTAACTGGCAGGAGAAGGAATTAGTAAAATTGAAAATGAATCCATAAAGATCATGCAATAGGAAGAACAGACAGGAGAAAGTGAAGAAAAATGAACAGAGCCTCAGAGGAATGAGGGACACTGCTAAGCACATCAACACACATGGAATGGGAGCACCAGAGGGGGAGGAAAAAAGGAAGCAGAAAAAATTCTTGAAAGAATTATGACTGAAAACATTAAAAATTTAATGAGGAACATTAATATTAAATTCAACAAGCTCAAAAAATCTCTACATGGAATTAAGTACAAAGAGACAGGCACCCAGACACATCACAGTAAAAATTCTAGAAGCAGCCACAAGACAAACTTTTGAAAGCCACAAGAGAAAACTGGTCTATCATGTATGAGGGGAAAATAAGAGGATTAACAACCTATTTCCTATCTGAAACAACGGGTACCCTGAAAGCACAGGAATGCCATAGTCAAAGTTCTCAAAGGATGAAAATATCAACCAAGGATTTTATATTCAGCAAAACTATCTTTCAAAATTGAAGGTGAACTAAAGACATTCCCAGGGAAATAAAAACTGACACTTTTTCTAGCAAACTACATTTTACAAGAAATAATACAACAAGATTTTCAGGCTCAAAGCATGTCTTTTTAGGTAGTGATTTTAATGTGCATACATACAACACCTCTAAAACCAAACAACAACAAACACAAGTAAAAGTAATTGTTATTGTTGTTATTAGGTGCCGTCGAGTCAGGTCTGACCCATAGTGACCCTCTGTATAACAGAAGGAAACACTCCCTGGTCCTGTGCCAGGCATACAATTTTATTTATGTTTAAGCTCATTGTTGCAGACACTGTGTCAATTCTTCTAGTCTAGGATTTTCCTTTTTTACATTGACTTGCCACTCTCTGAAACATGCTGTCCTTTTCTAGGGATTGGTCCTTCCTAACAACATGTCTAAAATATGTAAGACATACTCTAGCCATCCTTGCTCCCAAGGAGCACTCTGGTTGCACTTCTTTTAGGACAGTTCTTTTGGTTCTTTTGGCAGTCCATGGTATAGTTAATATTCGTCTCCAGCACCATAATTCAAAAGCATCAATTCTTCTCCTGTCTCCTTTGTTCAATGTCCAGCTATCACAACCATATGATGTGACTGAAAATACCATGAGTCAGGTGCCCCTTCATCTTCGATGTGACTTCTTTCTTTTTCAATACTTTAAAGAGGTCTTTTGCCACAGCATTTCCCAAAGCAATGCATCTTTTGATTTCTTGACTGTTGCTCCCACGGGTGTTGTTTGTAGAACCAAGTAAAGCAAAATCATGGATAACCTCAATCTTTTCTCCAGTTATCATGAAGTTGCTTACTGACCCCATTGTAAGGATTTTTGTTTTGCTGATGTTGATGTGCAATCCATACTGAAGGCTGTATTCTTTGATCTTAATTAGTAAATATTTTAAATCCTCTTCATTTATGGCAAATGCAATTGTGTCATTTGCATAATGCAGGTTGTTAATGTATCTTCCTCCAATTCTGACGCCATGTTCTTCTTCATAAAATCTAATTTCTTGGATTATTTTTTCAGCATAGAGATTGAAGAGGTGCATTTGAAGGATACAGCCCTGATGCACACCTTTCTCAACTTTAAACCAAGCAATGTTTCCTTGTTCTGTTCAAATGACAAGTTCCTGGTCTATGTACAGATTCCTCATGAGTACAATTAAGTGTTCTGGTATTTCTATTCTTCACAATGTTATCCATAATTTGTTATGATCCACACAGTCAAATGCCTTTGCATAGTCAATAAAACATTATAGACATCCTTTTAGTATTCTCTGCTTTAAGCTAATTTCCATCTGACATCAGCAATTATGTCCTGGGTCCATGCCCTCTTCTGAATTTGGCTTGATTTTCCAGCAGTTCTCTGTCTATATACTGCTGCAGATTGTTTCAGGATTGCTTCAGAAGTGGATTGCCACATCCTTCTCCCATTTTTGTAGTGCTGGGATCAAACCTGGGTCTTCAGAGAGTGCAGAGCAGCACTCTACCAAGTGGGCTACACCCCAGCCCCTCCTTGTTATTAGTTCTTATTTAACTGTTTTTTCCCTTCCTAGAACTTTTCTCAGGTGTAAAAATGCCCTCTACTCCCACCACTATACTGTAAGTTCCATGAAAACATTAATCAATTAGCAAATCTCTAGATATGTGATTTATAGGTAGCCTTGTCTGGATCATGTGGAAATATGTTTGATAGTGCAGACAACAAAGTTGTGGAATTCTGGTTTTTCATTGCTATGAATCTCTCCCTTCTATGTTTCAAAAGTAACATCAGGCCATAAACTTATTATCTGACTCATATAATGAGATAAATGGTGGGAAATCTCTTGGCATAAGGTTCTTGATCCAAAGATAAAACACTTTTTAAAGTATCCTCATGAAATGGAAAGAATGTGAATTCAAATTTCTAGTCAGTCTGCTGTGTACTCTTAAGAGCTATAGGTAAGTAGGACAACTCCCAGCCTTGGCTTCGTTGTCTGTATAATAATATACGCTATCTCCTAAGTTAGTGGCAATAATAAAAATAATAGATCCACAGTGCCTGCACCATGACAAGTCAGTAAATATCTACAGTCTAGAGAAATCCTGAACAAATCATTTTGAATGAATGAATGAAAGTGAAGCATTCAGCAGAGTCTCTATCAAATTGGAAATGCTCAATGAATGGTAGCCATCAAAATAATGTGATAAAGTAACTGAAAAAGATGGTTTCTCATAAGAAAAAAGAGGCAGTAAGACAATCTAGGAACAGAAGATTGAAAGTAAGTGGGAGAGTGAACTTCAACAACACACTAGAGGAGGTTTTGTTTCAGGGCACGGTGCCTGGGCATGTTGGCCCCTCTGACTGCTGAGGATTGGGAGGACACACACTACTACTAATAGCTGTCTACCATACTATGCTACCTGTATGTCCAGGGGCAACTTTCCATGAAACTGAGTGGAGAAACACATTCCCGCAGAGGAAGTGGACAGACAAGCCACAGGGAGAAGAGCTGAACTAGCAGAGATGTAGATTGGAAAGACTCGATGAGGAAGAAGCAGCCCATAGCACCAGACCTCCCAAGAGTCAATTCAGATAGAAATGAAAACATCTCATCTATATCTAATGACAGTAACAAGGTCAAGGGTGACTTTAGCAAAAATAGCTTTCAGCAAAGTGGAGGGGCAGAAGGTAGAATCAGCTGAGTTAGGCAGTAAGTGGAAAGTGAGGAAAAGAGACAAGGAGCATTTATTATTCTTTCAACATATGGGTATTGAGGCTCAGGATGTGGCTCAGTGGCAGAATGCTTGCCTAGCACAATGGAGGCCTTGCACCCATCTCTAGCACCGCAAAATAAAAAGCGGGGGGAGGGGGGGATGGAAATGTGTGTAGAATTGGCACAGGAAGATTAGTGAAGTAATTGGAGGGAGAGACAATGGAATTGAGGAAAGTCTTTTTGTTTGTCTTTGTTTTGTTTTTAGGTAGAGGAGGCAGAAACTATAGTCTGAGGGAGAAAATTAGAAAAAAGGAAGATACCCAATACAATGGAGGGAAGTGGCATGATTAATTAAGAGTTGAAATTCTGAAGAGGCGTCAGGGTGCCAGCCCTGCCCTTGTTGACTCACTTGGGTGCTTCATAACCAGATCCATGTATATACATATACCCTCTGTGAGGCTGGGGTTTAGCACAGTTGATAGAGTGCTGTTCTGTACTCTCTGAGGCCCTGGCTTCAATCCCCAGCACCGCAAAAATGGGAGAATGATATGGCAATCCACTCCCAAGTCAATTCCAAAATAATCAACCATTGAACACTGTATGAATAGCAGAGAAGCTCTGACATAGTGTGAGGGATGGCACAGTGTCGGGGAGTGCTTCGTTCTGTTACACATAGTGTCGCTATGAGTCGGACCTAACTTGATGGCACCTAACAACAACAACATATACCCTCTAGGTATCCTTTTCCACTAGCCTGTGTGGCCCTGGCCGTCTGGCAGGACTTTCCTTGCATCGACATACTTGACCCATTGCCGCGTTCCCCTGACCTTTTGCTTTGCCTCTTCTTCCCTTTAGCCTGCACTTGCCCTTAGGATCTGGTGACTTACTGAGATTCTCTGGCACCCAGCCTCTGCTCTGCTTGGCCACACTGCCACTCACCCTCTGCTGTGCAACCCTTTTGGCCACTCTGAGTGATGGCCCTGCCAATACCCGCTCCCTGACTGTCTAAGTAAGGGAGAAGGGCTTTCCATACAGGATGAGATCTGAGGCCCAGGGGAAGGATAGTTTCCAAGGCCACAGAAAAGGACAAGAGGAATGGAGCTGGTGGAGTGAACGGAGGAGGGGACTTTCACCCTTCCTTCAATAGAATGCAGTACTTTCAGGAAGATTTTCTATGACATTACATTTAAAAAAAAAAACAAAAAAAAAAAAAACTTTTTTTTTCTGTGTGGTACTTGGGAATTGAACCCAGGGCCTTATACATAGTTTACATGTGCTCTACCACAGAGATGCACCCTTAACTCCTTTAAAAAATTTTTATCTTGAGACAGGATCTTGCTTAGTTAGGCCTTGAACTGCCTCTGGCCTTGAACTTTTGATCCTCTGGCCTCTGCCTCCTGAGTTTCTGGGACTATAGGCATGCACCTTTGTGACCAGCTAAAACCTTTATGTTTAAAACAAACAAATCTTTAAAGGATATTTAGCTCCTAAAGCAACTTTAAAGTGTGTGTGTGTGTGTGTGTGTGTGTGTGTGTGTGTGTGTGTGTGTATTCATATTTATCTAAGATTGGAAAATACAAGTGGACCCAATATGACAGGAGAGGGGACTAGTGGGAGGGAGTGGGTGATGGGGATGGGAGAGGAAAAGGGGGAACAAAGCAGAGGGATAAAGAGGGAGAGAAAAAATTTACAGGATGCAACTCTCTGAAAATATATATAAAAAACCATGCTATAACCCATGGTTGCATACAGCTGTCATTACTTGTTAATTAAAAATTTTCCCTTTTTTTGTTTATTTTGTTCTGTAAAATGTTAAGGAGATGGAAGTGTAAGTAATCCAGATTTGATAGTTGCATAACGGATATATCAAATGAATTATCACTCTGTATCCCCCCAGTGTGCATGATTAAAATACTAATGAAAAATAAAACAAGCAAATCATAAATGAGGGAAGGAAGTATGTTGATTGACTTATGCAGTAGATAACCTGTTGAACCTCTGTAGACATTGCTAGGCACCAGTGGCACTAGGGAGCGAGCCCATCCATGGAGCTTTCTATTAGCAAGAGAGACACAAAGACATCAAACCAGTAATTACACAGCTGGGATTTTGGAAGAGTTCTACTCTGAAAAGCTTCTCTTTTTTCACTGAAAGGGAGGAGGCAAGTCATCTGCTCTGAAAGATGATAGAATTGAGTAGATGGCTGGAAAAGAATGAGGAAGAGGCTAGAGGGGCAGCTGCAGGAAAGGGGAGATTAGACAAATTGAGAATATGCAAACCAGAGCAGTTCTACTCATAGTCATGAATGTCTCCAAATTCAAATCCCAGAACTGGATTTTAAGCTGGCTATGCATGTCACATATTTGTTTTTAAAACAGCATTAATTCTTTCAATATTTGTTAGTCCCACTATATCACAGTATCGCTAACAACATCGATATTTTGCAGAAATATCTTCAATTCACATTAGGTTTACTAGGGATAGTTAATCCATGTCTACAGGACTGTTCAGTGACAAGATAAATGTTCAGATTAAAACTATAACTGTATTCTTATTAGATTCCTCATGAGATTTTAACATAGTCCTCATAGGAGCCATTTAGCCTCATTTCACTGGGCTGTGACAAAGTCTGAACCATTGCCTTCTGAGGGCATAGGCACTGTAGCCCTGGCTAAGCATCTAGAGTATAATATTATGAACAATTGGAGTCTAATTGTATCTAACATATTTAAGCAATTCCATTTTAATTAAATTCTTGTAAATTATAAATGCCTCAGTTCTTTTTTTTAAATCTCAAATGTACATTTCTTAAAATCGTTCTTTCTCTCATGAGAATATATTTGCTGAATGTTAGAATAGAGAATTAGAGACAGGCTTCTCTAACATTTTTCTCTTTTATGTGTGTACTTTATTTCTCCATCATGGATTTTGTCTTCTATATGGGGAATTCTAGATGAACTTAGAACTTGCAGTTGAATTGTGTAATACAATAATACAATTCTCAGGTATCAAACAGCAGCAGCAACAACAACAACAAAAAGAAGCTATGACCAAAAAGAGTATTTTACAGATAATGTTGACTGAGTTATTTTATGGGCATCTTGCCTATTTCCCTCCATTCATCTCATTTGTTTTTATCAAGTATCTATTTGGAACAGCTTGGTATATTAGGAGCTGTGAGGAGGGAGACAAGGAGAAAAAGGATTTGTTGCTGAATTTTTGATAACATCTGTAACATGATGTGCACAGTAGGCAAATAATAAATATTTATTGACTTGATTAAAATTGAACCAGGATCAAGGGCCTGTGGTTGATGGTGGAGGTATGTGTTGCTATGGTAGCATGTTGAATCCGTAGTACTGGGAGGAAAGGAAGAAGGCAAAAAAGAAGACAAAATGAGAAAACAGAAACAAACTGAAGCGAGAATGATCATAAGCACAGGCACTACTCTATATATTTATTATCCCTTAGAAATATTGTTGTTGTTGTTGTTAGGTGCTGTCGAGTCGGTATCCGACTCATAGCGACCCTCTGTACAACAGGGGAAACACTATTGTCAATGCTTCTCTGCTGTTCATAGGGTTTTCAATGGCAGATTGATTTTTGGGAGGGGGTTGCCAGGTCCTTCTCCCAAGCCTACAGCTTCTGGTGTTCCCAGGTGGTCTCCCATCCGGGTACTAACCAGGCCCGACCCTGCTTAGCTTCTGAGATCTGACGAGATCGTATGCCACAGGGCTACTGCTGCAGGCCTTAGAAATATAGATAAGACAAATAGCAGTAATATTGCATGGACAAATTTCAGTTAAGTGAGAAAGTGAGTTAAACTTAATTCTATCTAGTGCTTTCATTTGAAATTAACACATAAGTTTTCACATCCCATTCTTACAGTGCTTACTAAATGTAGGAAATGCCAGTAGCCTGAAAGACAATACAATTGTTGCAAAATTAACTTCCTTCAGTTAAGGTCCTCCTTCATCCATGGGCTGATCCTTTTTTAACTTTGTGCTGGTTTCCTGAAGCCTTCTTTTGCACTTAAGCATCAATTAATTTGTCTATGTCTTAGAGCACCAGGGTAAAGTAAATAACAAAAATAAAAGTAGAAAGCAAATCAGACCAAACCAAACCAGGCCGCACACAGATAGGAAACAACAAGTAAGTGTCTTGTCATTCTCTTTAGCTGGCCAGCATGTGAACCTGGCTGTGTCTGGGGAATTCCTCATCATCTGAGCCTGGGTATGTGGTTCAGACACTGCTCACTACACATGTAAGAAACTTGCTTTCCTGGCTTTCTTTGAGTCTAGGGCTGACTCAGTCCCCATGCAGCCACAGACATTTGGAGGGAGAACACTCTCACTGGCAGCAGTGGCAGGGATGCCAGAGGTGAGCCAGGGCCATGTGGCTTCCTCAGATCAACCGCCTGTGTGATGGGGCATGTTCCAGATTCTCCCACCCTGGACCAGTCATATCCATACACCTTTCTGGAGTGTTATATACCTTTAAAAAGGCAGTAGAATTCTTTACATGTATACTGCTTTATTATTTAGAATTATCATGGGGCCCATTTTATCCCCCCAAAATATAAAACAAAGATATAAAGTTTGATATCCAGTCAGGCTTGATCTACTAACCCCAAGGAAATAATTAGCTAACTTACAATGAAAACATTCTCAGTCAAGTTTAAATGACTCAACTTCCAGTATCTAAATGACACAGCTTAAAAGTTGTTTCTCTTGCATTGGGAGGAGGAAAGGACAATCATTATCCATTAGAACATAGGGAACCATTTAAAGTACACATGCCAAAAATCCACTCATGTGAAGAGCAAACTGAGCCACTGGAGACGGCAATTCTCTCAGCCACAAGAAGCTGCAAGTCTCATGCTACTGTGCCTTTCTCCAATCCCACTGTGGTCACTGTAGCTGCCACTTCCAGTGGTGGCACACAGAGCTCCCACTGCAGTCACTGGGCTTACTATATGGACACGGCCAAGTTCACCTAAATCTAGTGGCTCATCTCCTGCCCCGCACCTCCTGAGTTCACATGGCTCTGTGTGAAGCACATGCAGACATCTCCAGACAGGTACCATCCAGGAAAGAGTGCTCTTTCCAGCAGCTCTCCATGTCAAGTCTGTTAACCTAAGCCCTGAACCTCTCCTTCTTCCCATTCCCAATCCCTGTGACCTCAAATGCCCTGTTCCCTAATTATCAATCTTCCCCATACCTTCAACTTCTTTCCTAGATACTTCTCCACTCCTTCACTTCACTAAAACAATCCCCAGCTGAGCAGCCTTTTCACATGGAAGCTACTTCCTGATGTACTTAGCATCAAAGTGGACCCTGCTTTATGGTTTCAGTGCGACTTCAAGATTCTTTTCCTTTCTGCTTTAAAACTCCTATCTTTGAGGCTATACTACCTACCTACACCACTATCTTCTTTCCAATCACCTTCATTTCAAAATCTTCCTAAGCACACTAGCTTGTTGACTGAGATATTAGCACTTCATTCATAGTCTTTGCCATACCAGTCTGTAGAGTACTGTGCCTTCCTATGAGCTGAAGTCCATGTCCACAAAAATATCCTACACAAAGCCCTGCCTCTTGGTTCCTTGTCATCTTCTGGCCACTTCTCCTTCAGCCCAGACACTCATTTGCCTTTTCCCTATGCCTTGTCATCACCAGAAATAATCACTCCCTGAATCGCCAGCTCTAACATGCCTCTACTGTCATAACCCACTATCTTTTTGCTTGCTTGCGTAAGATCGCTCAATGCAATCATGTTTTAACCTCATTAGGATTTCCAGTTCATTGACTCTGCCAATTTCTGTGTCCTCTTCTACCTTAACTCCTAATTTACCATTGATTCTGTGATCTATCACAATTTATCCACCTTGTTAATCTCTATTCTTTTTGTCAGAATTAAAATCTTATTGCTCTACCTGTAACATGGAGATAGTATTAGTACTTACCTCAGAGGGTGGTGGTGGTTGTTCGGTGCCGTCGAGTCAGTGTCTGACTCATAGCAACCTTACATACAATAGGCAAAACACTATCTTCAGTGCTTCTTTGCTATTCATAGGGTTTCCAATGATGAATTAATTTCTGGGAGGGGGATGCCAGGTCCTTTTCTCAAGCCTACAGCACCTGGTGTTCCCAAGCAGTCTCCCATCCAAGTACTGAGATCTGATGGGATCTGACGCCACAATGCTACAGCTGCCGGCCATAGAGTGGTTAGGAGAATTAAATATGAAAACCTTTGAGTTTCACCTGAAGCAATGAGCATTATTCTGTCATGCATACCTAGAAAAACCCAATAATGGATTAACCCAACCATTGGCATCCTCTGAACATATATTCAAAGATATTACCAGAAACATTTTCATGTAGTTATAAAAAATGAGCATCAAGATCCAATTAGTCCTCAACATTGCTCAGAAGTAAATTCATTCTTCCATAATTATTTCATACCTTCTTTGTTATATTCAAATTTTCAACTTTAGTCTGGTTTGGTGGCACACACCCATAAACCTAGCAGTTGGGAGGCTGAGGCAGGATGATCTCAAGTTCCAGATCAAGCTTGTGCTACATAACCAGGCCCTGACACAAAACAAAACAAAACAAAACAAAACAAAACAAAATGAACAACAAAAGAAAAACAAAAAGCAAAATAAAACAAAAAACCCCCTTCAGCCTTGCAGCTGACCTCCATAAACTCTCAACACTAGCTTAGGACAACCTCATAAATTATGCAGAACATAGAAACCATCACTCACGTGCTCCTCTTCTTTTTACCAGCAAGTTTACAACTATTCTGTATCTGCACCCCTTCTTTCTCAGCCTTCCTACCAATGGGCAAGTGTCTCCACAGTTATCAAAAGCAATGCTCAGATGTTTCTTCAATGCTCCCGCCAAAAGCCTCCATCTACCATACCTTCTTGCCCTCCATTCCTTGCTTTTAGCCCCACTTTCTTACACCTTACTGGAGTGTTGTCAATGTCATCTCTCAATTTGTTGATTGTTGTTTCTCTCCCTCTTTGTGGTGTATTTTGATGAATAAAAGGGTTTTTTTTTAATTAGAAATTTTTAATGTACACCTTAATGTGATCCATTCTGATATGCTTTTCATTGTGACATTTCCATATATGCATTTTGTTGTACATTATTCATATAGGTTCCCCCTTACATTCTTGTACACTTCCCCCCATCCCACCCCACCATCAATAACTTCTCTACCATTTACTTGTTTTTTTATGGTAATATTTTTCTATATATCCTTGGATTCCAGTTCTGTTCAAGATAGAAACTTTTCCTGCAATGAACTTTCTTTTTACCTTGTCCGAACTATTACATGCATTTTCTAGACCATCTATAATAACACCATTCTTAGCGTTTTTTTCTTTTATTATGATCTGACTTTTGTATAGGATTTTTTCCTTCTGATAATTTTGACTCAGCTCCCACATCTGAGTGAAAACATGTGGTGTTTCTCTTTCTGAGCTTGTGTTTGTTCACTTAAAATAATTTTCTCTAATTCCATCCATTTTGCTGTGAATGGCCTTATTTCATTTTTTTGATTGCTGAGTAGTATTCTATTGTGTATATGTACCATAGTTTTTATCCATTCTTCTGTTGAAGGGTACTTTGGTTGATTCCATATCCTTGCTATTGTGAAAAGTGCTGCATTGAACATAGAGATGCAGGTGTCTCTGTGGTACAATGACACATCTCCCTTTGGGTAAATTCCCAATGGTGTTATAGCTGGGTCATACAGTAGATCTATTTTTAGTTTTTTAAGATACCTCCATACTGATTTCCACAGTGGTTGGACCAATTTACAGCTCCACCAACAATGTAAGAGTGTTCCCTTTTCCCCGCAACCTCCCCAGCATTTGTTTATTTGTTTTATTGATCTTGGCCATGCTAACTGGTATAAGGTGAAATCTCAGAGTTGTTTTAATTTGAATTTCCCTAATGGCTAGGGATATTGAGCATTTTTTCATGTGTTTCATGGCTTTTTGGACCTCTTCATTTGAGAACTGTCTACTCAGTTCTTTTGCCCATTTGTATATTGTGTTATTTGTTTTGGGGGGAATTTTTTTCTTGAGTTCTTTATAAATTCTAGTAATTAGACCTTTGTCTGATGTATAGGATGTGAAGATTTTTTCCCATTCCATGGGGGTTTCCTTGACTCTGTTAATTGTTTCTTTTGCTGTGCAGAATCTTTTTAATTTCATGTAATCCCATTTATCTGTACTTGTTGCAATTTCTTGAGCAATTGGTGTCCTATTAAGGAAATCCTTTCCTATGCCTATATGATGGAGTGTATTCCCTATCTTGCCTTCTACAAATTTTAAAGTTTCTGGTTTTATGTTGAGATCTTTTATCCATTTTGAGTTAACTCTCATGCATATTGAGAGATGCAGGTCAGTTTTCATTTTTCTGTGTGTGGATGACCATGTTTCCCATCACCATTTATTGAAAAGGCTGTCCTTTTTCCAGTTTACTTGCTTTACTCCTTTGTAAAAAATCAGGTGGCTATAGGTGTGTTGAGGTATTTCTGGGTCTTCTATTCTGTTCCAGATGTCTTCAGGCCTATTTTTGTGACAGTAGCAAGCTGTTTTTGCAACCACTCCACCATAGTATAGCTTGAAGTCAGGAATTGTGATTCCACCTGCATTAGTTTTGCAGCTTAAGACTGTTTTGGCTATACGTGGTCTTTTGTGGTTCCATATGAATTTTTGAAGGGCTAGGATTTAGCTCAGTTGGTAGAGCACTGTGCTGCAGTCTCTGAGGTCCTGAGTTCGATTCCCAGCACCGCAAAAATGGGAGAAGGGCCTGGCAATCCACTCCTACGGCAATCCTGAAACAGCCAGCCATTGAAAACCCTAGGAGGGTCACTATGAGTCGGACGCTGGCTCAACAGCACCTAACAACAACAACATGAATTTTTGGATCATTTTTTCTATTTCTGTGAAGTCAGTCAGTGGAATTTTAATGGGTATTGCATTAAATCTATAAATTGCTTTTGGTAGGATAGCCATTTTTACTATATTAATTCTCCCTATCCAGGAGCAGGGAAGGTCTTTCCATTTTTCAGGGTCCTCTCCTATTTCTTTCTTTAATGTTTTGAAAATTTTTTTGTAGAGATCTGAAGGGTCTTTGGTTAGATTGATTCCAAGGTATTTAATTTTCTGGTGGGCTATCATGAATGATATTTTTTCTGAAAGTTCCTTGTCTTCTTGTTTGCAGTTGGTATAAAGAAAAGCTATTGATTTTTGTGTGTTGATTCTATAATCTGCGACTTTGCTGAAGGAGTTAATTAGTTCTAGCAGTTTTCTGGTTGAAGTTTTGGGGTCTTTCAGGTATAGGATCATATCATCTGTAAATAAGGATAATTTGACCTCTTCATTGCCAATCTGTATCCCTTTGATTTCTTTCTCTTTTCCAATTGCCCTGGCAAGGACTTCAATTACTATGTTGAATAGAACAGGAGAGAGGACATCCTTGTCTTGTTCCAGATCTAAGAGGAAATGGTTTCAGTTTTTCTCCATTTAATATAATGTTGGCTGTAGGTTTGTCATAAATGGCTTTAAGATATTAAGGTATTTGACTATTATATCTATCTTCCCCAGTGTTTTTATCTTGAAAAGGTGTTGCACTTTGTCAAAGGCCTTTTCAGAATCAATTGAGAGGATCATGTGGTTTTTGTTTGCCAGTTTCTTGATATGCTGGATTACATTAATTGATTTCTTTATGTTGAACCAGCCTTGAATCTGTGGTATAAATCCCATCTGGTCATGGTGAATAATCTTTTTCATATGCTGCTGGATTCTGCTTGTCAGAATTTTATTAAATATTTTTGCATCTAGATTCATAAGAGAGATGGGTCTATAACTCTCTATCTTAGATGAATCTTTTCCTGGTTTAGGTATCAGGGTGATGGTAGCTTCATAGAATGAATTTGGGAGTGTTCCCTCCTTTTCTATTTTTTGGAATAATTTGAGGAAGACAGGTATTATATCTTCTTTAAAAGTTTGGTAAAATTCTGCCGCGAATCCATCAGGATCTGGGCTCTTTTTTGTTGGGAGACTTTTTATTACCTTTTCTATTTCCGTATATGTAATGGGCTTGTTTAGGTCAGTTATGTCTTCTGGAGTTAGCTTTGTTAGGTCATACATGTTAATAAATTTATCCATTTCTACTGCATTTTCATATTTTTGGGAATACAGTCTCTTGTAATCCCTGACGATTTTCTGTATTTCATTGAAGTCAGTGGTTATGAACCTGTTGTCTTTCATAATCTGTACTATGTTAGATTTTTCCTTTTTCTTTTTGATGAAGTTGGCCAGAGGAGTGTCTATTTTATTAATCTTTTCAAAGAACCAGCTCTTAGTCTTATTAATTTTTTGAATTATCTCTTTGGATTCTAATTGAGATATTTCTCCCATTATTTTTGTAATTTCTTTTTGGGTGTTCCTTTTAGGATTGCTTTTTTGTTGGATTTCTAGTGTCTTAAGCTGCATCATTAGGTCATTTATTTGGGTCTTCTTTATTTTATTGATGAAGACACTTAATGCTATAAACTTCCCTCTTAAAACTGCCTTTGCTGTATCCCATATGTTTTGGTGATGTGTTTTCATCATCATTTGATTGTAGGAACTTTTTAAATTCCAATTTGATTTCATCAACGATTCATTGGTTTCAGCAGTGTATTATTCAGTCTCCATGAGTTTGTAAAGTTTCTGGAATTATTCATGCTCTTGGGCTCCAATTATATCCCATTATGATCTGATAAAGAATAGGGGATAATTTCTACTTTTTTGTATTTGTTGAGGGAGTTCTTATGGCCTAGCGTATGATCTATCTTAGAAAACGTACCGTGTCAAGCTGAGAAGAATGTGTATTCCTCATTGTGTGTATGAAATATTCTGTATATATCTGTGAGATCCAACTGCTTTAGGGTGGAGATTAGATTTGAAGTTTCTCTGTTGATTTTTCATTTCAATGAACTATTTCTTGATAAAAATGGGGAATTGAAGTCTCCCATTACTATTAATTCTGGCCCAATAAAGTTCTTTATATTCCACAAAGTTTGACTTATAAATCTAGGTGCCCCTGTGTTTGGAGCATAAATATTTAGGAGTATTATTGGTTCCTGATCGACTGTTCCTTTTATTAAAATGTAGTGTCCTTCTTTGTCTCTTCTAATTAGTTTTGGAATGAAATTTAATCTATCTGAAACTAGAATTGCAACACCTGCTTTTTTTTGTTCCCCTCTGCCAGGTACACATTTTTCCGCCCTTAACTCTCAGTTTATTCCAGTCTTTGTGAGTTAAATGAGTTTTTTGAATACCATATATTGATGGCTTGGGAGTGTTCCCTCCTTGAATACCACATATTGATGGTTTGGGAGTGTTCCCTCCTTTTCTGAATCTTTTCTGAATCTGTTTTTTCATCCAATTAGCCAGTCTCTGTCTCTTAATTAGTGAGTTAAGACCATTTACATTAATAGTGATTATTGACAGCACTTATTGTTATATGTCCGATCATTACCTGTTACTGGTTTATGAATCATGTTTACCTTGGTCCTTTCTTGGGTTGCACTCATTTCAGCTATCCAGTTCTTTGATTTCCTTTATAGGGTTGCCTTATCTCTCCTGGATGTGGTAATTGATTTACAATCCTCTCTAGGGCTGGTTTGGTGGTTGCATATCATTTAAATGCATCCGTATCATTAAATGTCTTATACTCCTCTTCTATTTTCAAAGATAATTTTGCTGGATATATTAATCTTGGTTGGAGGTTGTTTTTATTTAGGATGTGAAGCACCTATGTCCATTCCTTTATAGCTTTCAATGTTGATATGGAGAAGTCTGCAGTAATTTTAATAGGTTTTGTTTTAAAAGTAATAAGGGGTTTCTGCCTTGCTGCTTGCAGGATACCTTCCCTGGTCTCTAATAACAGCATGTGAGTGATAATATGTCTCAGGGATGACCTGTTTAAATCAGCTTTTGAGGGAGTCCTGAATGTCTCAGCTGTGTATGTATCCACATCCAGTATTATCTTTGGGAAATTTTCCATGAGGATATCATATACTAGATTTTGAAGGCCTCCAGTGGATCTTTCTTCTCCTTCAGGGATGCCCTGAATTCTTACGTTTCGTATTTTCATTCTATCTGAGTTCTCCTGGAAATCTTTTTTGAATACCTTTATCATTGATTCCATTTCTGACTGTTTGTATTTAAGTTCATTTATGGCATCTTCGGAATCGGAAATCCTCAGCTCAGATTCATCCAGTCTCGATGAAAAGGATTCTTTAGCCGAATTCAATCCAGTTATTTTAGTTTGCATTTCAATGATCATTGCTTGGTTTTTCCTTATCATTTCTTGCTGGGAGTATAGAACGGACTCCAAGTGAGATACCTTCAAGGATTTCAAGGGTGCTGGTAGTATCCATTTTAATTTCTCTTAGCATGTTTATAACCATGACTCTGAATTCCAATTCAGAGATCTCTAAGAGTTGAAATTCCTTGGAGTAATTTTTTGAGGGGCTTTGGTCTGTGGGGCCTTCAGATCCATCCTGCACCTTTGTGGTTTTTGTAGGTTTACTTTGCCCATAATATGGCCCAGGAAATAGAATTCATCTCTCCTGAGTGTGCAGAACTTCTCCCTCTGTTATTCCTTTGAGATTTTGTGGTGCTGAATCTCTGGTGCTTATTTGAGCTTGTAAGTTGCATAGTTCCTCAGCTGTTTGGTCTGTGTGGCTCTAGTTCACCAGCCCAACTCCAAAGGGGCTAGGGGCTAGGGAGGCGATAGACTCTGTTTCTTTTCCAAACTTGTAGTTTGTGTCCCATGGGTGGGGTGACAGTGTGATGTCAAGATTGCACTCTGTGTTGGGTCCGGCCCACCTGGATGTGTGTATGAAGTCCCCTCTAAGTCTCTGGGATTCTATCTGTTGTCTGCATGATGGCGGAATGGTGACCCAGCTACTAGCCTCTGTGTAGATCCTCTGAAGCCTCAATTTCAGTGTTCGTCCAGCTTCTTCCTCTACCTCCCAATCTAAACTATCACTGTTTCTATCTATTCAATGTGAGTTCCAAACTCTTAATCAAGGCTTCCCTCTACTCCGGGACAGAAGGCATGTGCTATCTGTCCTCCATCTTCGAAGCCAAAAACTTTTTTTTTTGAAGACAGGTCTAGCAATGTTGCTCAGGCTGGCCTTGAGCTCCTGGCTCAAAGGATCCTCCCCGGTGCATATCACTATACCTAGCTCAGAAGTTCTTTAATGTAATTACATTAATGTAATTAATGTAATTAAGTTTATCAGTCTTTTATGTTTTACTCTCTTTATATCATATTTCTAATATTCTTTCCTATCTTACACCATAAAAATTCTATTTTATTACCTTTTGGAAGTTTAATAATTTTGGCTTTCTCATTTAAGTTTTAAATCCATCTGTGATTATTTTTTATTTAGAGCATGAGAAAGGCATCTAATTTTATTTTTGTATAAAAAGATAACCAACTTTTAAGAATGTTTATTGAAAAAAGTTCTCATCAATTTGCAGTACTATCCTGCTCTTATTTCAATAGTCCACATATTCATGGGTCTGCCTTGAGTGTCTCTAGTTTGTTCTGTGAGTCTATTTTTCTATGCCTGCACCAGCACCTTAAAATCTTTAGCTTGATAATACCTTATATAAAGCATGTTTGTTGGTGTGCCACCTCCTTTAGGTTTTTTTCCTTTTAAATATCTTGGTTATTCTTGGCTTTTTGGATGTACACAATTTATAATAAGCCTGTCAATTTTCAAAAATGAATCAAATCCATTGGATGTGGTGGTTCATGTCTGTAACCCTAGTGACTTGGAAAGAGGAGGCCAGAGGATCACAGATTTGAGGCTAGAGACAGCCTACATAACTTAGCAAGACCTTGTCTCAAGATATAAAATTTAAAAATTGGCTAGGGGTACAGTTCAGTGGAAGAGCACTTGCAAAGCATGAGTGAAGCCCTGGGTTCAACCCTTAATTATGACCAAAAAAAAAAAAAAAAAAAGTATGGGATATGATTAGTACTTCATTGCCCTAAATAACAAGGAGTTGACCTTTTAAAAATGTTAAACTTTTTATACTCCATGAATATGGTCTGTCTTTTTGTGTAATTAAACTGCCTTCAACATTGCTTGGAAAAGTTTTACAGGATTCTCCAGAAAGAGTTTGTCTGTCTTCTGTTATGTTCATTGTTAGGTATTTCTCTTTGTGTTATTTTAAATAATAACCTATTTAATTTTATTTTTCAACAGCTACTCATATGTGAGATGCATATTAACATTTATTTTAGTTTCTAGCAAATTTGCTAAACTGTCTTGTTAATTCTACTAAATTATCTGAAGCTTCTTTTAAAGTTTTTAAGCACAAAATCCTATCACTCTCAAATAATTTCTATTCTGTTTATTCTTTTCTAATCCTTTTAGTTTTACTTTCTTCTCACCACCTTCTTTACTTATGTTGCTTTTGTTGTTAGGTGCCGTTGAGTCGGTATCTGACTCATAAAGACCCTCATAGGGTTTTCAATGGCTGGCTGTTTCGGGATTGCCTTGGGAGTGGATTGCCACGTCCTTCTCCCATTTTTGTGGTGCTGGGAGTTGAACTCAGGACCTCAGAGACTGCAGCACAGCACTCTACCAACTGAGCTAAATCCCAGCCCTCTTTACTTATGTTGTTGTTGTTGTTAGGTGCCGTCGAGTCGGTATCTGACTCATAGCGACCCTCATAGGGTTTTCAATGGCTGAGTGCTTCGGGATTGCCTTGGGAGTGGATTGCCAGGCCCTTCTCCCATTTTTGCAGTGCTGGGAATTGAACTCAGAACCTCAGAGACTGCAGCACAGTGCTCTACCCACTGAGCTAAATCCCAGCTTATAGGCTTGTCAAATTCAAAAGAAACTGCTGTGTTGTAAGTAGCCACACCATATGAATTCCACCATTATATGTATCAATTTGCAATAGTTCATTGGTAATAAGTGCAGAGGTAAAAATATAATGAAGAATATTCAACAAAACTATTAAATGCCAATGATGATTTTTAAGATGTTACAATGTCATGTCTTTTTTTTTTTAGACTGCCTCTGGTCTCGAACTTGCGATCCTCCCACTTCCACCTTCTGAGCCGCTGGGATTAAAGGCATGCGCCACGGTGACCGGCACTATGCCATGTCATTTTTATAGCAGTAAGTAAGCTTTAGAGAATTACCAAATTCTGCCTCATTAAAAATTCCCTTGAGTGTGGTACAGTGGTACATTCCTCTAATCCTATATACTCATGAGGTGAAAGCAGGAAGATTATGAGTTGGATGCCAGAGGCAGCCTGCATAACTTAGTGAGACCTTGACTCAAAAAAAATAAATAAAAAATGGGCTAGAGGTGCAGTCCAGTGGTAGAGCACTTGCAAAATATTTGAGGCTCTGGGTTCAACCCCCAAGTACTACCGAAGATAAATAAATAAATAAATACCCTTTGAAGATGGACTATTGGCAAAATTTTGGCATAGGTAATACCTGATTATCTTGAAGTAGCAAGCAAAAGCGTAGATAACATCATTTTGCACAATACCATTTTTTTCTGTACTTGGGGGTTTACACATACTTTGCAAGTACTCTATTACTGGGCTACACTCCTAGCCTGTTTTATTTTTCATTTTGGGACTAGGCCTTGCTAAATTATGCAGGCTGCCTCTAATCATGAATCTGTGATCCTCCTGCTTCAGCCTCCAAAGTCGCTAGGATTACTAGCATGTACCACCGTGCTCAGCTCTGCACAGTACATTTTCAGCAGGCATTTGCATTTGTAATATTTATGTAGAAGGAAAGAAAGAAAGAAAGAAAGGGAGGGAGGGAGGAACAAGGAAACAAACAAAGAGAGAAAAAGAAATAACACTAGAACTTTCAACTATTAAATGATTATATTAGTTTTTAGAGTCTATTCCATAAATCAGAACTCATCCAGTTGGCTATTAATGAACAGGACTCAGAAGAGGTCTACCTCTTTAAATTATAAAAACTAAGAATATCTGTTTGATACATACATTCAACAGACATTTAAGATGATCATCACTCAATTTTTGTTATGGTCCAACAGAGAAAGTTGTATTGGATAATCCTCTCTGGGTGTTCTTTGGGCTTCCTGGACTTTGGCAAAGCTGTGAGCAGGCACTCATCAGAGCCAAAGCCAAGGAAACAAAGACACTTTGTGGTGAGGGCTAATGATCTGCCATATAATTTTAGATGTGGTTTTCTGATCTAGTTGGGCTCAGTTCCCTAATCGCTAAGACATTTCTCATTAAAGGTTTAGAGAAACAATTGACAAGCTAATTATAAAATACTTTGCCAGAATACCCTAGCACACAAGGGCTCAATAATAAAGGCCACTTTGTAATTGCAGAATGTTTTGAAAGCTGATCAGAGACTATGTGAGTGGTGTTAATTTGGGCGCTAACATTTTGGTTAGATTGTGTTTTCTTTCCTTGCAGGGTGGTACCATGAGGAGGCATGGAGGTCTTAAGAGTTAGTCATGAAGGTCTGGGCTTCCTCTGTGGTAGGGATTTGATAGGTAATGGAAAGACAGAAATGAAAGAAGAGTGAGTTCTTCCCTTCAAGGATCTGAGAGAAACGGGGAGGCAGAAGGTCAGGTATTTATAATTCCATGTGGTCCTTTATAAATAGAGATGTCTATACTGTGCGATGTATAGGAGGGAACTTTAGTAAAGTAGCAAAAACCTGAAAGGATTTGTGGAAGGGGAAGTGAACAGAGGGGCGAAGAGAGAGAAAGGCAGATGTCTTAGAGGAATTAAAAGTCATTCCTATTATGTGGAAATGCAAAGAAGGTGGAGGGGAGCCCAATAGTGCAAGGCTTGAATCCTCATGGGGGCCTTAAACTGTATCCTAAGGGCAATGGGAAATCATTGAGAGATTTTAAGTAGGAAAGGAACATAATTTGATTTGTGTTTTAAAAGGTCATTCCTGAATGGTGTTGTGAGAGATCACTATGTTATATATACTTTACCACAATATTTTCTAAAAAGTCACTATGGACAATTTTTCTATAAAAGAAAAGACTCGATAAATTGGACCTCATGAAAATGAAAAACTTTTACTCTGAAAGTCCATGGGAAAGAGATGAAGATTAGCCGTAGATTAGGAGAAAATATTTCAAACAACCTATCCAACAAATGATTAGTATCTAGAATACATAAAAATTTTTTTTCAAAACTTAACAGTAAAAACAACAATAACAACAACAACAAAAATGCAATTAGAAAACAGACAAAAGGGCTAGGAATGTAGCTCAGAGTAGGGCACTTGCTTAGCATGCATGAGGCCTGAGTTAAATCCCTAGCACAGAAAAAGAATAGACAAAAGATAGGAATACTCATGGCAAGTAAGCACAGGAACACATATTCAATGCCATTAGCCATGAAGCAATGTGAGCTAAAACCACAATGATGTATCTATGCATTTATCAGAATGGCTAAAACAGAAGACAGTGACACCATCAAGTGCTGATGAGGATGCAGTTTGCTATGGTGATATAAAAACTCTGGAGAGCAGTTTGCAAGTTTTTTTTTTTTTTTTATAAAACTGAACATGCAACTGCATACCATCCAACATTCCTGGGTATTTACCCCTAGAGAGATGAAAAACTGTACGCAAAGACCTGTACATGCATGTTCACAGCAGTATTATTTGTAAAAGCCAAAATGTGGAATCAATTTAGATGTCCTTCAATGGAAATGGTTCAGTGCACTGTGAGACAGTCTGTAGAAGTAACGGCTGGTACACACAACAATTTGGAAGTATCTTCCAGAAGAAAAGTGAAAAAGGATAATCTCCGAAGGTTATATATTGTATGATTTCATTCAGATAACATTTTTTAAATGACTAAGTTTTAGAAATGGAAAACAGATCAGAGGTTGCCTATGGTTAGGGAGGAGGAAGAAGGCAGGGCTGTGTGGCAGGGAAATGGATATAGTTATTAAGGGCAAACTAGGGTGGGATCTTGGCTGGTACTGGGTATGTGAACCTACCCAGGAGCCAATACTGTGTAGAACTTAGAATTTAGAACTAAGCACACACACACACACACACACACACACACACTAGATCTGAATAAACATTGTATCCATGTTATTAACCTGGTTGTGACATTAAGCTATAGTCTTGCAAATGTTACCATGGGTGGGAACTGGGTGAAGTTTAAAGGAGTCGTCCTATGTTATTTCTTGTAACTATACATGAAACTACAGTGATCACAGAAACTTCACCTGAGAAGAGGTCATTCTGACTGCATGTTGCAAACGGATTTGAGGTAGTGGTTCTCATCCGTTGGCACTGGGGGGTCTTGTTAAAGCCCAGACCTAGAGTAGGCGGGACCTGAGAAGTTATCTCCCTAGCAAGTTCCCAAGGGATTTTGACACGCTGGTTAGGGAACTACAGTTTGAGAAGCACTAAAGGAGCAGGTCACTGCCTTTGTCCCCCATTTTTATTTATTTCAAAGGGAAAACAGGGAAGCTGGTTGTTTCTCCATGTTTCTTTCACAAAGTCCTTTGTCTCCACAAGGGGCTTCTGTAAGGCCAGTCTTTGAAGACTGCCATGCCTTTGTCTTCTCGGGGACCTTGAGGTGTCTGATTAGAGTAGTTTTCCAAAGGTGGCCACCAGAAAAGTAGCATCAGCATCACCAGGGGACTTACCAGAAGTGCATATTTAGGTCTCCACCCCAGACTTAGTGACTATGAAGCTCTCAGAATGGGGCCCCAGCAGTCTGAGTTTTAAAAAGTGCATCAGATGATTCTCATGCATGCTAAAGTTTGAGGACCATTGGGTGAGAGGGAGGCAACAGAGAATGTCAGGAAGCCAGTTAGAATTTTTGGCTTAATATTAACTAGGAAGAGTCTCCTAGGTGTGCCTAAATTCAAACAGGGTGTGGCAAAGGGAAATTTGAGTTAAGGTCTCCATAGGGTAGTGACTATGGACCTTGATCCAATTCCTCATCTGCAAAAGCAGACAGCAATATCAACTTAGCTCCTGCCCAGAAGCACTGCTCTAATTAGCCAATTGAAAGATCAGAAAGCACACAGGAAGCACAAAATGGCAATTAGTGGTGTTAGACAATGCCTGCTTATAAACATGTCAGCATGTTGATCTGAAAAAGAATACAACTTAATAAAGTTTGTGAGGTGTTGGCCTTTTGGGAGCCTCTGATTTCCTCCAAGCATGGGATCAACTGCCATGTGCACAGTTCCACACCCAGTTGGTTGACTCTTTCATCTCAGAACTCAGTCTTTCAGCTGCCTGTTGAAGGCCTGCTCTGGTTTTTCCACTATGCTGCTGTGAAGGTTCTGGAGGTTGAAATCGGGATTTGGTTTCTTGGCCCTCTTCTATTCCTCACTGTGATTGTAGATGTGGGTGTCAACATTCAGAGAAGTGGGAAGTCAGTGGGGACCACAGTACCAAGTGTGTGTACAAGTGCGTATTTAATACCAACTACACACACATCTCCATGTGTCTGTCAGCTTGTGCTGTTGGGGCTCATGTGTTGCTGTGGTTCTGAAAGCTGCGCCACCGGTATTTCAGATACCAGCAGGGCCACCCATGGTCAACAGGTTTCAGCTGAGCTTCCACACTAAAACAGACTATCGAGAAAGACCCGGCAGCCCACTTCTGAAACAATTGGATATCGAAAACCCTATGAATAGCACAGATGCACTGTCAAATATAATGCCAGAAAATGAGACCCCGCAGGCTGGAAGACATTCAAGAAACAACTGGAAAGAGTTGCCTCCTCAAAGTAGAGTTGACATTAATGATGAGAATGCATAAGCCCCTGGGACCTCCTTTTCCTGATGTGGCATGACTCAAAATGAGAAGAAACATAGTATCTGCAACAATGGCCTCAAACATATAAAGATGGTGTGAGTGGCAGTGTTGGGTAGTATTTGATTGTGTTGTACTTAGGGTCATTTTGAGTCAGATCCAACTCAACGGCACCCAACAACACACACATGAGTCATGCCTGCTCTATTTGTGGACTGAGGTGAAGACTGCCAGGGGGACTGCAGTGGCTCCAGTGTTAGCTAAGTGCATGTGAAGTTGGAATAATTCTGGTCACTAACTGCTCTGCTTGCTAATTAGCCAGTAAAATGTTACAAACTGTAACACTTTTCAGCTGGGCATGGTGCCACACATCTGTAATCCCAGGGGCTTGGGAGGCGGAGATAGGAGGATCGCAAGTTCGAGACTAAAGGAAGTCTATGTAATTTAGTGAGACCCTGTCTCAGAAAGTAAGGAAAAAAAAATAAAAGGGCTGGGGGTGCAGCTCAGTGGTCCAGCACTTGCAAAGCATGCAGGCATGAGGCCCCGGGATCAACCCCCAGTACCACAAAAAAAAAAAAAAAAAAAAAAAACTGTAACACTTTTTCAATACATGGTTAGGGGGAAATTGACAGCTTTTGAAAACTCTCCCTTTTTGGTACCTTCCCTGAGGTCTTTTGAAATTTCTCACCAACTTATAAATTCAGAAACAGATAGTAGAGGAAAGGACCTGAATGTTGGAATCAAACAGATTTAGGTTTGCTTATCAGAAGTTCTACCATTTTAATATTCATTTGGTCAAGTAAATTCTCTAAACCTCGGTTTTGCCATCTGTAACATGGGCTAAAATGCTTGCCTTATGCGGCAGATTTGAGAAAAAATGTAATGACACATTTATGGGGCTGTGTGTATCAGGCACATAAAAATTCAGTTCATTTTTCTTCATATTACAGATAATTTCTTGGTCTTGATATAAGATTTCACCCCCACAAATTGAATAGTATATGAAAAAATTTAAGTGATTATTTGATGATCCTTTTTGCATTCTCTTGTTTTCTTCTCTCTGCTGCTTCAATCAGCATAAAGTCAGTCCTTCTGAAGTTCAGTCAGCTCTGGCCCATTTGCCAGAAATCCTAAGACTCCTTTTATGGTCTGAAAAGTGAGATTCATATCTGGAAAGCATCCAAATCATCATGATACTCTAGCTCATGTCTTTCAGTGCTACAGAAAACAGACTACAAAATAGTAAATGGAACAGAATTATTTTCCTATACCTTAAAAATAACTAAATAAAAAACAACCCAATGTTTAGATCAGTATGACAAAACCATACTATGATACATGATTATAGTAAGGAGATAAAATGGGATACAAGTTGCTAATGTTCAACCCCACAAATAATAGTAATCTCATTCGCTGAGAAGTGAATTAGGCATTTAGTAAAAATTAAATTTTTCCTCTGAAACAACTCTGAATATTTTTCAAAGCCGAGTGCAGTGGCACACACTTGTAATCCCAGTGACTCGGGAGGTGGAGACAGGAGGTTCTCAAATTCAAGGACAGAGGCAGCCTATGCAACTTGGTGAGACCCAACCTCAAGATAAAAAGTAAAAAGGGGGCAGGAGATACAATTCAGAGGAAAGCACTTGCAAAGTATGTGTGAAGTCCCGGGTTCAGCCCTCCAGTACTGCAAAATCAATCAATTAATCAATCCCTCCATCAATATTCTTTTGGAGGTGAAAACTAGAAGACATAGAATCTAGTCAAAAATCACCTTTGTCAGGCAGCATAATATTTTGTAAAAATTAAGTGTAAATGGCAGAGCACACATTCTCCAGCTAGCCATAATTCCCATTACTCATGTTGCCTGATGCCCCCATGCCCACCTGCTTCATGCAGCACAAGTCCTGCCAAGGCCCTGAAAGCAATGAAGTCCATAGGTCCCAGTCCCAACCAGATAGGTCAAACTTCCGGATTCCTGCCTGGGCAACTGGGCTCCAATGGCAGAGACCTCAGCAGCACACTACACCTGGTCTGTGGGTAAACTTTTCCTCCTCAGTGCAGAGAAAGCACCAGCTTCCTATAGTTATCAATCTTTGAGTAGTGTAATGTACTATCTTTGCTCCTCTAGAATCTCCAACAATCTTTTACAGAACCTCTGCATTAAATTTGGTCTGTGTTAATGATTGGAATACCTGGAGTGGTTTCTGTTTTCTTGTTTGGACTCTGACAGATCATAAAGCCAGACAGAAGGAGTGGGGATGTGGAAGAACACACCCATGAGGGAAAGCCCGTCTCAGTGTGCCCTCACCAACACTCACAAGGATGAAAAGGCAATCAGAAGTCATGAGACACAAGAGGAAAATCAGCACCATAAAAGGCAAAGACTAAAATAAGCAGAGCAAAAAAATCAACTTAGAGAAAGTGATGATTTGGTGAACAAACAAGAATTTACACTTAAAATAGTATCAGAAATAAGGTTTTGCAACCTAAATGAGAACAGGCTGCTATGAAAATGGAACAACTGGCAAATAGGAGTTTGCTACAATTAAAAATAGAATTGTCCAAATGAAAATAAATTAGTGAATGGGCTGAACAATGAATTGGACAACTAGACAAGTTCATCATATGAAGGGGATTTTATTAGGTGCCATAGAGTTGGGTACAACTCATAGTGACCCTATATGTACAGCAGAATGAAACACTCCCCGATGCTGTGCCATGCCTGCCACTGTGTCAGTGTTTCTCTGCTATTCACAGGGCTTTCAATGGCTAATTGTTTTCAGAATTGTTTTGGGAGTGGACTGCCAGGTCCTTCTCCTGTTTTTTGGGGTGCTGCAGTAAATTCATAGAACTGTTTAGATATAAAGAATAAAGAGTTACTAAGGTAGGAAATAAGAGTGGTAGAAGACATATCAGGTTATCCTAAGCACTTTAGTTATAATAACTTGTTTTATTCTCTTTTTTTTTTTCTTTAAGACTTCTCACTAAGTCACCCACGCTGGTTTCAAATTCCTGGGCTCAAGTGATCCTGCCGTCTCAGCATCCGAGTAGTTGGGACTACAAGTGTGTGCAACCATGCCTATTTAATTCTGACAACAACCTTCCAAGCTGAGAACTATTACTATATATGAGAAAGGTTAATTAAAATGCCAAAGTCACACATCTAATGGATAGCAGAGCTGGAATTCAAATGCATGGAATCTGGAGGCTTTTCTCTCAATTAGTATTCTATATTACTTATTTACAAAGTAGGAGATAAGAGATGTAGAAGATATATTCAGAAGTCCAACAGACACTTACCTAGAGTGGAAAAGTAGGAAATGGTGAATAGAGGGGAAGGAAATAATTGAGAAATAAAAGTAAAAAGTGTATTGGGTGAAGAAGAGATTTGTTGTTGTTGTTGTTAGGTGCCATTGGTGTCTGACTCATAGCGACCCTATGTACAACAGGTGAAAAACTATTGTCAGTGCTTTTCTGCTATTCATAGGGTTTTCAATGGTGGATTGATTTTGGGGAGTGGGTTGCCAGGTCCTTCTCCCAAGCCTGCAACACCTGGGTGTTCTCAGGTAGTCTCCCATCCAAGTACTAACCATGTCCGACTCTAGTTAGCTTCTAAGATCCGATGGGATCAGATGCCACAGAGCTACAGCTGCAGGCAGAAGAGATTTAGCAGATCATAAATGTCAAAATGCCTACAGCCATACCACTGTGGCCTCGGATCCCATCAGATCTCAGGAGCTAAGCAAGGTGAGGCCTGGTTAGTACTTGCATGGGAGACTGCCTGGGACCACCAGGCACTGTAGGCTTGGGAGAAGTACCTGGGAACCCATTCCCCCTGCAAAAAAGCAAGCAATCATTGAAAACCCTATAGATAGCAGAGGATCACTAACAATACTGTTTCGCTTGCTGTACAGGTGGCTATGAGTCAGGCACTGACTGGACAGCACCTAACAACAACAACAAATACCAAAAAGAAGAAGGGCCCAGCAGCCCATTCCAGAAACAATTAGCCATTGAAAATCCTATGAATAGCAGAGAAGCAATAGCAACTATAGCACTGGAAAATGAGCCCTCTAGGCTGGAAGGCATTCAAGAAATGACTGGGGAAGAGTTGCCTCCTCAAAGTATAGATGACCTTAATGACCAAAATGGAGTAAAGACTCTGGGAGCTCCATTTGCTGATGTGGCACGACTCAAAATGAGAAGATATGGCTGCAACAATGGGCTCAAACATAAAAAGATTGTGTGCACAGCACAGTGTTGAGGAGTGTTTGTTCTGTTGTACATAGGGTCAACATGAGTCAGATCCAACTCCATGGCACCTAACAATAAATGCCAAAAAGAAGAACTTAAAAATGATGATTATTTGTGAAATTTTAGAACTCTTGTTGTTGTTAGGTGCCATCAAGTCAGTGTCCGACTCATAGAGACCCTGTGTACAACAGACGAAACACTGTTGGCAGTGCTTCTCTGCTGTTCATAGGGTTTTCAATGGTGGATTGATTTTTGGGAATGGGTTGCCAGTCCATCTCCCAAACCTGCAGCATCTGGTGTTCCCAAAATAAAGAAAACTATAAAAGTCCCCAGAGAGAAAAACAAGTGGGTACAGAGTACTATGAATCAGATGTTGCACATATAGAAACAATACAATTATTTGTAAGTTCCTAAGTTTTGTGCTTAGAAATCTACACCCAGACAAATAGTAATCAAATGAGTAGGAGAAAGAAAACCATTTGGGCATGGATGAATTCATAAAGTCTAACATTCATTGCTACTTCAATAAAAAAAAATCAACAAAATGTAAGGGTTCTAAAAAAACAGGAGACTTGTTGTTGTTGTTAGGTGCCGTCGAGTCGGTATCCGACTCATAGCAACCCTCATAGGGTTTTCAATGGCTGTTTTGGGATTGCTGTGGGAGTGGATTGCCAGGCCCTTCTCCCATTTTTTAGGTGCTGGGAATTGAACTCAGGTCCTCAGAGACTGCAGTGCAGCACTCTACCAACTGAGCTAAATCCCAGCCCGGTTTTATCCATTACCTAAAAATAATCAGTAAATGAGTGTAACTCAGAAGTGGAATGCTCTAGAACAAAATTAAAAGCAAATCCATTAGGCTACAGTTTGTGAACAGTTCTCCTTAGAAATGTATAAGTAACAATAATATATTTTCTGTAACTCCAACCTCAGTATTTGGCTCTATGAGTAAAATATTTACACAATCACAGCATCATAAATAATATACTATAAATGACTTTTCAAGTTATCATTATTACCTGAGATTTTTAAAAGTTATGGCTGTATAATTTTGAAAAATACCTAATGGATGATAACAAAAAAATTAATAGGTGCCACTAGTTATAAGGTGATTTAAGCCAACACAAGACAAAATAGATTGTAATTATCAAGCAGAGCTCAAGTGAGATCAAACAATTTTTCCCCATTTGAACAGAAAACACTTTGTTTTTACATTTTCTTTCAGTGCAATGGGAACATGTTCTTTTCATGATCATGTCTCAACTATTCTTAAAAGGATAAGCAACAACCCTTTCCAGCAACCCTGAAGAAAGTGCTAGGCAGCAATCCAAGATATAGCCAGTGGGTTGTGCCAACTTAACAATTTAGATGTGCTGAATCTAAAAGTTATCTAAAACTTCCTCAGCAAACTAAATATTTTGAGAAGTCAAATAACCAATGCTTCATATTTTGCATCTTCAATTTCCAGAGTTTACTAGTAGATTAAATCAAGGTCTAGTACATATAGTTAGTAAAACCATACAAATTTAAAACCATATAATATTATGATGGTCTCTGTTGCCTATTTTTTCTCTTGTTTCTTCAACTTTGAGTAACTTATTTTATTTATTATATGTCTTGGTGAAGTCATATGAGAAAAGCATTTAACAGAGCAAATATCTCTAGGTGATATAAGCCTAAATATCATTTTAGAATTTTTCCAATAAAATAAAACCAAAGAACACTCAAAAGAAATATTCATTTTATCTCACCTACCTCAGTAAGTTTAAAAACAAAAATAATTTTGAGACAGCATGGTAATATACTAATATCCTCTTACAAAGAAATTATCTTTTATAATCATCAAAATAGGTAAATTTTTAAAATTCAGTTTATTAAATTCAGAATCATACTGGTGAGTAATAACACTGTCTTCTTGGGTTGGTGAGAGGAAGAACATGAGAAGATTGTTGTAAGAAGAAGTTTAATTTGCTTTGAAGTCAGATTTCTTTGAACTAGGAGTAAAATTCTTACACCTAGTCACTCTCTGTTGATTTGCATATGAGTAAAGTATGGCATAACTCTGAAGTGATGGTTGAGAAGCAAATGCACCATACTTCATCTACCTCCCCAAGTCAGCATGTAAATGTCAGTTAAAATCAGCACTGTTAGTGCTGAAGAAATTACTGTACAACTAGAGGCTACTAGTGTTAACTAGAAACTCTGTTCCATGTCATATAGTTGCTTGTTAATCCTTCTATTCATCAAGCATTTATTGAGCACTCCCTAGGTGCTAGCCACAGTACAAAGCTTTGAGAAATCAATGGGGATACAGGCATTTGATGCCTGCTAGCAGGGAGGTAGAACTTGTCCATAGAGTGGCATCAGATATGGGATGTAGACTCTAATTTAGAAAAGTATTCCCTTTTGCTGTCTCTCCTTAACTGTGGATTCATATTTGACAAGTCAGAATCTCCCACTGAAGTAAACTATAATCTAGTTTGAAATGAGGTCCTTTGGAAAGCTATACAGTCACAACTGAAGAGAAACTTCCTGTTACAATGTGGCATATGTACCACATGGTTATCGCTCCTGAACACCATTAAAATGAAAAATGACCAAAAGGAGAAAGGAAGATGAGTCATCAGCAAAGGCTTGCAATGTATTTCCAGAGGATAAAATTGAAAAGAGGTATGGAAAGTGACTTAGCAGAATGGAAGGAGCCCAAAGAGACGCCTAGTGAATGAAACACTGATAATGAGTGAGCCAGTTCACTCCACTGAAACTCGTAAAACGTCTCAAGATTTACAGTCACCAAAGTGTGGACAGAGTAAAAAGTTAAAATCAGAGGAATAAGTTGGGAGTCATGCATTTGAAGTGGTTGAGCACCCCCAGATCGTCTCCTTCAACCCATGTGGACAACTAAACTTTTCCTACCCAACTACCTTCACTTCTCCCTAAATAATCACAAGTTAATTCTTTGGAAAAACTGAGTGATAAGTGTTCCAGACAGAGAAGCAGTAGAAGCAATGGAGTAAACTGCAAGGTGGAAAACAGTGATTTATCTTTGATTATTATCCTTTTAGGGAACTCAGGAAAGGTCAACTCATTGCCAATACCCTAGGGTAAAGTCTACCAGTTAATTAGCCTCTTTCATGCACAAACACAAATAATTAGTCTTCTAGTATTTTATTTTTAAACATGGATGGAAAGGCCTTTTCAACAAATGGTGCTGGGACAACTGGCTGTCCACATGCAAAGGAATGAAATTGGATCCCCTTCTTCATACCATACATGAAAAATAACAAATGGATGATAGACCTATGTTTAAAACTATAAAGCTCATATTCAAAAAGCCCACAGTAGTCAATACTTGTGACTTTGGGTTAGGAAAAATCTCCTTAGAAATGATGCCAGAAACACAAGACTCCCTCTCACCCACACACAGGTAAATTTGTTCTTCTTAGGTGCCGTTGAGTCGGGTTCAACACGTAGCGACCCTACATACAGCAGAATGAAACACTCCTCAATTCTGTGTCAGGCACACGATTTTATTTATGTTTAAGCCCATTGTTGCAGGCACTATGTCTATCCATCTAGTGGAGGGTTTTCCTTGTTTTCATTGACCTGCCACTCTCCCAAACATGATGTCCTTCTCCAGGGATTGGTACCTCCTGACTACATGAATAAAATAAGTAAGATGCAGTCTAGCCATCCTTGCTTCCAAGGAGCACTCTGGTTGCACTTCATCAAAGACAGACCTTTTGGTTCTTTTGGCAGTCCATGGCACAAGCAATATTCATTTCCAGCACCATAATTCAAAAGCATCAATTCTTCTCCTGTCTCCCTTGTTCAATGTCCAGCTATCACAACCATATGATGGGACTGAAAATACCATGGCATGAGTCAGATGCACCTTTGTCTTCAATGTGACACCTTTATTTTTCAGTACTCTAAATTTTGATAATTTAATATATATGCAACAAATCACAGCTGGAAAAACATCAGAGAATCTACCCTCCCCCCCCCAAAGAAAAGACAGGAACTGAAAAGCTAGTCTAGAAAGAAAACATACCAGACTGCAATGCTTGACTCAGCAGTGGTCAGTGTTTACATAGTTCCAATAGTACCATCATGATTTAACTTTAGAAACAGTGCTATAGATCAATTGGGAGAATGGGACAGGGTCTCTGGTTAAGTGGTGTGAGACTTGTAAAAAAGTTAAATCATCTCAACAATAAATACTGGCCAATGTTGAAAAGGGCTGGGATTTAGCTCAGTTGGTAGAGTGCCACTCTGCAGTCTCTGAGTACCTGAGTTCGATTCCCAGCACCACAAAAATGGAAGATGAACGTGGCAATCCACTCCTGAGGCAATCCCAAAACAATCAGCCATTGAAAACCCTGTAAGGGTTGCCATGAGTTGGGCACGACTCAATGGCACCTAACAGCAGCAACAAAGTTGAAAAAAATCCAGTTAGAGAAGGTACTTTTTTTTTTTTTTTTTTTTTTTTTTGGTACTGGGGTTGAACCTGGGGCCTTGTGCTTGCATGCTTTATAAGCGCTGCACCTCCGCCCCCTCCCCTTTTTTTCCTAGTTTTTGAGACAGGGTTTCACTAAATTGTGCAGACTGCCTCTGGTCTCGAATTTGCAATCCTCCTGCCTCTGCCTCCTGAGTCACTGGGATTGCAGGCATGTGTCACCACACCTGGCTGAGAAGGTACATTTTTTAAAGCAGCCCCTATGGACAAATTATAGTGGCAAAAAACTAATAATAATAAATTTAAAAATAATAATAAAATTGCATTCAATTCAAACTCGGAGGGCTGACAGATTTTCCTTCCAGTTCATTTTATATGAATTCATTATGATGATGTGGCTGGGATTTAGCTCAGTTGGTAGAGTGCTGCTCTGCACTCTCTGAGGTGTTGAATTCCATCCCCAGCACTACATAAATGAAAGAAGGACCTAGTAGCCTACTCCTGATACAATCTCTAAACAATCAGCCATTGAAAACCCTATGAATAGCAGAGAACATTGACAATCGGCCTGGGCATGGCACAGTGTCAAGCCTTGTGTGGCTATTAGATAACTTGCCTAGAAAGCGTTCTCTGGCCTCTCTTCTGCGTGTGCTCCTTCTTCATTCTCCCTACCTCTGTCTCTCTGCGTCTCTTGTGAACTCCCTCTCCTCCCAACCTCAATTTGCTTGTTATTTCTTTTTTTTATTGGAAACTTTTAATGTACAACTTAATGTATTTCATTCTGACATGCATTTCATTGTGACATTTCCGTATATGCATTTCATTGTACATTGCACAGATAAGTTCCCCCTTACCCTCTTGTGTCCATCCTCCCTACTCTCCCACCCCCTCACCAATGACCTCTCTTCTACTTGCATGTCTTTTTGTGGGGATATTTTTCTGTACACCCTTACATCCCAATTATGATTTTAAGTCCAAACTTCTTTCTGTAGTGATCTATCTTTTTACATTGTCAGCAGTATTACATGAATAATCTAGCCCATTTGCATTATTACCATCCTTTGATATTGTTGGTATTATTATAATTATGACCCGAACTATTAAAGTTGGACTGTTTACTTTGAAGGCGACCTCTCTCTCAATCTTCATTCCTCCTTGCCCCTCCTCACCCTCCTGTCTTCTCCCATCATCACTTTCTTTTCCTAGATCCCTCCCTCCTCCTTTCCACTCCTTAAATTTTCCCTTCTCTGCTAAGTTTACATTAGCTTTTTATTACGTTTCAATTTCTGTATAGGATTTTTTCCTATTTTTAAATTTGATTAAGCTCCCACATATGAGTGAGAACATGTGGTATTTCTCTTTTTGGGCTTGTGTTCATTCACTTAAGATAATTTTCTCCAATCCCATCCATTTTGCTGCGAATAACATTATTTCATCTTTTTTTGATTGCTGAGTAGTATTCCATTGTATATATGTACCATAGTTTTTTAATCCATTCTTCTGTTGATGGACACTTTGCTTGATTCCATATCCTTGCTATTGTGAAAAGTGCTGCATTGAGCATGGAGATGCAGGTATTTCTGTGGTATGATGCCTCATCTCCCTTTGCATATATTCCCAATAGTGTTATAACTGGGTCATATGGTAGATCTATTTCTAGTTTTCTAAGGTACCTCCACACTGATTTTCAAAGTGGTTGAACCAATTTACAGCTCCACCGGCAGTGTAAAAGGGTTCCCTTTTTATTGGGGTTTGGCTCTAGCCCGGCAAAAGTTCAGAACCTGGCCTCAATACTAGGTGAATTCCAGGACTCTCAGGGCTAAATGAGAGCTGGTTGATGGCACCAAGAAGGACCTCAGGAGGCTTTTTATTAGAGAAGAAATGAGGTTTTATTAAACTGCTCCTGAAAACAAAGGCGGGAACAAGGCTCGAGATGTTGTTGCTTTGATCTTGCCTCTCGAAGTTCGCTTTCTCTACTCTCCCCCTCCCCAGGCATGGGAGGGAATTGGAGAGTGCTTCATGTCTTAATGGACACCTTTGGCTCTTCAGGGCCCTTGGGCTTGACACAGCGTTTTGATAGAAGATCTGGTCGGTAGGAGGTCCAGAGTAGGAGTGATGGTCCAAGTTGGCATCTCAGGTGATGGGTAGAGTACAGGAGGGTGGAGATGAAGGGAATGCTGGGAGTGGTTAATGTCCTGTTTAAATACACTCCTGGAGGGGGGTGGCTAGAGAGTATCCATTCAGGGGAGGGGTCATGTCTGGAGTACTGTCATGCAAATGGTCGCTTGAGATTTTACAACTTTGATAGGTGGGTAGGGAATGGGCCAGGCCAATGAAGACCATTTCCTTATTGACAAATCAGGTGGCCCCAGGTAGCCAATCAGACTGAAGGAGGCCACCAACCCGGACTGTTTGGGGGCCATCTTGGGCCACTTATGGGAGGGGTAGGAGCGAAGAGCCCGGGTGTGGGGCAAAGGTGACCCATTGCTATCTTGCCCCATAACGTTTAATAAGGGAAAAGGACCAGGATGTAGGCTAAAGGTCATCAGCCCAGAAGGACAGCAGTCAGCCCCCCAAGAGGGCCAGACAGGCCTTTTTCTTAATGATACTGTCTTTTACCTCCAGAGGCTCTTATTCCCTGGAGGACAGATGTTAGCCCTCCAGGGAGATCAGGCAGGCCCCTGCCTCTGGGGAACACTCTAGGGTTCCCCTACATCTTCTCCTATACCTTTTCTCCACGGCCTCACCAGCATTTGTTGTTACTTATTTTATAGATCTTGGCCATTCTTAGTGGAATAAGGTAGAATCTCAGCATTATTTTGATTTTCAGTTTCCTAATGGCTAGGGATATTGAACATTTTTTCATGTGTTTCATGGCTTTACAAGCTTCTTCATTTGAGAACTATTTGTTCAGTTCCTTTGCCCATTGTGTATTGGATTATTTGTTTTCTTGGGTATTGCTTTCTTGAGTTCTAAACAGTTTGAAAATTCCATGTCTATATCCACTGAACTTTCTAGTAGCCTTCTCAAGAACTTTCTAGCAAGCAATCCATGTTTCCAGGTGAGTGCTGGTGTGCCATGAAGAAGAAAGCAAAGAGTTACATGGGGAGAATCCTGTCTCCTCTTCCTTTTGGTACCCTATGAATGTTCTCAGTTTGGTTATTAATTTATGTTCACTTGGTTCTCTGCTCCTTTCCCACCATTTTTACTGCTTCCTCCTTTTCTCATTTATCTCATCTTTCAAATGAAATGAATATTTTCCTAAGTATTCTAGCTATGGAGTAGGGTTAGTTCAGTTGGTAGAGTGCTGCTCTGCACTCTCTGAGGACCTGGGTTCAAGTCCCAACATGACAAAAATGGGAGGATGTGGCAATCCACTACCGAAGGAATCCCAAAACAATTAGCCATTGAAAACCCTATGAGGGTTGCTGTGAGTCAGACTCAACTTAATGGCACCTAACAACAACAACAGCAAAAATTCTAACCAGGTATGTTGTGGTGGTGTTTTGATAAAGGTATTGGTAATTGTAAAGTTACTATATATACTTTTTATTTCAGAATTTTGACCAACAATAGATACCTGTCATACCTTATTTACAATGATATAAATACTCCCATGAATAAAATATTAACTGTGGAAATGTCAATTTAATTCTTCTAAACATTAGGCCTTTCCTGACTACCACGTAAAAAACACAGTTGCAGTGCTTCAAGAATAAATATTTTGAGCTATCCTTGATTTTATGACACAGCTTTCATATAATTATGGGATTTTTCAGTCCCTGAACTAACATGGATAAAACTTTTTAAAGCTTTGTTAATAAAATCTATAGTGACATAAAATAGAAAATCAAGATTACAAACGTCATGGGATGTGCAGATTATTTAACTCTGACAAATAACATTTTAACAACTCATTTGGTTTAAATCAAAGAAAATGAGGATAATTTTTAAATACGAGAGACACCTGGGTAGTGATGTAAATTGGAGCAGTATTAGCGTGTAGATAGGAGTTGCAGCAATGAGAATAGGTAAGATCATCTGGTTAAAGCAAATCTAAGAACAGGGGACCGATGAGGATGGAGCAGCCGAGAACAGGAATGTTAAGGGATAGAGAAAAGGGGACAGCTGGAAGAGGGTGGTATCACAAAGGCGACAGTCTGACATCACTTTTATGTTTCTTCCAACCTTTATTATTAGGTTACAAAAAGAAATAAATACTAAATCAAATTAAGATTGGCAATTGCACTTTAAAGATGAAAAAATTTGTGATGACTTAAACACCAACAGAGTTAGACTGAAAAGTGGAGTTGTTTTCATTAGGTGCTACTGAGTCAGGTCGAACCCATAGTGACACTATGTACAAGGAAACACTCCTTGACTCTGTGCCATGCCCAGCACTAAGTCAATGCTACTCTGCCATTCATAGGATTTTCAATGGCTGATTGCTTCAGGAGTGGGCTGCCAGGTCCTTCTCCCATTTTTGTGGTGCTAGAGATAAATCCGAGGCCTCAGAGAGCATAAAGCAACACTCCACTAACTGAGCTAAACCCCAGCACTGAGAAGTGGGGAGGGCAACATTTCAAGATAGCTTCCCAGTTTCTTGTGCCACAGTTCACACACCCTACAGAATCATATCCCCTTAGATATAGGTGGGATCTGTGAGTAGGATGGAACTTCTGTAATTCAGTTATTGCTATACAGCAGAAGTTATAAAGTCATTAAAAATTTTTAAATAAGATAAATTAAACCTGCCTGCAACCGTATCACTGTAGCATCAGATCCTGTCAAATCTCAGAAGCTAAGCTGGGTCAGACCTGGTTAGTACTTGAATGGGAGACTGCCTGGGAACACCAGATGCTGTAGGCTTGGGAGAAGTACCTGGCAACCCACTCCCAAAAAACAGCCATTGAAAACCCTATGAAGAACAGAGAAGCAGTAACAATACTGTTTTGCCTGTTGTACATAGGGTTGCTATGAGTCGGATACTGACTTGAGGGCACCTAACAACAACAATAACAACAACAACAAATTAAATCAGTTTTCAGTGAGTGTTATATCTTATTTATACAAATGGGGGATTGTTATTTTCATAGAGAAAAAGACTTGAGAAATAATGTGATAATCCTGATTTATATGCCAAGATAGCAAGTAAAAAGATTCACAAAGTCTAGAGTAAGGTATAGAAAGCTGTTGTAAAATTCCAGTAGGTCTGATGCACATCCCTAATTGAGAGCAGCTGGACTAGATGTTGCTGTTGTTGTTGGGTGCCGTCGAGTCGGTATCTGACTCATAGTGACCTTCATAGGGTTTTTAATGGCTGACTGTTTCAGGATTGCCTTGGGAATGGATTGCCAGGCCCTTCTCCCATGTTTGCAGTGCTGGGAATTGAACTTGGGTCCTCAGAGACTGCAGCGCAGCGCTCTACCAATTGAGCTAAATCCCAGCCAGGCTAGATGCTACAGTAAAATTAAAGGAGTAAAGCTGCAGCCAAGGGAAATTAAAAATAATTACTGAAGCTTTGGTTTTTGCCTTCATTTCCTTATGGGTGAAGGATTCAGGTAGGTGGTTAGTTCCAGGGATAGAAAACCCAGAGTAATTTGGGACAAAGCAAGGGAGAAGACAGATGACTACAAGGCCTGCAGTCTGAGTAATGACCCAGCATGACAGGGATGTGAGGCTGGGTGGGATTAACTGAATGCAAAGTTTCAAATGAACTCTGGTGTCAGGTTGCATTAGTACAAGAGTGGACTATGGCAGCAGGATGTCAGATATTTGAAGACCAAGGTAGTTGGAGCCAAATCAGACCATTCCTGAAATAGATCAGAGTTAGAAAGGCTGTGTTATTAAAAGTTAATGTTACCTACGTGAGTTAGAGCATGCCTGTTTAAGATTGGCAATTGCACTTATCCCAGTGACTCAGGAGGCAGAGGCAGGAGGATCACAAATTCAAGGCCAGTGACAGCCTGTGTAATTTAGTGAGACCCTGACTCAAGATTAAAGATTAAAAAGGGGCTGGGAGTGCAGCTCAATGATAAGTACTTGCAATGTATGCAAAAGGCCCTGTGTTCAACCCCCGTGTGCTAAAAACAAATAAACCAAAAACCAAAAACAAAACAAAAAAAAACAAAAATCAAAAATAAAGCTTTTTTTTTTTTTTTTTTTTTTTTTTTTTTTTGCGGTACTGGGGGTTGAGCCCAGGGACTCACGCTTGTAGGCTTTGCAAGTACTGGACCACTGAGCTGCACCCTCAGCCTGTTTCTTTTTTCTACTTTTTTGAGACAGGGTCTCACTAAATTATGCAGACTGCCTCTAACCTGGAACTTGCAATCCTCCTGCCTCCGCCTCCGGAGCTGCTGCAATAATAGGCTTGCGCCACCACGCACGGCTCAAAATTTAATATGTTAATCTGAGACAATTCACAACTTCTTATTTCCTATGTATTTTTCCTTTAGGGTCATTTAGATCTATTTAAACATTTTTGTCATAGATTACACCAATTGTTTTTAAGAATGCATGTTTATTTCTGTACCAATTTCTGAGGATTTAAAATATATTTTTGCATATTTTTCTGTTCTGATTAAGTATATAAGAAAGTGAGAAAAATATTTCCTGCTTGACAAACATTCTAAGAGAAAAAAATCTAAAACTGCTCCCCAAAATATCAGTTTTATAACTTTAGGTAGAAAATGTTATGCTTTTGCTTTAAATTTGGCAAATCAAGCTGCAACTCTACCCTGCCAAAAATCTCAAGAACAGAATGAAAAAAAGTCATCACTGGATGTTTCCACAGATTGAGATATTTGGCATTTTGTGTTTGAAACATCTGCAAAACTGATTGAATTCTTCATCTGGATATTTTGACATTATGACACCAACAGTTTTGGAATTCTTTTCCAGTGGTAATTTGGGCAGATAATACCCCCACACACACACACACACGCATATGCACACACATACACACACACTTCAGTGCTTGACTTGTAAAATCTCACTTTCCCCCACTGATACCACTGCTGTTGTCTGAGTGTTTGTGTTTCCTTCAGCAAAATTCGTCTGTCAAAATCCTATCCCGAAGATGATAGTATAAGGAGGTAAGGCCTTTGGGAAGGGATTAGGTCATAAGGGTGAAGTCCTCAGGAGTGAGATTAGTGCCCTTATGAAGGAAGCCCCCAAATCACTACCTTTTGCAGTGTGAGGACAGAGTGAAAAGATGCCCATCTAAGAAACAGGCCTCACCAGATCCAAAGTCTACTAGTGCCTTGATCTTGAACTTCTCAGTTTCCTGACTTATGAAAAATAAATTTCTGTTGTTTATAAGTTATCCACGCTACAGTATCTTGTTATGGCAACCCTAAAGAATAAGTCAGAAAATTGTTACCAAGAATGAGTTGCTGCTATAACAAGTAGTTTTGGAACTAGGTAATGGTAGAGGCTAGAAGTTTTGTGGTGCATGTTTTTTAAAAGCCTGCATTGCTTTGAACAGTGAAATATAATTCTGGTGAGGGCCCAAGAAAAGAGAGCAGGAGTGGGGAAGAGAAAGAGACAGAAACAGAGAGCGACAGAGAGAAGGAGAGAGCGAGACAGAGAGAGAAAAAGAGAGGGGGGAGAGTGTGAGAGAGAGAAGAGAGAGAGGGAGAGAGAAATAGAGAGGAAGGAAGAGAGAAAGAAGAGAGACAGAAACACAGAGAGACAGAGAGAGGGAGAGAGAGACAGAGAGGGCGAAGAGAGAGAGAAAAAGAGAAAGAAAGAGAAAGAAAGGAAGGAAGGAAGGAAGGAAGAGAGAGAGAGGAGCTATAGGGAAATCTGGTCTTTTTAGAGAATACCTTAAAAATCTTGAAAAGAATTTGGGTTCAAATCTGGGTGATAAGGGCCTTTTGGATGAAATCTCAGATGGAAACAAGGAAACGGCTTCCTTGTTATCCAGTGGCACAGAACTTAGCAGAACTGCATTCATATTCTAACATTTTATGAAAAGTAGAACTTCTGAGCCACAAAATTGGATATTGGATCGAGTAAATGTCTAAGGAAAGTGTTGAAGGTGCAGGTCTGCTCCCCTTGACTGTTTATAGTAGAATGCAAGAAATGGAAAATGATTTAAAGGCAGACTTGTTATCAAAAAGGAAGCAAAACTTAAAAGATCTGAGACATTCTCGGCCTAGCCATATTGAGAAGAAATAAGAGTGTTTGAAAGAGAACATGTAGGTTGGGGCCAGATGTCCATCTAAAAAGGTTAGTCAGACATCTAAACAGAAGCAAGGGCCTCTTGTCTAAGGCTTAAAAAAAAAAATGACCCCAAAGGTAATTCAGAAAGCATTAGGGCTGCCTCTCCCATCATAAATCCAGAGTACAAAAGCCCCATAGAGAACGCCCTGTTGGGGCAATGCCGAGAAGGGCCTTTTGGGTGGGATTGTCCCTGGAACTCTAGACAGAAATACTAGCTAATAAATCCAGACCTTGGGAGCCTTGGACATATGACCTGAGGCACAAATGTAGGAAAAACACATGAGCTACTATGGGGGTGGGACACTTGGGCTGCAGGAATACAGCTGCCCAAAGCCACTGGATAGGGCTGCAACCACAGTGAGTGTGGAAGGTGACACCATAGCCCCACTGAGCCTGGAAAGCAGAGAATGGAAGCAGAGCACTTGCCTGGAATCTGGGGCTGGTTATCCCCTTCCAAGGCCAGACTGTAGTGGCCTACTCTGTCAGCGAGACCGTACCTCCTTTAAGTTCCATAGCCTCCCAAAACAGCACCATCAGCTAAAGAGGCTCAGGTGCAAGCATGAGCCTTGGAGGGCATTTTATATTCAAACCATAACAAAAACCATCCAATGATCTTTTTCAGAAATTAGGCATGGTTAGTTGTTGTTTGGTGCTGTCAAGTCAGTGTCCGACTCATAGTAGACCCTATGTACAACAGGCGAAACACTATTGTCAGTGCTTCTCTGCTATTCATAGGGTTTTCAATGGTGGATTGATTTTTGGGAGTGGGTTACCGGGTCCTTCTCTCAAGCCTACAGCACATGGTGTTCCTAGGTGGTCTCCCATCCAAGTACTAACCAGGCCCGACCCTGCTTAGCTACCGAGATCCGACGGAATTGGCCATCACAGGGCTACAGCTGCAGGCACAGAGTGGATAAATTAATATACTTGCACATTTCTCTAAATGAGAAGATACTGAACTCATCTCATTTCCTCATCACCTTTCTTCCTCTACAACTTCTCTCTACAATCCTTCCAAATGTTTTACCATCTTGACGATAGGAACCCAAAATGTTGGAGGGTAGGAGAGCTTTGGGGAATATGCAGACATCAGGCTATCTCAAATGTAATACATTGATCTATAACAGAAGAAGAAAATTTTGTGACTGTGACAGGGAGTGTTGTCTTGGGTGGAGATGGATATGATTTTTGGGAAGAGTTCTCAGTCTCTCTTGCCATTCCATTGCATGAACATGACTCCATACTTCAAATCTGGTTCAGGGCACTTGGTCAGGTGGACCCTCAGCCATTCTTCTTGGAGTTTATAATCCAGTGGGGAGTCAGGATTTAAAACAGGAAACAATAGACAGGAAGCAATTATACAAAGCCAGGGTTCTGTAACATTGTAAACTCAGAATGTTCAAAGAAGGTGAGAAGGCTTGAGAACTTAGAATCTTAGGAAAAGCTCATGGAGAAAGGAGTTTTGAGATGGGCTTCAAAGGATGGGCACGGGGACTATGTGAAGGGGAAAAGGGAGAATTTTGTAATACAATCAACAGAAGTATGGAAGTGTTTCATTTATAGCTTGGCTGAGGGGAAGTGCTGTGTGGTTAAGCAGTAGAGTGGAAGGCTGGAGCCAAATTAGAACATTCATGGTCCAGCAGAACTCCATAACCGGCACTACCTCCCTATCTTCTGCCTTGTCTCTCTTAGTAGGCATTCAGTAAATGTTCCTTGACTTGGAGTGGGTCATGATGAAAGAAATTTCAAAGACTCAACTAGGACTTAAAATTTACCATTTAAATTATCTTTTCTGCTACTTTTGGGGAGGGAAAGAGAATTGCCCATTTTAAAATACAAAAGCACAATCACTCTGAATGTACCCCACAGAATAAATAAATTATAGGTAATTTGTTGCACACTTCCTGTGGATCAGTCAGTGCTCTGAGGCCCTGGGATTTTATAGTGAACGAGATACTGAAACCATCTCAAGTCCCTCTTACCCAGTGATAACAGCTTTGAAGACAACAAATTCAAGTGAGGGGAAAGTGACAGGGAGAGGCAGGCTGGTCTTTAAGGAAGAGCTCTATGAAGATGTGACAAATGAGAAAAGTCTCAAATGAAAAGTTAAGGGCAGGTCCGAAGACTCCTGTTAGAGGGAACTGCAAGTGCAAAGGGCCTAAGGAGGAAAAAGTTAGTCTATGGCAGCCTAGCAACTGGAGATGATTTTTTCTTAGATGTAAATCCATATTAAGGTATGCCATTCGGAATCTGGCAGAAAAAAATAAACTATTTTTGTCTTTATTTTCATTTTGTTAGATTATTTTTTAAAGATAAAAATGGGCTTCCCCAAGGCCCCATAGTAAAGGAATAACTTATAACAATAAAGAAAACAGGTAGGGGACTGGTGCTAAAAAAGGTTTCAAAAAGTATCTGGAAGATTAAAGAGGATGGAAACCAGGTGACATGAGAACAGACGGAGACGAGGGGTGGAGGGGGGATGGCAGCCTAGGAAAGCAAAGAGAACCACTCTGCCACCGCACAGAGACCCAGAGGTCTCCCTTGAATATGTTCCACGGTTGTATTAGGCAGCGACCCACATTCCCTTTCCACCACTCAGCCCTCATGGATAAGTATCTGGTGATAAAACTTAAGAGGTAGGTTGAGATGAGTAATAGGACCTTGAAGTTCTGACTAAAAGCAACTTGAAGGAGATGAGCATGTATGGGTGGGATGTATTTCAAAATACTTAGCTGTATAAAGAAGAAAGTGTGGCTGAGCTAGAGAAAAATATTGGGTTGAAGGAAGGGAGTTTTAATGTGGTGGTGGTGATGATGTTGAGGTCAGGATGGGCTTGAAGATGTTTACTTGACAAAGAAAAGTGCCTGTGGCACGGGGCTTCCTAACCACAGTTCCCACTTCTGGATTTCTGCATCTTGGATGCCTTGGTTAATCTTGGCTAATTTTTCTAAAACTCAGCTCAGAGCACACTGGACTCTCCCTTAAAGTCTCCCAGGGCGTATCCTCAATCACTATTACACCTGTGCTCATGCCCTTTCCAGTCTTTTAAGTATTCTCTCTCCGTCTGTACTTCTGAAGATGCCTTTAAACTTTAGGCTGAATTTTAAATGCAATCTTCTTATGTCTTCATTGAGGGCAAGCAGTTGAAGGTGTTTCTTGTTTGTTTTTATTTCACTCTTGCCACACAATGGGCATTTAGTGAGCATCTGTTGATTCTTCCCCCCCCAGAAGTCCTCACTTTCCCTAACATCATCTGTCATCCATTAGTCATCCATGTGCTCACTTCCTACTCACTGCTTTCTGGCTGTGCCCAACGTGGCAGGGGAAATGGCATTTGGAAGATCTCCCATGAGCTCTTCATTGCTAATCCAGAAATCACTTCTTGGGCCTTACCCCATGTTGGATTTCAGCAGCATTGGACTCTGTGATCATGAAATTTCCTTGAACGTTCTCTCCTCTTGACTTTAACAGCACTTCATGCTCCCGACTTTCCTCTGACCACACAGCTTCTTTTCAGCCCACATTTCAGAATTCCCCCCCCCCCTTTCCTTCCCTTAAATTTCACATTCAAGACTCTGTCTTAGCTTTTCTTCTTTTCTCGTTCTGTCTGCTCTGCCTGGATGAACTTGTTCATGCCCACAAGGTCAAGTCCATCTCTCTCTGTAGGTCAGATCTGTCTGTTGAGCACCAGACCAACACATACACCTGCCTCCCAGACCACGTCTCAAAGACATCATAATCACAATTGAAACTTGGCATTAAGTTAGATCTCAATTTATTAGAAAATGGTATATCATATTTTTGAGATTAACTTCTACCTAGTGAGATACATGTCCATTCTTCCCTAAAAGGAGATAACATTTTATATTTAAACAAATCAAGAAAGAAAATAATATGGAAAATAGCCTCTAAATTAAGAATTTGGAGTACATCTGAAAGCAAATTTCAGTGGAAGTGGCTTTCTCTGTGTAACTTTTAATAAAATACTTCAGTACAACTGTTTAGGTAACTTGTTGCTTTGCATCATAACCTTGTCTTTTGGGATCACGTCTGGAGAGTCCATCCACATTTGTACAAATCATGATGGAACCATCTGCAAAGAGAAGTTAAAACTGTATGCACTTAGAAAATAATCTTTACATTCTCTATGACTAAAATCTTTGGACAAATTTGAACAAATCAGATTGATTATTACCAGGGATAAGCCTGCTTGGTTCCCCTCTCTAAAGTCAATAATAATTTATAGCAGTTTCATATCCAGCTCAGGGTTAGTAACTGGGGAGGAAATTACTGTGCTAGAGAAGGGTATCTGAATTTAGCATGTAATAACTTCAATAGAAGAGCATTGCAGTTAAATCTAATCAGAACAATTTTTCATAGCATAGAAATTGACAGTGGAGAAGGGCAGAAATAGATAAGAGGAAAAAGAGGGAAGATAGTCATCTTCATAAGAATGAGTGTGGTCTGAGAGGAGCAGGCATCTTTGTTTTTATTCCACATGTATCTCAGAAGTGTAGTATAGGGCCAGGTAGACACTAGGAGCTCCATATTTGTTGCATGAACAATTATTTAAATTTCATACAATTTTCATGTGCCACAAAATATTATTCTTCTTTGGGTTTTTTTCCAGCCACTTAAAAATTCAGAAGCATTCTTAACTCATAGATGATAGGCTAAATTTGGCCTATGGCCTGTAGTTTGCTCTTTTCTGCTAATGCAGTGATATCTCTGCTAACCACCCCTTATAAGCAATATCATCAAAGCAAGATTCTCTGACAGTATCATTCCTTTTTAGAAACTCCCAGTGGCTCCATGGTTGGCATGAACACAACACTGCTCATGACCAAGGCCCAAGCTACATCCCCAGCCATTTTTCCCCTCACCTTCCAACATCCAGCTAACCTTGGCTCCCCTAAACAACTCTCCTCTTTCCCACTGCCTCTCCATTACCTACTCTCTTCTCTCCACCTGAGATACCTTCTCTACTCTCGTCCTTATTTCTTCCTGTTGGAATTCTACCCTTTCTTCTACCCTCATCTCTAAGTCTTTCCTAACTTACTATCCCCTCTCCAGCTACATTTAACCTTTTCCTTAGTATTCCATCTTTTGCAGTGGATGTTATTTTTTTCTGCTATTTCATAGATTCTGTTTCCTATTATAATTGCATATATGATCTTCTACCCTACAAAGTAATTAAATCTTAGGTCATTCTGTATCACTGGTCAGGTTCAATGCTAGAGTTCTATGGTGAGATTCAATGAACATTTGTGAAATATAAGTAAATAACCTAAAAAGGACCAAAATGGAATCATTTAAAGAATGAATTTGCAAAGAGGCTAGGCAAGTTGGCACATGTCTCTAATCCCAGTGATTCGAGAGGTGGAAGCAAGAAGATTGCAGGTTCAAGGCCAAAGGCAGCCTGAGTAATTTAGTAAGACCCTGTCTCAAGATAAAAAATAAAAAATGGGCTGAGGGTGCAGTTCAGTGGTAGAGCACTTTCAAAGTATGTTCAAGGCCCTGGGTTCAATCCCCAAGTACCAAAAAAAAAAAAAAAGAAAGAAAAAGAAAGAAAAAAGAAAGAAAGAAAGAAAGAAAACATTTGCAAAACTCTGCAATTTCAGAAAATAAGAAAAGTTTTACTATTTCACAGAATCATCTAAAACAAAACTATTGACAGTGGAAGAGAAAAAACTTTTATTTTTTTTACTAAATTGTTACTCATTTTATTAAAAAAATATTTCAAAAATCAAATTACTGAAGCTTAATTAACAGTTATAATTGCCTACAAACAAAAGACTCCCAATTAGCTATAGATTGAGTGATGGCAAAGGAATCTTCTTGTCAAGACAGACTCACAGGGGCATAATACCAGCTAGAAGCAAATTAACCACACTTGTTCATGAGACAAGACAGAGAAACAGGCTTTAAGTTTGAACTGAGCAGACCACAGAGCAAATAATTTAAACTTGGAAATAGAAAGAGCGAAAGAAAAAACAGTCACAACTGGAGGGGGTATGTGTGTGTGTGTTACTGACCACGCAGGAAGATGTGGCAGAAATTCTGGCTTTCTCTAAATTCATCTTACCTCCACTTATAAGGCATCATATGGTATTTTTCTCATTCTTTCTGGAACTATCAAGCCATCATCAAGTATTAGGAAGAGTTACTCGTTGTTTAAAACCTTACTCATTGCTGAAAACCAGGCTGTTTTAGTACTGAGGACAGCAGGTAGCTATAGAAAATAGGAAAACCAAAATGTTTTCTCTACTCTCTCATAGATGCCTTAATACTGAATACTTCACTTCTGACACCAGATGTGTTTGAGGGGGTTTCCCTACACACCAAGCAATTCTTCAGCTCACCCTAACAGAGTGTTGTGAAATTTAATTCAATTCTAACACTATCTTCCTGGAGGTAGAGTCAGACCCCACAGGTTAAGAGTTCAGTCCCACAAGACTGTCCCCCATTTCAGATGCTTATTGCTGGCTAGTTCTGGCCTCCAGAACTTTTAACTAATCAGCTGTACATTGGGGTTTCTCATAACTGCCTACTCAGCTTCAATCATTTACTAAGATGGCCCATAGAATTTAGGGAAATAGTCTACTTACATTTACTCCTTTATTATGAAAGGATGTCACATTCAGATAGAAGAGAGACAAAGGCAAGCTATGGGGTAGGGGTATAGATGAGACAGAGTAGGGGGTACACTTCTCCTAGGGTGATTGGCATACAGTTTTGTTAATAGGCTGTCAAAATCAATGTTAGTGTTAATAAAAAGTTTTTTTCATTCCTACTGTGAGTGCTTTTTCTGTTACTTATTTTACTACAAGGAAGCACTGATGTCAGAGGGTAGAGTAATCTGGTTCCCCATTTGACAGCTACTGAGCTCCCCCTCTCTGCTCTGGCTGTTTTGAGTAAAAGAACTGTTGTCTGACAGAGCAACCCTCACACAGGCACCTGCCTTTATAAACTCACCATAGACATCATGAGGAAGCTACATGAGTGCAACTACTTACTACAGCTCCTGGCATGTGGCCCCTGCCCACAACTGTCTCACTCAGTTTGTGCTGAAATTTCCCTGCAACCATCCAGGCCAAAGGGTGAGTATTCCTCCTGGTGACCTAGAAGAGGGACTGCTGTAGCTGGTGCCAATGGACAGTGCTGTGATGGGTGTAAACAAAAACCTCCATTTACATGACAGAATCACTGAGATTGGTGCACATACTCCCTTCCTGGCTGTATAAGAAGGCTACTTAGTTCACTTGAGTGAGTGAGCTGGGAGACACATTCCTATGCTTCCTCAACTGATGTTGCAACAGTTGTTGTTGTTGTTAGGTGCTGTCAAGTCGGTATCCGACTGATAGCAACCCTGTGTACAACAGGCAAAACACTATTGTCAGTACTTTTCTGTTGTTCAAAAATCAGTGGTGGACTGATTTTTGGGAATGGGTTGCCGGGTCCATCTCCCAAGCCTACAGCACCTGGTATTCCCAGGCCATCTCCCATCCAAGTACTAACCAGGCCTGACCCTGCTTTGCTTCTGAGATCTGACAGGATCGGATGCCACAAGGCTATGGCTGCAGGCAGGCGCAACTGTAGGCCCAATAAAAAACTTCTCTCCAGTGGTCTTTCTTCCTACTTTTAGTAGCATGACTGAACTGACAACACACACACACACACACACACACACACACACACACACACACATACACACACACACAGAGAGCCAAGACAAGCAGCTGCAAGGATGCAAGGATGCCAGCAGTGGTAAGACAGATGGTTTGGGGATCTGATGAAGCATGGTGGTGTTCCACTGCCCCCTTCAGTCCCAGTCACTGGCAGTGAGCCAGGACCTCTGGGTGGAGCTAGCACCCAGGAGTCAGAGGCTCCTGGCTGCCAGAAAAGAAGCACCGTGGTGGTATCCCCACCTCCTTCAGTCCTAACCATCAGCTGCAGGCCAGGACCCAGGAGCCAGAGGCTTTCTACTGCCCAAGGAAGTAGGAAGGCAGCAGCCTCACCCCTGCAGTCCCAATCATTGATAGTGGGCTGAGGGCTGCTCCCATCACAGATAACACCTGACTATCTGACTAGAAGCAGTTTGGTGGCCCTCCTGAAGCTCCTACTGATAGGAGCTAGTGAAGGAACTGCAAGTCTCTGGCTGGCTGATAAGAAGTGGAGTGGAGCTCTTTCCCCCTCCTCTGCCCACCCCCTGTAGCTTGGATTGCCCACAGTGGCCATGGGGAAGGGGCTCTAAGAAACATGGCATTTAAGAGGCAGACCCTATTAATTGACTGGCAAGTGGCAAGGCATTGACAGCTGCAATTAACAGCTGCAAAGGAGGCAGCAGTCAACAGCGAAATAGCAGCAGTAGCAGAATGGCAGTGATAGCTGTCTTCCAAGTGACAGCAACAGGGACAGTGGCCACAGTACTAAAAAGCAGCTGAACAGTTTCAGAAGAGTGACCAGGGCAGGAAAAAGAAGAATGGCAGAAGTAAAGAGGTGAAAGGGGGCAGAGAGCCAAGGCTAAAGAACAAAAGGCTGTAAAGAGCCAGAAAGGAGAAATTGCATGTTCTGGTTGCTAAAAGTATTCTGGTTGCTAACAGTGTTCTAGAGAGCTGTCAAACCTTTAGGGCCAAGGGTCTCAGACATGCTGGGCCAGGGAGTAGTAACACTGGCTGTTGTCAGGTTGAGCATTCTGATACCTAGGCCCGCTCAGAAGCTGCAATGACAATTACTGTTGAAGGCTGAGGATTTCCAACTCCTCAACCTACATAACAGTTGTAACACTTTTGGGCTGAGGACTCTCAATCCCCTTGACCTATATCAGAGTTGTAACACTAAAGGGTGACACTTGGTCCTGCTGCTTCAAGCTTAAGCTGCTGCTCCAACCCATCTGCTGTCACTGTTCATTACTGTCAAAGGCCAAGAGACACAATAGCTGCCTAAGACCAGCATTTGAAGGGCTTCTTCTTGTTTACCAATGATTTCTATCCAGGTAGAGTGAAAGGACCCCAGCCAGCTGATAGGTGACACAGAATCTCCATGCCCCCTTGTGATGTGCCACCTTCCATGTGTTCAGCAACAAGAAGACCTCTAAACCCAGTCCTTTTGGGGTTTTATGGAGGCTTTATTATGTTGCCATGATTGATCATCAAATCATTGGCCATTGATAATCAACTCAATCTTCAGCCCATCCTCCTTAGAGGTCAGGGGATTAGACTGAAAGTTCCAACACTCTAATCAGATGGTTAGTTCCACTGGCACCCAGTGTCCATACTAAAACCATCCAGCAGCCTCAGCCATCAGTCATTTCATTACAATACAAAAAGATGCTTTTTATTTCCAAATATTCAAGAGTTTTAGGAGCTGTAATCCAGAAAGGGATGGGGAGGGAGTGTAGGGACAAATGCCAAAATATACTTTTCTTATCATATCACAGTAGCCAAGAAACTACTAGGGCTAAATTTACTAGAGACTTACTAGGGCAAAATCTTTCTGTGTTGGTTCACTGGGAGATTTAACAAAGTAAACTAAACATATGCATCTGTCTTTTTCCACTTTTTATCTGGTAGATGTGTTTCAGTGGATGGAGTTATAGAAAATGCAAAGAAATTGCAAAGATAAGGCAATCCATTAAAGGATCCTCCAAAGTAGCTGAGAAGCATGTTTGGGCAGAATGAGGTCAAGATAAGGAATGGTTAATCTGAAAGAAAGTATTCATTGGGATATTTGAGATATAATTCACATTTTGTTTAAAAGGTCCAAAGTAGATTTAAAAAAACTTATAGCCTACCATAACCTACAGAGGTAGAAATGTGGGTTAGGCACTTGAGAATCATGTGGAGATCTTTCTTGGATAAGGAGACTGTACTTTCAGAAATAACATGTCAGACATTTGGAGAGAATTAGAATGGGAATGACGGGCACAGAGAAAGAGGTTGGTGTGGTTTAGCTATCTTAAACTAAGGTTACCCTGTAAGTCTTTGTTCAGAAAACTTTCAATTTTACCTGATAAAGGTTAAAAAGAAATGTGCATTTAGAAAAAGGAAAAAAGTTACTGGATTTTAAATATATTTTCAAGGTATTTTATCCTTTTAAATTGCTTGTGCACTTATTAAATATTGTGGCAAGGCCATCCAGGAGACAAAATTAGTTTATTGTCCTCCTACAGTATAGGAACCTGAAATACCTGTGTGAGTGGTGGAATAATATTTGACATATTAACTTCTTTTTCTTCCTGGCTATTACTATTTTCTTTCCTTCCCAAAGAGAAAGGTGTCTTTAAACTCCAGTGCCAAGGGAAATGAATGGAAATCAGAAGATAACAAAATACAGAAATACAGAAGCTTTAAGTGATGGTCTGCTGTGACGGGAGGTGGAAGAGTGAGGATGGAGGGTAGGAAGAGCCAGCATGACTTAGGGGAAGGACATTTTCTTATAGAGCAGCTGTAGAGTAGAGGGAAGGAAGAAGGGCTGACAGTTTTCAGTACAAGAAGTGACGAAGATCTTGCTCCTAGTGGTGTGCCTCACAGACTCACTGAGGCTGCATAGGTGAGTGAAGTCTAAGAACTGATGCTGCAAGGTCAGAGGTCTTTAGAAGCCTGAAGGAAACACAGATGGGTGAAGCCCATGGTGAAACATGTTTGCTAAGGAGGAAGACATGGTGACTAACTGGAAAACACATGGCCTACTTTTAGAGGCGTACCGAATATTCTCTGTGACAAGTTTTCTTTTGCATCAAAGCAAATATGTAAGGCAAAATATTTGTGAGCCAAACTTTTTCTCCTGGGTGCCAGGTAGTACAGAGAAATCACTTGCTCCATAATCAAATACTGCAATATGAAAGCCACAGAGAGCCGTCAGACCTCTATAGACCATAGAATTGAGGACAATTGTTATCATCGTAGTCAAGTATAGACAAGAAACAATGGTCAAAAGAGGAAGATCTTACCTCTGCTTATGTCCCTTTAGAGGTACAGGTATATTTACACTATTTATAATCCTAGATTCCTGAGATGAACCCAAGCAAGGAATGGGAAATTCCATGAGAGCCTGCAGGTAGGTTTCTCAACTGCTTAGCAATAGAAAGGCCCAAATTAATTTGTCCTATTGAAAATAAAGAGATGTGATAGTTTTTATACCCAAAGTTGCAATTCAGACCAACTTCATTTGCCATGAGGCTTTATTTATTTACCTTATGATCTAGTTTTCTTCAACACTAGCAGAAACTTCAAGCTTTCAATGTCCTAATCTATCTGAGCAAGCATTCATTGAGTGTGTGATAGCTTATGATCATCTCTTTGGTGTTGGGGGGTGGTAAAAATTTAGATATATGAAGTTTCTGCACCAGAGAAACTTATGATCATGTAGGGAAAACAAATAAGTACATTAAATACAAGGGAAGGTATAACTGGTACAATCACATAGGAACACAGCATTATAGGAACCTGGAGGAAGGAAGGAGCTTAATCAGCATAGGAGGGCTAGATGTAGGGACAGGTGTCCAAATGTGCTGAGCTCTTCAGTAGCAGTTTGAGAAAGAGATGCAAGCTGGCTTGAATATGAAGGCAGTTCATTACCCCTCACATCTTATCTTTTCTGCAGTCTTGTCACCAACCTTCCCATCATCTTCTGTCTGGAGGATGGTGCCACCATCCTCTGAGACATGAGGTGGTCAGGATGGATACTGCTAAAAAACTGGGGCAGAGGTGGAGAATGAGTACTGCATAACCAAACAGTAGGGTTTGCAATAAAACTCTTTTAGAAATTAAGGCAGACTTTTACAGAAGACAAGGAGCTATATAAATAGTCAATCTAGCCATAGAGATCTGAAAAGTAAGCGATTTAAAAATTGAAAGCTGTGGAAAATAGTGAGAAAAAGTGTAAGACTATCCAAGAGATTTGGTTCTCCCATAAACCAGCTGAATTATTTAGGTGAATTCACATAATTTTTCTGGACCTGATTTTTTTCATCAAAAAAATTTAGGTTGGACTAAGTGGTTTCTAAGTTCACTTTCAGCATTGATAGCCTATTACCCTATAAACACTGTTTTCTAAGCTCATTTTATAAAGGAACTAAAGAACTGGTATTTGTGATAATGTCTCCCAGAGTATATAGTTTCTAATAATACAGACATTTTATCACCATTTCTCTAGAGTCCTGTTTACCAGAGTTCCTTTTTCCCAATACATCATGTTTGCCTTTCAACAAAAAAGTACAAGTTTTGATAAAAGGCAAAACAAACAAACAGTTTAAGGAGACAGATCAGACATTCAAAACAAACTCAGATGTGGCAAGAATGTTGGAATTATCAGACTGGGAATTTAAAACAACTATAATTAACATGCTGAGGGCTGTTATAGATAAAATAGACAATATACAAGAACAGATGGACAATGTTAACATACAGATGGGAATTTGGGAGAAGAAGAAAAAAGAAATGCTAAAGACAAGAGAAAACATTATAGAAGAAATGTAAAATGCTTTTGATGAGCTCAGTGGTAGACTGGATACAGCTAAGGAAAACAACGTCTGAGCTTGAGGAAATGTGAATAGAAATTTCCAAAATCGAAAGGAGAAAAAACACTGAAAAAAATCCCGTAAAGAATATCCAATAACTATGTGACAACGAGGGAAGGTATAACATGAGTAACGGGAATACCAGAGGACAGACCCAAAATAACAGAAGAAATATTTGAAGCAATAACGACTAAGAACTTTCCCCAAATTAATATCAGACACCAAACCACAGATAAAGGAAGCCCAGAAAACAAAAAGCAAGAAAAATGCTATGTATTTGTATCTATATCTATATCTATATATTTGTTGTTGTCGTTAGGTGCTGTCGAGTCAGGTCTGACTCACAGCAACCCTATGTACAATGGAACGAAACACTCCCCTATTCTGTGCCAGGCACACAATCTTATTTATGTTAAAGCTCATGATTGCAGACACTGTGTCAATCCATCTAGTTGAAAGTTTTCCTTTTTTGTTGACCTGCCACTCTCCCAAACATGATGTCTTTTCCAGGGATTAGCCCCTCCTGACTGCATGTCCAAAATAAGTAAGACACAGTCTAGCCATCCTTGCATCCAAGGAGAACTCTGGTTGCACTTCTTCTAGGACAGATGTGTTGGTTCTTTTTGAAATCCATGATATATTTAATACTCATCTCCAGAACCATAATTGAAAAGCATCAATTCTTCTCCTGTCTCCCTTACTCAATGTCCAGCTTTCACAACCATATGATGTGACTGAAAATATCATAGCATGAGTCAGGCAGGCCTTCATTTTCAATATATCTTTACTTTTCAACACTTTAAAGAAGTCTTTTGCAACAACTTTTCCCAGTGCAATGTCTTTTGATTTCCTGACTGCTGCTTCCATGGGTGTTGATGGTAGAACCAAGTAAAGCAAAATCTTGGACAATCTAACAATCTGTATACTTAAGCCCATTATATTCAAACTGTAAACAGTTAAAGAAAAAATCTTGAAAAGAAAATACAGAGAGGGGAAATATCTTACCCACAAAGGAGTAAAGGTAAGAAGTACATTTGGCTTCTCCTCAGAAACCATACAAACAAGAAGAGTATGGAGTGAAATACTTGAAGTGTTGAGAGAAAAAACCTCATCAATCTAGAATTTTGTATCCTGTAAAATTATTACTCAAATGTTCAAGAGAAATAAAGAATCTCTCAAAGAACAAGAAAATGAGGGAAAAGCCTTGATGATGGCACTCACCTGTAATCCAACACTTGGGAAGTAGGAGCAGAAGGATCTTGAGTTCAAGACTAGTCTGGTCTACACAGTGAGACTCTGCCAAAAAAAAAGGAGTATATAGGCCATATTATTGCATCTAAATAAAGAAAAGAAGAGGATCAGAGATGGTATAAGTGAAGATAAAATTGTTCTTGTTAGGTGCCTTCGAGTCAGGTCCAACTCATGGGAAGATAAAATAAAAACTCTTATTTCTAGTTGTCTTAATTGGCCTAATAGCTTGTTTAAAATAACAATAGTAACAATGTACTTAATTGTGTGTGCATGTGTGTGCACTCAAGTGTGCTTACATATAAATGAAATGAATGATGGCAATGATGTAAGGGAGGGGAGGGGAAAAAGAGGCTTATTCTGCTATTGTAAAGTACTGCTCTGGATTAGACTGCACTGTACTTGTGAAGAGATATAGTGCTATTTGGGCTTGGAAAATGGGCTTGGACTTTTGTAAATGTATATTGCATATTATAGAGTAACCACTAAAAAGAAAAAAAGAAAAGAAGCACAACTGATGTGCTAAGAAGGGAAAGAAAATTGAATAATATAAAGTACTCAGTTAAAATGGCAAAAGGCAAAAAAATTACTGAAAGACAAAAACAGGAACAAAGAAATAGGGTAAGAAATAGCAAATAGTGACAAATGTGGTAGATATGAATCCAGCTATACCAATAATATGTTCAGAGTACACCATATGCATTTGCATATATGAAAATGTCCTAATGAAACCTCTTGCTTTGAACAATTAATATATGCTAAAAAAGAAATATTACATGGTAATATCAATAGATGTGGAAAAACACTTAACAAAATCCATCAGCTGCTCATCAAAAAAAAAAATCTAGGAAAAGTAAGAATAGAGGGAAATTTGATGAAGAACATCATCTACAAAAAACCCTAAAATTAATATATTGAATAGTGGGAAACTAGAAGTTTTCTCACTATGATCAGGAGTAATGTAAGGATGTCCCTCCTCACCAGCCCTTTCCAACATCACACTGGAAGGTCTAACTAATGCAATAAGACAATAAAAGAAATAAATTTTATATAGGTTGAGAAGGAAATGAAAACAAAATTTAGTTTGTTCACAGATGGCATTCTCATCTGTACATAAAATCCAGCAGAAGTAACAGAAATTATAATTGCTGAGAGTTTAGTTTGGATCATATCTGTAATTGATATATGATTATAAATGACATGATTCTGTCTCTAGTCAGGTTGAGAAAACCGACATCTTGACAATGTTGAATTTTTCTGTCCACAAACAGAAAATACTTATTCAGTTCTTTGATATCTTTCACAAGAATTTTATGGTTTTCCTCATAAATCTTGTAGGTATTCAATTAGATTTGTACCTAAGTATTTCATTTTGAGAGCTTATTAGTGTAAATGGTATGTGTTTTTAATTTTAAATATCATTTGTTCATTGATGGTACATAAGAAAGTGATTGACTTTTGCGTGTTAGTGTTATATCCTGCAATCTTGATTTAATTGCTCATTAGTTCCATGAGTTTTTCTCTCTTCCATCCCTTTCCTTTCCCTTCTCTTCTCTTCCCTTCTCTTTCCTTGCTTTCCCTTCCCTTGCCTTCCCTTCCCTCCCGTTTCCTTCCCTCCTCTTCCTTTCCCTTCATTTTATATACAGTGATGCTGGGTTTCCAGAGATCACGTTCTCAAAGCAGCTGTGGAGCTGGTGTCCTGGATTCCAAGACTCATGAACCTATGGTGGCACCAGACTTGATGGGAGGTTGTTCTCTCTCCAGGACAGGATGGGATGTAGATTGTCCTTAATGCTAGGGTTTGTGACTCAGAAGCATTCTCCACCAGCTCAGGCGCAGGGGTCTGAGTTGTAGCTGTGACTGACCCTGAGAGACAGGGAAGAGAGCTGGCCAGGGATGAATGCATGTTCTGGAGGCTTGGGTCTAGGGAGCAGTGTGCAGATGCAACTCAAGAACCACAACAAACAGGGCTCAGTGGCAACCCAGGCACTGCCACGTGAGGCATTAAGTAGTGGTGATTCAAGATTTTGAGACAATAGGACATAGTAGTATCCCAGACCCTGTGAGTTCAGGTTCAGTAGCAGTAAGGACCCCAGAATAACAGAGAAGAGCTATTTCTTGGGCCCTGGGGGAACAGGGAGCAGCCCAGAGATGACGGCAATCGCTGGGGAGGGGAGTCGTCACAACTCCAACTCCATGGACTGGTCCCTCTAGGCAAGCCTATGCAGTGGGCTATCTCAGCTCAATTTGTGCTCTGCTTCCCTGAGATGCAAGGTACCCCATCAGGTCAGCTCTGAGATAGAAGGCTGCTCAGCTCGGCCCAGGCTCAGATTTCCCAGGAGGCAATGCGCCACTCTTCAGCCCAGGTTCAAGAGGGTGTGACTGTGCTGAGTGCCCAAGGGACTGGTTCCCTGGGAGGCAGGGCGCTGCTTCAGCTCTAATCCCAAGGGCAATATGCAGCAGTGCCTGGGAGGGTAGTTGTGTGGCTGTGTGGCAGCTTGCTCCCATGGGGTATGGTGCAGCAGCAGTTTGGTTTGGGAAGGGTGGGCCACCGGGGGGGATGTGTCAGTGGTGGCAAGTCCTCAAAGGTGGAGGCATGCCATGGCTACTTGCTTCCAGAGCAGGATGCACTCTAGCACTCATTCTAGCTGCAAGAGGTCACAACTGAGTAGCCACATAGACCACAGGGAATAGGGCACACCGTCTTCCCTTGGGACAGTGCAGCTGTGTCGACTCCAGGCAGCTCTCTCTGCTGGGCTCAGCACTTGTGAGAACTTCAGAGGTCCCCAGTGGTGAATACTGTAGGTGTCCAAGGTGGTCGCGGTCTGCAGGGGCCTTTGCTTACCTTTCCCAACAGGGAGAAGTTCTCCTGGTTCCACGATGATCCTGATGGAGATGAGAAGGGGTGGAAACAGGCATTTCCCTCTGTTCTCTGTGGCCATCCTGGGTTTCCGTGTGCCACAGGGTTTCTGCTTCTCCTTTGATGTACGCTGGTTCTCCCCTTTGGTTGTTTGTATCACAATGTCGTTGTTTATTCATTGCCATGGCTGTCTTTATGGGGAAGGGATGAGCACCAAGGGCTTCTATCTTGCTGAAATCACTCCACAAAGAACTCTTCAAACTCAACAATAAGAAAATGAACAACTCCATTAAATAGTGGGCCAAACACCTTAACAGGTAGCTCATCAGAGAAGATTTTCAGATAGGAAATAAACGCATGAAAAAAGTTCCACATCATTTGTCATTAGGGAAATGCAAATTAAATCAACAACAAGATCCTCCTAAGCACCTATCAGAGTGGCTAAAATCCGAAGTACTGACAACACTAAATGCTGGTAAGGATGTAGAGCAGCAGGAATTCTCATCCATTACTGGTGGCAGTACAAAGTTGTATAGCACTTTGGAAGACAGTTCAGTAGCTTCTAAGAAAACTAAACACACTAACTTTACAAACGAACACTCATACTCCTATATTTACTCAAATGTGTTGGAAACTTATGTCCACACAAAAACCTGTCTGTAGATGTTTATAGCAGCTTTATTTATAATTATCAGAATTTGGAAGTAATCAAGATGTCCCTGAGTAGGTGAATGGATAAATAAATTATGGTACATCCAAGACAATGGAATTTTACTCAGCACTAAAAAGAAATGAGTAAACAAACCAATGAAAGACAGAGATGAAACTTAGAAGTATGCTAATGACTGAAAAACCTCAATCAGGTACAGCTACATTCTCTGTATAATTCCATCTAAATGACATTCTGGAAAGACAGGTAAAAGTAGTGGTTGGTTGACAGAGGTTGCGGAGGAAGGAAGTGGAGCAATAAATGGAGCACAGAGGATTTTTAGGACAGGAAAATGGCTCTGTATGATGGTATAATGGAAGATATATGTCATTATATATTTTTCCAAATCCATAGAATGTACAATGCCGAGACAAAGACTAATATCAACTACGGACTGTGGGTGACAGTGATGTATCAATATAGGTCATTAATGATAACAAATGCACCACTCTGTGGGGGGTGTTGATAGGAAATCTCAGTACCTTCTACTCAAATTTGCTGTCAAAGCTGCTCTAAAAAGTAAAGTCTGTTTTTCAAAAGCATAATTAAAGCTAACTCTGTCAGGTCTTAAGATGGAAATTTTGTATAAAATAAGAATTTTCTTTGCTTTAACTTTGAGCACTGTTATTTCTTTAGAAATGCTCTAACAAATAGATTTGTCTGGGACTTGCATGAAGAAGAAAAATCATGTACAAGTGGGCAAGGTTTTCAGCTTACATTTCAACACATCTGCTTAAGTGTGGGTGGCTTATCCAAACCTATTTCCAAGAGAAAATTTTTTTTTTTCGATACTGGGGATTGAACCCAGGGCCTCGTGCTTGCATGCTTTGCAAGTGCTGGACCACTGAGCTGTACCTCCAGCCCATTTTTTTTACTTATTGAGGCAGTGTCTCACTAAATTACGCAGACTGCCTCTGGTCTCGAACCTGTGATCCTCCGGCCTCCACCTCCCCAGCCACTGGGATTATAGGCATGCACCACCATGTCGGGCAAAATTTGGATTTGTTTTAAGGTATACATTTAACTGCCTATTTTCTTCAGAAACATTTTAGGTATTTTTTGTCCTGAAGATGTTGCCACTGAGCAAACAACCTGAAATCCACTTCTGCTGAAACAGACGCTGAAAGGAAATAAGCAAGGTTAGTGCTGACACCTACTGTCAGAACGGAGTGTGAGCTGCTTTGCCACACACAGCCCTTTTGTAAGAAGCTGGAAACTGTGAAGCCAGAGTTGGCAGTGTAGGAGGAACCGTAGGAGAGCATGGCCCAAAGCTCCATTCTCCTGAAAAGCGGAACAAGACAATCACTTGGCATTTTTTGAGATAAACAAGTTGAAGTCTCTGGAAGCAGAGGATCAATTCATGTCAAGAGGTATTTCCAAATTTTCAGAATCCTTTCTAGGGCTCCGACTTCTATAACAAACTTCCTACTCCACTTCTCTTGTATTATTTCTGTCCCTGGCACCTAAAAGAAAGGGTAGATGTGGCTGTTGGGTTTCAGAAACTATTGCTGGAGGAGTGAGAGAGAGAACGGAAATCTCCCCGACCTTGGCCTGTCTCCTGCCCTGGGATGTTGCTCTAGATTCTCAGTTGGGCTATCTTTTAGTTATCTTTAGTTTCCTCCAGAAATATTTTCCACACCAACCTGTGACATAGCTATTGCACTATGTCACTGTGCCTATTTTAAAAGCTGTGCATCATGTGAGGTCTCTCACTTCATCACCTCTCAATTACTTATGTGCCTCATGAATAGCTGTTACCTAGACTGGCGAGAAGAGACCCAGAAGGTACATTCTTGCAGTTGAATAGAAATGTGTAAATCCTCACTATGTATAAAGGAAAGTAGCAGTGTGTTGCAATTGTTGTTGGGCAAGGAGTTCTGTAAAAATCAAGAATGGCAGTGTTAGTGCCTGACAACTATTCACAATCCTTGTCAACCCTGGGGAAGACTGGACAGACCCGAGAGAATGGACCAGAAAACTCTGGAGCCTTGATGTAGATGATGAACACTCCTCTCCTAAGCGTTCAAGCTGACGGCTTTATAGGGTCTTGTGGTCTTGCCCTTGTGTTCCTCCTCTTTGCCTGCTGCACTTCCCTTATCTGAGAGGTATATGCTCCTAAGAAAGATATGCTTGATTCTAACAACTCTAAAGGACTGTGCCTGCATGTGCAGTAAAGAAATCTATACACTTGCTCTCTTATTCACCCATTTTCAAGGCAGCTCAAATAGGCTAACTTGTCACTTTTTTCTATTCTTTTTTCCAGTGCCAAAGGGCTGAATTCAGAGCTTCATATATGCTGGACAAGTGCTCTACTACTGAGCTGCACCCCAGTGCCTTTTTTATTTTTTATGTTGAGACAGAGTCTTACTAAGTTACCCCATGCAGGCTGTCTCTGGACCGGAACTCTCGATCCTCCTTCCACAGCTTTCCCATTTGCTGGGATTATAGGCATGCATCATACCACCTGGCTAGTTTTTGTATTTTTATAGTAAATAACCTGAGTACTTAAAATAGAATTTATTTTTCAAAAAATGGTTTGTGGTAGTCAACATTCTTCATGGAACAGCCAAACAGGGTTAAAGGATTTGTAGTTTGGGGGGTAAAATAAAAATACTTCTTTTATTCATACAAATATAATCAAAGCACTTTTTGTACAACTGCTTTAATTTGGTTGGCATTTTGGAACTCACAATATGTTATGACAGTTTTTAAGAATCTGTTTTATAGAGGACCATTTTATGTTAATTGAAATAAAAAATTTTACAGAACATGATAGAAGAATCTGGTTGGCAAGTTGATCAGCGCCTTCTACTCTGGTAATGCTGGTGTACATCGTCACCTATGCAGTACAGGGTTAAAGACATGAACCCTGGCATCCAAACGTCTGGATTCAAAGTCCTGCCCTGCCCTATCATGCACTGCACCAGTCTTTCTCATCCACAAAACATCATAATAAGTTAACATATATGCAAATTACCTAATGCTATTTTTGGCACTGTGCAAATTCTCAATTAATATAAGCCATCACTATTACCAAGCCTGCAGCCGTACCACTGTGGTGGCCGATCCCGTCAGATCTCAGAAGCTAAGCAGGGTCAGACCTGGTTAGTCCTTGGATGGGAGACAGCCTGGGAACACCAGGTGCTGTAGGCTTGGTAGAAGGACCCGGCAACCCACTCCCAAAAAACAATCTGCCATGGAAAATTCTAAGAATAGCAGAGAAGCATGACAATAGTGTTTCATTTGTTGTATGTAGGGTTGCTATGAGTCAAACACTGACTTGTTAGCACCTAATAACAACATCATTACTACCAAATAAATAAGTAAGCTACTTAGCAGATTCTATTGTATTTAAAAGAAACATCTCAAATCATTGGTTTATCTTCTCCATTTAATTGTTGTAGATTAAGACGTGCCAAATTTAGTACTGGGCATGGTGGCATATACCTGTAATTCCAGCGACTCAAGAGGCAGAAGCAGGAGGATTGGGAGTTCAAGGCCAGAGGCAGCCTCTGCTGAGTTGCAAGAGCTGACTCAAAATAAAAAAAAAAAGGATTGGGGGTACAGCCCACTAGTAGAGTACTTGCAAAATATATGTGAAGCCCTGAGTTCAACCCCAAGTACCTGAAAAAAAAAGCCAAATTTAGAAAGTATTTGATTGGTAGGCTCTCCTTATTTAGAGAATATTAATATTACCCAAATTTTCTCCAGGGAAGATTGTTTTAGTTGTGTTTTGTCAAAAAAGGTAAATTTTCAACTTGTCTTAATTGTCTTGTGTTTGTTTGATTTGTTTTTGGCTTGCATTCCTTTAGTACTTCTTTGAGTTGTCAAGCTCCTTTCACTTCAAATGGATTCCCAGCTTCCATCTCATCTTTTCACTAGTTAGGCTGGGACCACCTCCAGAGCTGTTAAGTAATTTCCCCTCTACCCTTTTTTGTGAAGACAGATCACAACAGATTAGCATGGATCTTTGTTGGGTATGTGCAGAAAGGGAACACAGAATTATTTGGCCACAAATTGTGGTTCCTTTCCTGCTGAGGGGCAGGGCAAGGGAAGAGGAACAATGTCCACTGACATGGGACTTAATATATATGAACACCTCCTACATCATCTCTTTCTGTCAGCCCCACTGTCTCTGAGAGTCGGACCTACTAACATCGTGCTCACCTGGGAACCAGGATAAACGCCTTCATTTTCTGTCTTCTGTCAATGAGACATATTAAGTTTATTCATTCACTCTTTTTCTGTCCCTTAAAGTATGGGTAAGTACATTTTAATTATATATAGAACAAAATTAAGAAAACTAGATGTACACTTTGACCTCCTAGTTGTTCTTTGTAACCACTGCAAATGGGAATTTGGCTCCTCTATTTCTGTGCCCAGACAACCGCCCTGGTCTTGTCTTTTCTGAGTTTTCTGCTTGTTCCACTAAACATTGTTCTCTCCATTCTCTCTCCTAAAATTTTTAGAGCAGTATTAGACTCAAAACAAAATTGAAAGGAAAGTACAGAGATTTCTCATACATTCCCATTCCAAATGCACTGTCTCTCCATTACTGCATCCCCGACCAAAATAGTGTATTTGTTACAATTGATGAATCTATATGTATACATCATCATCACACCAAATTATGGTTTGGAAAAGTGTAAATGACATTGAATCCACCATTATACTGTTGTCATGGTTTCAATAAAAAAATATCTTCCATAGGCTCATATGTTGTACACTTTGTCCCCCGGCTGATGGTATTATTTTGGGTGGCTGTGGAGCCTAGAAGTTGGGGTATAGCTGGATGAAGTAGGTTATTATGGGCAGGCCTTTGAAGGTGATACATGGCCCCTACTTCCTGTCTCATGCTGTGTGCTTCCTGTCTGCCCTGGTGCAAACAGCTATCCATAACAGGCTCCCACTGTTATGATATCCTGCCCGTGAACATGGGACCAAACATGAACTAAACCCTTAAAACCATGAACCAAAATAAATTTTTCCTTCCTTAAGTTGTTTCTGCCAGGTACTTTGTCACAGCAATGCAAGAGTAACTAATACAACTGTCATACAGAGTACTTTCACTGCCCTAAAAATTCTAGGATCCACCTATTCATCCCTCCTTGCTTTCAAATCCTTATCAACCACTAATCCTTTTACATAGTCTTCCTCTTCCATAAGGCCATATAATTGAAATCATATAGTGTATAGCTTTTTCAGATTGGTTTCTTTCACTTAGTAAAATGTATCGAAGTTTTCTTTGTGTCTTCTCATGGCTTGTTAGTGCATTTCTCTTTAATGTTGAATAAAATGTCACTGGCTCAATGTAACAATTTTGGTGTAATTTCCATTGTTTTGATTTCTATTCTGAAATTAATCAGCTATTCACATTTTATTTTGATTAGTGTTAGCTAGCATGGCATATATTTTCCCATTCATGTGCTTTTAATCTGTGTATGTCTTTTTACTTTAAGTAGGTTTCTTGTGGACACATTTGGTATGATGTATAGACATAATATCTATCTTTTAATTGATGTATTCAAGCCATTGGTATTCAAAATGATTATGGATGTTCTTGTATTAATATTTACTATATTTTTCACTGTTTCTATTTGTTGCCTTTGCTTTTTGCTCTTATTTTTATCTTTTACTGTTTTTCCTCTGTTGCAGTTTTGGTTGAGCATTTTATATGAATCCATTGTCTCTTCTTTCTTGGCCTGTCAGTTTTACCTGTTTTTTTCCCTTTGTTAAAATGGCTCTTCTAAAGTATGCAATATACACTAATAGTTCAAGTCCATTTTCAAATGATACTATATCACTTCATGGACAGTTTGAGTACCTTATAATAAAATAATTCAAATTTCTCCCTCTTACCCCTTGTATCATTGTTGTCATTCATTTCACTTATATATAAGTATACAAAAGCATAAGAAAATATATGATAAACATATAACTGAACATATTTTTGTTATAATTTTGAGCAAACTGTTATCTGTTAGATCAATTGTTGTTAGGTGCTGTGGAGTTGGGTCTGACTCATAGCAACCCTGTGTACAACTGGAGGGAACACTTCCCGACACTGTGCCATGACTAGCACTATGTCAGTGCTTCTCCGCTATTCATAGGGCTTTCAATGGCTGATTGTTTCAAGATTGTTTTGGGAGAGGGGTGCCACATCCTTCTCCTGTTTTTGTGGTGATGGGGATCAATCCCAAGGACTCAGAGAGTGCAATGCAGCTCTCTACCAACTGAGCTAAGCCCCAGCTCTGTTAGACCAATTAAGAAAAATACAAGTGAAACTTTTTATTTTACCTTCATTTACTCCTAGTTGATGTTCTTCCCCTGCATATACAGTAGTACCTCAGCACTCAACCACAAGGACCAAAATGTTTGAGTACAGAATAGTTTAAATGTCAGCCTACCACTGAATATGAATTTCTGAACCATATCATTTTCCTTCTCTCAAAGAACTTATTATAACATTTCTTTCAAGGCAGGTCTACAGGCAACATATTCCTTCAGTTTTTGTTTGTCTGTGAAAGTCTCAATTTCTTCCTAATTTTTAAGGGATAATTTTGGGGGAAAGTTTGAGGAATACAGAATTTTAAGTTAGTGGGGTTTTTCTCTTAAAACTTTAAATATTTCACTCTGTTCTTGTTCACATGGAGAAACTGGCTACAATTCTTCTCTTTGTTCCTCTGAAGGCATTTTTTTTCCTCTTGCTTTTTCCAGAAAAAAATTTCTTTATCTTTGATTTTTTTTTATTTTGAATATAAAGTACCTCTGTGGGGTTTTTGGTTTGTTTTGCTTTAGGGACATTTATCCAGCTTGTTCTCTGAGGTTTCTGGATCTGCACTTTGATGTTACACAATCACTTGGAAAATTCTAATTTTTGCTTCAAATATTTCTTCTGTTCCTTTCTCTATTTTATTCTTTTTGGTATTCCCATTGTGGATGTATTCCACTTTTATTGTTGTCCTACAGTTCTTCAAAATCCCATTTTATTTTGGTTCTTTGTGGTGGTGGTATCATTTTAATCTTTGTTTTCTTTGCTTTTCCTTTTGGGAGATTTCTACTGATATGTCCTCAAGGGGGCTGGGATTTAGTTCAGTTGGTAGAGAGACACTCTGCAGTCCCCGAGTTCCCAAGTTCAATTCCCAGCACTGCAAAAGTGGGAGAAGGATGTGGCAAACCACTCCTGAGGCAATCCCAAAAAGAATCAGCCTTTGAAAACCCTATGAGGGTCACTATGAGTCATATACGACTGGGCAGCACCTAAAAACAACAACTTATGAAGAATAAATAAGACCAAAGTAGGTAATGTCGCCATGTCCAGTTTCCTCATTGGTGAAAGGAACAAAAAGGTACCTACTGATGAAGTCATTCTTTAGGGCTGGGATTTAGCTCAATTGGTAGAGCGCTACTCTGCAGTCTCTGAGGTCCCAAGTTCGATTCCCAGCACCACAAAAATGGGAGAAGGATGTGGCAATCCACTCCCTAGACAATTCTGAAACAATCAGCCATTGAAAACCCTATGAAGGTTGTTATGATCACCTAACAACAACAACATATCCCCAAGTTCAGAAATTCTTTCCTCAGCTGTGTCCCACTTACTAATAAGTCCATCAAAGACACTATTCATTTTTGCTACAATGTTTTTTTCTTTTAAATCTCTAGGATTTGTGTTTGGTTCTTTCTTGTAATTTCCATTTCACTGCCTGCATTGCTCATCTGCTTCTGCATGCTATCTGCTTTATCCCTTAGAGCCCTTAGCATGTGAATCATCATTGTTGCAAATTCCTGGTGTCTGACAGTTCCAACTTTCCTGTCTGTCTGGTTCTGATGTTTATTCTGTCACTTCAAACTGAGATAGACCAAGGGGACCCACCTGTCCTTGGGATGCTAGGTGTGCAGTGTTGTTAATACACCATTGGAATCAATATTAATGTTAATTTTTGGAGGAGTCATGTTGCCATGCTGCCTTTTCTTTCCCCTCATATTTATTTTGTTTCTGCTTTGGGGCTTGCACACATGGGGCAAGCATTTGTTGAATATTTTAACTGCCTGGATGCTTCTCACAGGAGTGTTCATAATGTTCAAGTGGGACTAGGATGTGGCTGAGTTGAGGTGCAAATTATTTACACTGGCTGAGAGATATAGCACAGTAGCTAAACACTCACCCAAATATGCTTAAGTCACTGGGTCTAACCCAATCACCACTCCAAAAACAAAGAACTATCTTCAGAAGTAATCACAACTGATAGACAAAGCCACTGTGAAAATATAATGATATTCAATTAAAAACAATCCCCACCACAACTTCAATAACTTCAGATGGATAAAGGATGAGGATAATAATATGTATGTTATTGTTGTTGTTGACTCATAGTGACCCTCTGTACAACAGGGGAAACACTATTGTCAGTGCTTCTCTGCTGTTCATAGGGTTTTCAATGGCAGATTGATTTTTGGGAGGGGGTTTCCAGGTCCTTCTCCCAAGCCTACAGCTTCTGGTGTTCCCAGGTGGTCTCCCATCCAGGCCCGACCCTGCTTAGCTTCTGAGATCTGACAGAATCGGATGCCACAGGGCTACGGCTGCAGGCTCAATAATATGTATACTACAATTATAATAATGGGTATGGGTGAGACTGGAAAGAGAATAAGAGGAACAGGAGCAGTGAATATTATTAGATAAATAGAGAGGGAAAAAATAGAAGAGGGAAAAGTACAGAAGAAGGGAGGAGAAGCCAGGTGTGGTGGCGCATGCCTGTAATCCTACCACTCAGGAAGCTGAGGCAGGAAGATTGATGCAAGTTTGAGGCCAGCTTGAGCTACACAGTGAGAAACCCTGTCTCAAACACATATACGGCCGGGGGGGGCGGGGAATAGATAAGGCAGATCCAGACAAGGTAAGGTTAAAAAAAGAAATAAAAAGAAAGGAGAAGAAAAAAGACAAAAAACAAAACCACAATCAAGATAAAGCAATGAAAATTATGAAGAATTATAGGTGGGGAAAGATGAATTTTAAAAAGGATTAAGAAAGCAAGTGGAAATTGTTCTAACTGATGACAGAAGTAGAGGAAAGGGGGAAGGGGAAAAAAGGAAGAAGAGAAAGTTAAAAATTAAGTCTTTTTTTTTGTTTTTTTCAGTACTGGGGGTGACACCCAGGGTCTCTTACATGCTTTGCAAGGGCTCTACCAGTGCATTGCACCTCCAGCCCATTTTTTACTTTATATTTTGAGACAAGGCCTCACTAAGTTATGCAGGCTGTCTCTGGCCTCAAACTTGCAATCCTCCTGCCTCCACCTCCCGAGTTGCTGGGATTACAGACATAAGCCACCATGCCTAGCCCCTAAAATTAAATCTTTGTCCAGGCACCAAGGTGCACACCTGAAATCTCAGCTGAGACAGGAGGTTCAAAAGCCCAAGGCCAGAGGCAGCTCACACAACTCAGAGAGACCCTCATACAAAAAGTTTATACAGGGTCTGGGAGAGCAGCTCAGTGGCAGAGTATCCACCCAACACAAATAAGGCCCTGGGTTCAACCCCCAGCATGGCCAAAAAAAAAAAAAAAGAAAGAAAGAAAGAAAACTAAGTTTTGAAAGGTGGGTATGGTAGCTCATGCCTGCAATCTCAGCACAATCTCAGCACTTGGGAGTCTGAGGCAGAAAGACCATAAGCCTCAGGCCATCTTGTCCCTTATGGCAACCATCCATCTCAAAAAGCACTAAAAACAAAAATAAAAGTAAAAATGTGAAGGCTTATTTCTCATCTTCTGAGTATGTCACCTGCATGGGCAGAGATTTAGTCCGAGGCTCCAGTCCATTTCCCACAGAATGGAGTACTCCACGGTTCTGAGGCAAAATTTTTCTCCCTGTAGCTGAAACAACTTTGGCACTTTGCTCTCAAAGTCAACTCCCCTGGCCCTTCCCTGGGTTCTCAGAAGGGCAATGCTCTGAGCTTCACATCTGAAGCTGCCCTTGGCTCACAGCCTTCCAAAATGTATTCCTGCCACTGCACCACAATCAGATGCCAGGTAGGAGAGAGAATTTTCCCAGTACTTATATTTTATGTGGTCCCCAGGATCTCTGTCTTGTTGAACTGTAAGATGGCTGCGTATGGAGACAAGGGTTAATTGTGTTTTATGAGCCTTTGTTGTTTGTGGAGTCTTTGGTCTTGACTCTCTCCCTCCATGGTGCAGCTTCTGACCCCTCACTCACTGAGCTGCTGTGGCATGATTTCTCTGTCTCACTCTCTCTCCCTTTTGTTCCCTGAGTTTTCTATTATTCAAGAAACAGTGTTTAAGGCTCTCACTTTCACTTTCCGCTTTATTGCCCTCCTCTGCCGTTACTCCAACTCTGTGCTGTGGCTGCATACTCTGAGCTCAGGGTCCAGCCCTTTGCCCACTAAACAGTACTTCTCTTACTCTGTTCCACTTTCTAAACCTATCTTCCTTCCTTCCTTCCTTCCTTCCTTCCTTCCTTCCCTACTGAAACTTCTGTGCCAAGGCCTAGTGAGCCACCTCAAACTATGGCTGCTGTCTATTTCCAGTTTATTGCCCCCAGCTTCCACTGATAGGTGTTCGAGAGTCTTCTGCCATCTTTTATGCTCTCTATATATCACAAATTTTAATACATTCTTCTATTCTTAAATTTGAATTTACTTTAATGTGAATAGTAATTGTACATTTTTATTGACTTCTTAAAAAACATCACTGCCACTCTTACGAGAACCACCAACAGATGTTCTTTCATTCCTTTTTCCCTGAGAAATATGCAGGTATTATTAGAGAAACTATATGGGTTACGCAAGAAGTACATACAAAGGTTATTCAAAACCTCAGATTTATATAGCACCAGCATGACCTTGCCACAGATAAGTTTACTCTTATTAAACCTATTTAGGTGGGTTTGTTGGGAGAAGGATGTGACAATTCTCTCCTGAAGTAATCCCGAAACAATCAGACATTGAAAACTCTATGAAGGTCACTATAAGTCAAGATGACTGGAGGGCATCTAACAACAACACAAAGGTGGGTTTGTATTTTGCAAAATGTTTTCCTCTTCATACAGCTTTCCTGACCAATGCTCAGTTGCTCTGTGTAATTTGCATTAAGCACTACAAGTTATGCTGCAGAATTCTTCAACACATAAACACTTGCACCTCCAAGAATGTTGTTCTCCAGGGACATGGCATAGGATTTTTGGAAATGTTCCTCTGGTAAATACGGTGGTTAACAAGACCCTGTTATCAACTCTGAGGAAATGTAGAAATTAGGAGATCAATTCTTGGTGATAAGGGAAGCGTGAATGTGGAAGAATGAGGAAGGGTTATTACAGTCTCTAACTACCCTATTCATGGCACATGGGAACAGAATCCTGAAAATCTATGTTCAAATCAAGCCACTTGAATGTTAAACTTAAAAAAATCCCAAAATCCCTCTATAGGTTGTTACATTTAAAAGCCAGTCATCATTGATATAGAAAGCATTAAATTAAAAAATAAGTACGCTCATTTTGTTTAAACAAACTCCCCAGTGATTAAATTTTCTCACCATAAAACTTCAGTTTCTGATGGGTTTTGGTGCACATATTGCACAGTCATTTATACAGAAATTTCCTTAAAGGCACCCATAAAATTTAAGCCACAGATGGACTATCAAGAGAATAGCTAAAAGTCATTTACAAAATTGGAATGAGCCCAAGATAGAGGTTGGAAAAATCCAAGCTTGTATAGATGTTTCCCAGAATTTTTAGAGTTCAGGATCATCTCAATTCCCAAAGCAGCAATTCCTTGCAGTATGGGATCCCTGAAATATGCAGAGGAAATGGTTCATAACTGAAAGGGGATAAATCATCCAAGGAATAATCTGAATCACACCTTATGTCGGTGGGTGGTTTGCATACATTCACTTATTCTACAAACATTTATTGAGCACCTGCTCCATAAATCATGGAGCCTAATGATGATTTCCTGAAGAACATGTGACTCAGTGCTATTCACCCTGTATGCGTCCTCTTTGTTGTTGTTGTTAGGTGCTGTCGAGTAGGATCCAATTCTCATAGGAACTCTCCATGTGCAAAGTCAAGTGTGAATGAACGTTGAGGGCCGCAGTGAGAAAAGCGCAATGTAGTGGTGAGGGGGTGTGTGCGCATGTGTTTGTGTATAAAATGGGGGAGAGTGCCAGCAAAATTTAACCTTCCTTTCTTTCCAAGTCACTCCCTGGGGGAGTGTTGCAGTCAGCTGGGGGAGTGTTGCAGTCAGCTCCTTTCTCTGCCAGCTCTCCATCTTCAGTCCCTTCCCTCCCTCTTAAATAAACTGAGAACATGGAATGACTTCTTTAATTAGCTGTTCTCAGGATAGCCACAGAAAAGGGAAGGTGGGCATAGGAGGAAAGCAGGTTGCCAATACTACTGCAGCTTCCTAGCAACTGATGCAATGCCCAGTGATTTGGGTTGTTCAGCAGCAATGGTCTGCACGAGGCTGTATATTTTCCACACATGTTTAGAAGTACAGCAAAGTCTAGGAGCACGAGGTGAGAGACTCTGGTTATTCTACTGTCTGTCTTACTATGAGTTAACTCTCTAAACAGCAGAATTCTTTTTGTGTTTCCTTTTATTAAACTTATTTATGAACTATCTCATTTTACTTTGTTGCCTTAATAAGCAGAACATTTTGAATATGATGTAATTATAATGTTATAATTACTATAAAGAACTAGCATGAAAGGACATTTAAAAATCACCTTAGAGAGGTTGCTATGATTGTTTATTTGTACTTTTTCATAAAACTATTGACTAGGAAAGACAAAATATGATTATGTATAGGTTGCAACTATGTGGGTTATTATTATTCTAGATGTTATGCTATTCATGAATTTGAGGCAAACTTGATGCATTAAGTGATTCCTATAATTTGAAAGCCTGCAGCCATAGCCCTGAGGCATCTGATCCTGTCAGATCTTGGAAGCCAAGTAGGGTCAGGCCTGGTTAGTACTTAGATGGGAGACTGCCTACAAACACCAGGTGCTGTAGGCTTGGGAGACCCGGAAACCCACTCCCAAAAATCAATCTGCCACTGAAAACCCTATGAACAGCAGAGAAGCACTGACAATAGTGTTTCGCCTGTTGTATACAGGGTTGCTATGAGTCAGATACCAACTCGACAGCATCTAACAACAACAACAACAACAACAACATAATTTAAAAAGTGAATGATTCCCTGATAAAGAAAGGTTCAAAATATTGTTACTTTTTTTGTTCAGTACTCGGGGGACTAAACCCAGGGCTTCACACATGGTAGGCGCTGCACCACTGAGCCACACCCCCAGCCCTTTTTATATTTCTAATTTTGAGACAGGGTCTCAGAGGTACGCAGCCTGCCTTTGGCCTCGAACTCACGATCTTTCTGCCTCTTCCTCTCCATTCACTGGAATTACAGGCATATACTACGGTGTTTGGCTTCAAAATATTTTTACCTTTTTTCATATTAATTTTATTTTCTTTAGAGCAAATCATTAAAAACCATCCCAAACAAATTTTAAAGCAAAAAGAGACATAGTTAAGAAATCTGATCATTAAAATGGCATTTGCACATTAATTTCAGAAAAGAAATCATTAGGCCAAAGCATTTTTATGTAATTAAACTGTGCTTCCTAAACTACCATGGGCTTACACAAATAATAATAACAACAACAACAACAACAACAATAATAATAATAATAATAATAATACAAGGCAGCCCAAACAAAAGAGGAATGGATCAAGACAAAGTGAATTAAGTAATTTATTTCAGGTTCAACAATAGACCAGACTGCAATCCCAGGTTCATAGGTTGCAGATGACAGTTTTCACTACTTCCCTCCCCTCATGGGTGCTTTGTATTTCACCTTGTTGTAACAACATTCTACTCCCAGAGGATCAAGACCCACAGGCCATTTGATCATGCGGAATCAACATGGACACATGTGTTCTCACAAATCTTCTCTATGTGCTGTTCGCTGACAAGGCAGAGGAAGCTGTGCTCAGCATATCCTTCAAATTGCTGCCTAAATGATGTTGTAACAATGATGTGAACTGTCCTTTGTTTCACCCATTCTTCATACTAAGAGTGTGGAAATTACTATTTCTGAGGACAACATCTGTTAACATTAAAGAGAAGTAAAGGGTTCTTAAGACTCAGCTAGGTGTTTCATTAAATGTAATCGACACTGCAAGGTATAAGGTGTACCATTTACTCACCTTGAGATGTGATTATGAATGTGTTTGTGTGATGTCTAACTATAATAGTGCACTTAAATGGATCTTTCAATTTAAGATGCATTTCACTATAATTTTGTGGAATGCTACCTATCTTAGAATGTGCTCAGCTTCCTGGGCTTTCTCTCTCTTTTTTAAATGCTGCAGTGTTTCTTAGAAAATGTGTGTGTGTATATATAATAGATATATAAAATAAAACAAGATTGGTATTATAAATACTTGGAGGTCATGTCCCAAGAGATTTCTTCCAATAAATGAGAAATAAAATTGCCTCTGGCAGTTAAATTTTAAATCAATATATTACCAAGCTATGCAGTCAGTCCCCTTAAAGAAAGAATGTGTTTCCAGGCTGTGGTGTGTGCATCATGAGAAGATAAGATGCTTATCCCAGCTACTATGGTCAGAATTTCTGTCCTTCACTTGTTGACACTGAGGCCAAGCTTCTCACAGACAACTCCCACCCATGACTGAGTGCAGCAAGAATACTGAGGCAGACTAATTTTCAGGGAGATGGGCGCCTCCTCCTATATTTCACTTTGCTTCAAGCCACCCATCTCGCCCACATGTCCCTGCCCAAAATGACCTTGATGAACCTTCCTTAGATATTTTCCCCTTCCTTTCTTTCCTGTTCTCCCTATTCAGTCAGGCTACCATCATAGTCCAAGGGCTCTCCCAGGCTTCCCTGGTTCCCTCCCTTAATAAAATCCATGCAAGTTTAATCCCATCTGAACATGTTCCTGAAATAACACAGATATCAAACCATAACTTATGTGATTAATTAGTACATTAATATAGCTCAGGAAAAAAAATGTTACTCTTGGAAAGAGATTGGGCAGCTTAGGGAGCTCTGGAAAGGGTACCAAAGCAAAGCTAAACATACTCAGCTCCCACCTCTCTAACCAGAGGAGAGAATGTCAACATGCCAGGCCAAATACTGCCCTCAGTGTGAAATGGATATGTCTGGTACCATTAAATATTTAATTCATTTGACTAACACACTTGCTTTAAGTTCATGCTTCCCAACTGATGATCACTTGGCTTTCTGACTTCATGGTAGGTCAGTCTTCAGACATCAAATGCATTAGTTACATGGCATGATTGTTGTTGTTAGGCTTCATCAAGTTGGATTTGACTCAGTTTGATCCTATATACAACAGAACGAAGCACTACTTGACACTGTGCCATGCATATGGTCCTTTTTATGTTTAAGTCCATTGTTGCAGACACTGTGTCAATCCATCTAGTTGAAGGTCTTCTTTCTTTTTGTTGACCCACCACTCTCCCAAACATGATGTCCTTCTCCAGGGATTAGTCCCTCCTGACAATATGTCTAAAATATGTCAGACAGTCTAGCCACCCTTGCTTCTAAGGAGCCCTCTGGTTGCACTTCTAGGATGGATCTGTTGGTTCTTTTGGCAGTCTAGGATGTATTCAATATTCCTCTCCAGACCTATAATTCAAAAACATTAGCTCTTCTCCTGTCTACCTTACTCACTGTCCAGCTTTCACAAGCCTATGTTGCAACTGAAAATACCACCGTGGCATGAGTCAGGTGCACTTTTTGTCTTCGATGAGACATCTTTACTTTTTAACACTTTGAAGAGGTCTTTTGTAACGGCTTTTCCCAATGCAATGCATCTTTTGATTTCTTGACTGCTGCTTCTGTGAGTAGTCTGAGGGAATTTGGAGAGACTTAGATAACTGGATCCTAGACTCCCCATGCAGAACTCTGACTACTGAATAGATTGCCTCTTGCCAGTTGCTGGATCACTGGATATTGGAGGTGGTTGTGATGGAGCATCTCTGAGAAGGAACTGTTGATGGTGTCTGGCATGGATTCAGCCTACAATAATGCTTTTTATATTTTCCAAAGAGAGACCTGCATTTCCATGTTGCAACATGATTCATAATAGTTAAGACATGGAATCAGCCTAGTGCACATCAACAGATGAATGTAGTTGTTGTTAGGCACCATCAAGTTGGATCTGACTCATAGCAACCCCATACAGAGTTTTCTTTTCTTTTCTTTTCCCTCAGAAAATATGAATTTATTTATTTATTTATTTATTTATTTATTTATTTATTTATTTATTTTGTACTGGAGACTGAACCTGGGGCCTTGTACATGCTTTGCAAATGCTCTGCCTCTGAACTGCACCTCCAGCCTCTTTTTATTTTCTAAATTGAGTCAGGCTCTTGCTAAGTTACACAGGCTGCCTCTCAGCCAGCAATAGTGTTAGCAACATTCTTGCTATTGGATTATGGGAGGAATTGTCTTCTAGAGAGAGAGAGAGAAATCTTTAGGTTTCTTTCAGATGTTAGGATACTAATTTTCTAGGCCTAGCATAACAAACTACCTGAAAACAGAAATATATTGTCTCAATGTTCTAGAGCCTAGACATCTGAGATCAAGGTATCATCAGGTTGGTTCCCTCTGGAGTCCCTGAGGAAGAATCTATTGCATGTCTGGGTCTTCGCTTCTGTAACCAGAGGCCATCTTTAATGTTCCTTCGCTTGTGCATGTAACACCCCAATCTCTGCCTCCATCTTCCCATGACATTCTTCCAGTGTATCTCTGTGTCTTCACAAGGCCACCTTCTTGTAAGTACACATTGGATTGGGAGCCCACCCTACTCCAGTAGGAACTCATCTTAATTTATTACACCATCAGTGAGCCTATTATCAAATAAGGTCACATTCTGAGGTCCTGTGGGTTAGGACTTTAGCATATCTTTTTGGGGAAGCACGATTCAACTCCAACCATAAGATCTGATGATTCTATAAAATTCCCCAAGAGTACAGTTTCATAATGCATTATACATAGAAGTTAGGATGCAATTAGGGACATCGTTAACTTCATTGTTAATCTTCATTCAAATTGAATGGGGCAGAGTTTATAAGAGTGAGGAGGGACTTGTAGGACTGAAAGCTAGAGAAGGAAAGGGGCATGGGAGCTTATAGCTAATTTCTTCATAATAAAGGATTCTCTGTTATCTGTGAGCTCTCCACAGCTTTAGGTTGAGAGCTATGTCCAGAGCTCTTCTCTCTTGCGCCACTGCCTAATTGAACGTATACGTTTTGTCCAACAATACATCTCCACTTGTTTTCTTCTTCCTCCTTTGCCTCCTATCTTTTGTCCTACCAGTCCTGCTGGGAGGCTTGTTGTTGTTGTTGTTGTTGTTGTTAGGTGTTGTTGAGTCAGATCCAACTCATAGAGGCCCTTAGTACAGCAGAAAAAAAAAAAAACACTATCCAACACTGTGCCATATACCGGATCTTTTTATGTTTGAGCCCATTGTTGAAGCCACTGTTTCTTCTCATTTTGATTTGTGCCACATCAGCAAAAGGAGGTCCCAGGGACTTTACTCCACTCCCATCATTCAGGTCCACTCTACTTTGGGGAGGCAACTCTTTCCCAGTCGTTTCTTGAATGCCTTCCTGCCTGTGGGGCTAATTTTCCTGCACTATATCTGACAGTGCTTCTCTGCTATTCATAGGGTTTTCAGTGGCTAATTGTTTCAGGGCTTCTGGGTCCTTCTCCCTAGTCTGTCTTAGTCTGGAAGCTTAGCTGAAACCTGTCCACCATGAGTAGCCCTGCTGGTATCTGAAATACTGGTGGCATAGCTTTCAGCATCACAGCAACGTGTAAGCCCCCACAGTACAACAAGTTGACAGACACATGAGGGTTGGGAGGCTAAAGCAAATGAAATACACTTACTATTCTGCACATTCAGGTGGTGAAACTTTGGGTCTGCACATTCAGATTTCCATGCAATGTTAGGTTTTTTGCTCTGGTTTAGCCTATTAACTATGGGCAAAACACACTATGGTTTTTCTTCTCTATTTTGTGACATTAGCATTTGACTTTCAGGTAATCATTTAAATGTGTGCCACTGGAAAATACAGCTTCATAATTACCTCAGTATTTATATTCTTTAGGGCCGAAGCATAACAATTTCAGTGAATGCTGCTTAAGAGTTAATACAACCAAATGAAAGTGATAGAGAATTGTAAAAAGGTGCAGTGATTTGGGAAGTTCTTCTGTAGCAATCTCTTGTGTTGTGAAAGAAGAAAAAGAGAAGCAGGGGGAGGAGGAGGAACAGAAAAGTAAAACAGCTGTTGGGTGCTTTAGGCTACTGTGCATTTATGGAACTTTCCACTAGGTAATATGTATTCAGGTCACATACACAGTGAGATTTCCTGCAATGACAATACAGACGAAAAGGCTGTGCAACTTAGTGATAACTGTGCTGCATTTAGGCAAACCATGACCTGGTGCATTTTTATAGTAATTGTCTCAGAAGCATCAGAGAGATTTCTGTGGGCCTGTTTTAAATATGGATTCATTAGCACTCAAAAAAGCAATAGGATGCACTCTGAAATGCATTCTAATGAGACATAAGCATTGACAGGTGTTCAGAGTTCACATTTTTATACCATTTTCAAGCTGTTAGTAGTTATTTCCTTGGTCAAATTTGGGAGTAAACGATATTTTACTTCCCATTTTCTAGGCTTTCTCAGAGCCTGATAACCTATTTTAAATATCCATTGATTCTACTTATTAGTATTGGGCTAACGCGGGAGGTTTAGTATCTCCTGCCCATAAAAGGAAGGGATGAGGAGGAAAAGGAATATTTTTAAGTTCAACATATGACCTGGAGTCAAGATGAACGATTGTGTACTGTCCATCAGATGTTTGTGATTCTTTCTGCTCCTATTTACTAAGCATTGATGTTATCTGATGGTTTGTGACGTATCTGTTGGACTTTTAAATCTTTCTAGAAGATAATCTCCTTGGTATGCAATCCTGTTTGTAGAAGGATTGGTTTTTGACTCACTGCATGTCGTCAGCAAAGCTAGCTTGGGGCTACACAGATATATGGGAACTAGTACAAATCTGCTTGGAGTGGAGCAACCATGGCAAAGGAAGGAGGGACATAAATGCTGAAGCTATCCAGCAATTAAAATGCTTCTTGTGATAAACAAGATAGAAAATGTCTAACACAGTTGGATACAAAGAAATAGTGATAAGCCAGACTACTTCCTGGAAAGATGCCATTGCAAAAAGAATCATTATTAAATTTTTATATGAATTTTACAAAGCATGAACAGAAACTAAGCTGAAACAAATCTAAGAGGATTTTATTTTTAAATGTAGTTTCTCTTTGTAGGAGAAAGACAGGGCCATGGCATTACTAGAAGCAGCCCTAAAGAATAACAAGAGACCTAGAATCCAGTACGTAGTCCAATCTCCCTAGCTCTGTGAGTGGGAATGCTCAGGTAAGTTCTATAATAAGGAACAAGAGCCACTGAGCTTACTTCAGGAAAAATGAGGATCTTCAGAGAATAATCATGAACTGTTGTTATTGTTAGGTGCTATCAAGTCAACTCCCACTCATAGGGACCCTCATAGGGTTTTCAACGGCTGATTGTTTTAGGTTTGCTTTGGATGTGGATTGCCACATCCTTCTCTTGTTTTTGCAGTGCTGGGGATTGAACCTGGGTCCTCAGAGAGTGCAGAGCAGCACTCTACCAACTGAGCCAATCGTACCCCAGACCCAATCGTAAACTAAAAATGGAAAAAAAAAAAAAAAACCTCAGAAACTAAGACAGAGTGATAGCACTCTCCTCTTCTCTCTCTCTCTCTCTCTCTCTCTCTCCCCCCCCCTGTCTCTCCACTCCCTCTCCTTCCCCTCTGCTCTTCTCTTCTCTTCTTTCTCTTCTCTTCTCTCTTCTCTTCTCTCTCTCTTCTCTCACTTCTCTCCTCTCTCCTTTCTTTCTTCACTCTCTTTCCCCTCTCCTTTCTTCTTCTTTCCTCTCTTCTCCTTTCTCCCCACTCCGTGTTTCATGGCATCTTTAGCCTTCCCTTCACACTTATATCAAAGAGACTCATTTTGACTCATGGTCCTAGAGGTTTAGAAAGTCCAAGCTTGGGGGCCTGGGAGCTCAGGCAGAAATCTGCCATGGGGTCAGAGCCAGAGTCTCTACCAGGGCAATACCTAAAGTAGCTATGGGGTGGGATGTGGGACCATCACCAGGACCCTAGAACTGTCAAGGATGTTTCTTTGAAATCTATGTGGAGAGCCTCAGCTCCATGGCTCTTAGCTGATGCATGCCTGCAGAGTTAGCACCACATGGATGTGGACACCACCAAGGCTGGGGAGTTGAGCCGCACCTGGGGCCACTCGATGAGCACCTGCCTCCCTTCTGTTCATGCTAATCTCTTTTATAACCAGCTGGTTGGCTACACTCTTGCATGTTTTTTCTGTCCTTACGCAGCCAGGCTGAGAATTTTCTCATTTTTAATGCATTGTGTCCCTTTTAGTTATATATCCCACCTGGTAATCCCTTTGCTCTCAAATCTCGAATTGTAGCACAAGCGATTAAGAATAACTACATAGTTCTTGAATGCTTGGCTGCTTGGCTATTTCTTCCATCAGATGTATTAGTTTACCACTCTTCACTTCTGCCTCCCACACAACACTAGGGCATGAGGACAATGCAGCCAAGTTCTTTCTTACTGTATAATACAGTTGGCCTTGACTCCAATTCCTAGTAAGATATTCCTCACTTCTATATTAGACCTGAGCAAATGTCCTCTATTGTCCACATTTCTATGAGCATTTCAGTCAAAACCACTTAAGTTGCCTGTAAGAAGCTCCAGGCTTTCCCTAGTCCCTGAATTTCCCTTTGTTGTTGGTAGATGCCATTGAGTTGGATCTGACTCACAGTGACCATGTACAGCAGAATGACTCATGGTGACTATGTACAGCAGAGTGAAACACTACCTGACACTATGCCACGAACGTGATCTTTTTATGTTTGAGCCCCTTGTTGCAGTCACTAAGTTTCTTCTCATTTTGAATCATGCTACATCAGCAAAAGGAGGTCCCAGGGGCTTTACTTCATTCCTGTCATTAAGGTCAACTCTACTTTGAAGAAGAAACTCTTCCCTAGTTGTTTCTTAAATGGCTTCCAGCCCTAGGGGGCTCATTTTCCAGCACATTTAACAGTGCTTCTCTTCTATTCATAGAGTTTTCAATGGCTAATTATTTTAAGAGTGAGCTGCCAGGTCCTTCTCCCTAGTCTGTCTTAGTCTGGAAGCTTAGTTGAAACCTGTCCACCATGGGTGGCCCTGCTCGTATCTGAGATACCGGTGCCATGACTTTCAACATCACAGCAGCACACAAGTCCTTATAGCACAACAACCTGACAGACACGTAGGAGGTGTTGCCCTTAATTCTCCATTTATGGTGCTGTAGGCTTTTACTACCCTGTTCTCCAAACTCTGCCCATTACCCAATTCCAAAATCACTTCCATTTTTTCAGGGATTCTTACAGCTATGCACCACTTCTTGGTACCAATTTTCTGTCTCTGTTCATTTTCTGTTATTATAACAAAATACTCGAATCTGAGTAAGTTGCAAAGAAAAGAAGTTCACTTTGGCATCTGGTTCTGGAGGCTGGAAAGTCCAAGATCAAGTGGCTACATCTAGTGAGTGTCTCATGTTCTTCAACTCATAGTGGATAGAAGAAAAAGTAGGCATATGTAAGGAGAAAGAGGAAAAAAAAAAAAAAGCAGAAGAAGCCAGGTGTGCTTATAACAACTCTCTGTCACAATAACTAATCCAATCGTGGGAAAGTGAGAACTCGTGTGAGAAAGGCATTAATTCATTAACTCATGAGGCCTCCCCCAGCTTGACTCAAGCACCTCCCACTAATCCCCACCCCCCAGCCCTGCAACACTGGGTCCCAACCCTCAACATGAGTTATAGTGAGGACTAACCATATTCAAACTATAGCATCTTCCATTCTCTAGCCCTTTGTCAATAATCCTGGGTAACAAGCAGATGGGTGTTACGTTTACTTTCCTGATTAGAAAAGTAACGTTCAGAGATGCAAAGATCTATGCCCAAAGTTCAAATAACTGTTACTAATAAGCAGCAGAACATTCAATCCTGGCTCAATTGTTTCCAAATTAATTCCTTTTGTCTACTACCATATCACATTCACTCTAAGTCAGTAGTCACTTTTCTTTCCATTTTGGAAATAAAGAATGAAGAGTTAAAAATACCACAGTTTAAAATAAGCATTCCAAAATTAGACTTAAATATTTGTTTTCCTAAACTAATTAGTGAAAAATCTATGTCAATGGCCAAGTGATCAGTATTTTGATAATCTCGTTTTGGTGTTCAAAATTCCAATTACCTTTTTAGCCTTCATTTGATCTGGGGATCAAAACTGAAATTTTGTTTGTTTGTTTTCATTTTCTCCCTAGAATATAAAGATGAAAACAGCAAAGCACGAGGCATCAAGAGTCCTGAGATAAAAGCCCATGCTGTGTAACTGTCCAACTGGATATGACTCTGAAAAAGTCAGCTATATTGTGAGTCAGTTTCCTTGGCAGTCAAAGGAGACCTTAGGAGAGTTGCTATATTCAAGGATGAGATGTACGTGGAAGGGTCCAATGTGGCCACACTGTTTATTTAATTATTGAACTACAAATTGAGTCTCCATTATCCATACTATCTGGGACCAGAAGTATTTTGGATTTTGTATTTCTTCAAATTTGGAATATTCTCATGTTCATAATAAGATGTGTTGGGGATGGAATTCAAGTCTAGACATGAAACTTATTTATGTTTTATACACACCTTATATGCATAGTGTGAAAGTAGTTTTATAAAATATTTTTTATAATTTTTCATGTAAAACAAAGTTTCATGATGTGGAATTCTCATGGGGAATAATGTCAGCTCTCAGAAAGATTTGGATTTTGGAATATTTTAGATCTTGGGTTTTGGATTAGGGATGTGCTCAGCCTTAGTCTCATACCAGTTGGCACACAACGTCCCTTCTCCAGCCACCCTAGCTTCTCCCCTGGCATCCTCCCACCACCCAATGGAGTAAAAACTGAAAGGCTAATGCCCAGAATGAAGTGTGCCTCCCAGGATCCTGCTCCAACCCACAGCTGGCATCCATTATGATTGTTGGTGCCATGCCATAATGGTTACTAAACATTTTAGATATATATGTGTACTGCATGCACCCAAATATATGCACACAATATTCCCATTTCTAGTTTATGTAGGTTGGCTCTTAGGTTCAGTTTAAGTTTGAAGTAGACTCAAAGTTGGTAAATTGTTCAAGGTTCCTATCAAGTTTATAGCAGATTAGTCCAGTAGCCTTATCCGTTTCAGGAGTGGGAGGACAGAGTTGCAGCCTTCATGTTCTGTTTTGCTCTATGATGTGTCAACAGCTATAAGTTGTGTGAGCAAGTTCTCATTGTCTGACTCACTCTACATTAAAAACCAACTTTGCCTGTTAAGTGTATTTAGATAATGGGTTACCTCCCTAAAAACTAGAGAAAAAGGAGTTTAAATTATTATCTCTGACATTTAATAGATTTCAAAATCATTGAACCAGATTCTCTTCCTATGACTCATTTTATACTTCCCAAAACAAATCAATTTGTCTCTTAAGACCCATGACAACTGCAAGGAAAGAGATATAGAATATCTAGTAATTTATTCATAAAGTTCCAGGCACTGGTGATCTTAAGACAGATCTGTTACCTTCTTATTTAAAGGCTCCCTTCTCTGCTGTCTTATTAAAGCTTATAATTCAATTTATATAGGACTAAGAAGGAAGGAACAAAATTTAGATTATATTTTTATCTAAATTCCCAAGTTCCCAAATGATTTTCAGAACTTATGCTATTAGTTTTTCTAATGTTGCTTTTGCTAAATAATTAGTGACTTCTTTTGTCTTTCTGAGCTGGCACCTTCAGCTTATGTGCTAGTTTCCTTCGTGGTAGCAAGATGGCTGCAGAAGCTCTTGACCTCACATCTTTACAAATCAACATAAAGGAGTAAGAAATATTTCACAAAAATCATCTTCTCTAGGGTCATCTTACATCTCAGTATTAGATCTTTCCTAAGTTAGTCATTGTATTACCCTCAGTTGGGCTCAAACTCACAAATCCAGGAATCATAGGTGTTTGGCCCAGCCTAAGTCAGTCATTGGAAAGGAAGAAAGATTCACTATGATTGGTTAAGATTAATCAAGATACATGCAGTAGCTCTAAGGCTGGGGCTATCCTGCCTTGATCTTTTAGCTTCATTGGAAGAGGTTTTTTCTGTTAAAAAATAAAAGAGATGCCAAGGGTTGTTGGGTGGAAAATTACTAGCATCTACCACACAGATCA
>VMDO01000720.1:236168-263411 GCA_007922755.1 Pedetes capensis
TTTTTGCTATACTGAAGGTTGAACCCAGGGCCTCATGCTTGCATGCTTGCAGCAAGTGCTATACCACTGAGCTACACCCCAGCCCTTTTTTTTTTTTTTTTTTTACTTTTTGAGACAGGGTCTTGCTAAATTACACAGACTACCTCTGTTCTCGAACTTGTGATCCTCCTGCCTCCACCTCCTGAGTCACTGAGATTATAGGCATGTACCACTCTGCCTGGCTTTAAACTTTATATTTCAAAAAGGATTTTACAGTATGTTTTGCTAACATCAGGAGGACATAGTGATGAGAAACCTCTAAAAGTCCTTTTTGCAGATTTCCCAGCTGACAGGAAGTAAGTTATTAATTGATCAGAGACAGTAAAATGCTTGCACTTGGAGAATTTCCAGAACAAATAATTAAAAGATAGCTGCAGTTCTCCAGAGTTCTCTTCAAAATAAATGTTTACATGGCTTACATTTTTCTTTAAATAAAGACAGTAACTCAGGAACAAGGTGAGTTGCACTCCTTGCCAAATGACCTCTAGAAAGTATTGCTTAGATTACTACTTTGAAATTAAAACAATCAGCATTGATTGCAAGAAGAAAACACTCACTGCTGCTATATTCCTACAAAATAAGATTTCCTGAGGCATGACTACTTAGTTTTATTAAACTGGAATTATGGATTTAGATAATTGAGATAATTTAAACCTTAGTATTTTCAAACACATGCAAATGTTGTTCTTTTATGATGCACCAGATGAATCTTCTTAGTTATGTTTATTGGCTTGATGAGAATCATATTGCCTCAGACATAGATGACCACCTATTCTCAAATTGTTATTGTTGTTGTTAGGTGCTATGGAGTCGGATCTGACTCATAGCAACCTTATACGCAACAGAATGAAATACTACTCAATACTGTGCCAGGGACTTGATTTTTTTTATGTTTGAATCCCATGTTGCAATCACTATGTTTCTTCTCATTTTGTGCCACATCTGCAAAAGGAGGTCCCAAGGGCTTTACTCCATTCCTGTCACTAAAGTCAACTCTACTTTGAGAAGGCAACTCTTCCTTGGTCATTTCTCGAATGCCTTCATGTCCTGGGGGGCTTATTTTCTGGCACTATATTTAACAGTGCTTCTCTGCTGTTCATAGGGCTTTCAATGGCTAATTGTTTTGGGAGTGGGCTGCCAGGTCCTTCTCCTTAGTCTTTCTTAGTCTGGAAGCTCAGATGAAACCTGTTCACCATGGGTGGCCCTGCTGGTATCTGAAATACTGGTGGCATAGCTTTCAATATCACAGCAACAAATAAGCCACCACAGCATAAGCTGACAGACACATGGGGGATTCTGAAATTAGCTTGAAGAAAACATGAAAGTGTTAATAAAAGAGTGATGAGATGTTTAGGGTCACAAAATACTCTAGTTTAATTAATATTGACTATCATCCCTCTTCTGAGGCAAATTTTGCCTATCTAATGAGTAGTCTTCCCATTTGGTATGAGGTAATAATGAGGATTTTAGAAGATTTTGTTGTTGTTGTTGTTGTTGTTGTTGTTGTTGTCTTTAAGAAATTTCATAAATATCCTTGCAGTTCTTTGTTAGGCTAGGAACAAAGAAAATCCTCATAATTTAAAATATTTGCTTAAATTTAATCTAAGTACTGTGGCCTGGGAATAAATTTCCCACCAAGCTTCAGTCCCCCCAGCCCACTGAAGACGAAGGGAGAACATGGAGGTAGAGAGGTATAAAAAATTCTGTGCAGTTGTGGCTATAAAATGCCAGCCAGATTATTCAATATCAGACTAAAGTTTTCACTGTGAATCCCAGGGAAGAATGTGGAGATACCATTTTAAGATTTCAATGTCCTCATAGGATTTGCCTCAGTGATTAGCATGCCAGTAGTGGCCTTCATGTGTGCTATCTTGCACACTAGTCAGTGGGCACTAGTCTTTTTAGGGTCTGGTGCTGCTTGAGTTGTACCTCTGGATTGTGTAGATGTCACGGACACAACTCTCATAGAATTGGTCCATCTTTAGATCATACATCTTGCAGACAGGCCATGGGGATAATAGAGGGATAATCATCAAAAACCTGGAAATAAGGACAGTAAGATTGCTCCTTGAGAGGATTAAACTAAGAAATAAGTCCGGCATAATTTGGAGTAAAAAGAGATATTTAAAGTCGCATTAAAGTTGTGAAAGTTGTCAGAATCAAAATGGAGTCACTTATACCAAACCTAAAGCACAATGGAGCCCGGAGGTCATGAAAGAGGAGGCCTCAAGCACACATATTTGCCCAATAACAAGAATTATCACAAAGACACTGTCCAAACCACAACCTCATACAGAGACTACTACACCTTTCACAAAGAATTGTACCATTATGTAAAGGCCATTTCTGCAAGGATACATGCCTAGCAACTGTCTTTGCAACCTTGGATTGATGCTACCCTTGTTATTAATTCTTATGACTGATGATAATTGTTACAAAGCAACTTATGTAACCTTCCCCATTTTACCTTTAAAAATTCTTACCTTTGCCTGGGTGCAGAGGTACATGACTATACTCTTGGAGGTGGAGGCAGGAAGATTGCAAGTTCAAGACCAGAGGTAGCCTGTGTAACTTAGAGAGATCCTGTCTCAAGATAAAAAATAAAAAGGGGGCTGAGTGTACAACTCAGTGGTAGAGCACTTGCAAAATATGTGCAAAGTCCTGGGATGAAGCCCTCTGTCATCCCCCCCCCCACACACACACACAAATCCTTACCTGTGAAGGCTAGGGGAGTAGCTCAGAGAGAGACCACTTGCCTAGCATATGCAATGTACCAGGTTCAATCACCAACACTACCCCCCCTAACAAACCTTTACCATCTTTTGCCTCCCTCACCACCATTGTTTGCCATGGCACACATATTCTGATTGAAATCTTCTGTCACTCCCAAATAAACTCTTTCCTTTGGATGGACTCTTTCTCTATTGCTCACTTTTAGGTTGATAAAACCAAGTGAATCTGAGTTTTGCACATGCAAACAATGATAAGAAATGGATTTATTCAGCCTACCTGTTCAGTCCACTCCCAAAAATCAATCTGCCATTGAAAACCCTATACATAGCAGAGAAGCACTGACAATAGAGTTTCACCTGTTGTATGTAGGGTCACTATGAGTTGGACACTGACTTGACAACACCTAACAATAACAACAACAAACCTGTTCAGTATGTTCCTATTATATGGGTGGATGTGGCAGGCTATCAGAGTTGAAGCTTGTTGCACATTTTGTTCACATAACTGATTCCCCATGCTCTGTTTCCTCTTCCATGAAGTAAATGTCTTATGCATTTTGCACAGGTCAGATTGACTTGAATATAAGGTCTCCTTGACATTTACATTCCTCTTTAAAACTTTATAGATTGGCATTCGATGTTCCTAGCCCATGGTCTTTTAGCTTTATTAGCATATTGGTGTCCAAAGAACACTGGGCCACTGGTGAGTTTCTGCGATGCTGTGGTCTGAATGTTTGTATCCCCCGAAAATTCATGTTGAAATCTAATTTCCAAATGTGACTGTAGTAAGAGGTGGAATTGTTGGAAAGTGATTAATTCATGAGGGAAAAGCCCTCACACACAGGATCAGTACCTTAAAAAAAAGAGCCCCTGAAACTGAGTATAGTGGCACATGCATTATAATCCCACAACTTGAAAAGCTGAGGCAGGAGGATCAGGAATTTGAGGCAGCCTGTTCTACAAAGTGAGACTTTGTTTCAGTGAGGAGAGACTATGGACCAGGAAATGGCCCCTATACCAGACATTGAACTGGCTGGAACCTGGATCTTGGCCTTCCTACCCTCCAGAACTGTGAGAAATAAATGTTTGTTGTTTATAAACTAGCTTGTTGTTGTTGTTAGAGCTAGTTTATGGTAAATTTGTTACACTAACCTGAATGGACTAAGACAAGAGCCTACAAGTCTGAGATCATTTCCTGGGAAGTAGTGGATTCACTCTTGAGATAAATGTCTTTTCATGAGGATCTGTCTGAACAACCAGCCAGACCTTTGCAGGCACAGATGTGCTTTCTCATCTCCCAACCAGCCTCCAGAGGGGATGCCAGTGCTGACATGTTCTTTTCCTGGGAGACAGCTTCTAGCACTTTATTTGGCAGTCCTTCCTCTTCCAGAAAAGCCTGTGTGCCCAACCACTTGGATGGATGATTGCTCATCCTGCAACAGAAAGGAGAGAAAAGGAAGAAACAACCAGACAACCTAATGGAAAATCCATCTCTAAATCAGAGAGAGGAAGAAGCAACCGGCCAACTTACTGGAAAATCCATCTCACTGGTGAGAGATATGGGCCCAAATAACACTTTTCCTGGCAGTTTTGTGTACATGGAAAATAAGTAGACCTTTGTTCTTTTATGTCGTTGTTCCTGTTAGGTGCCATCCAGTCAGTGTCCAACTCATAGTAACCCTACATACAACAGATGAAACAGTATTGTTACTGCTTCTCTGCTATTCATAGTGTTTTCAATGGCTGATTGTTTTGGGGGACTGTGTTGTTGGGTCCTTCTCCCAAGCCTATGGCACCTACTGTTCCCAGGCAGTCTCCAATCCAAGGATTAACCAGGTCTGATCCTGCTTAGCTTCCGAGATCTGACAGGATCAGATGCCACAGTGGTACAGCTTTGTTCTTTTATAAAATGCTTTATTTCAAAGAACTCATTAACCTCAGATTTCTCATTTAACCTTCAGGGTTTCTTGGTTAATCTAATTCCATAGCTGTCACACCAAATTCACCTTTAGAGCTAAAAAATTCAACTATGCAGTGCCCTTTTTCTCAAGAAAAAGTCATGACAGGGACCTTTGTGAATTGCCTTTATTTCATTAGAATTTGTCTTCCTAATTTAATTTTTGTATGTGACCAGGAAACATTTTAAAATATTAAATGTTCAAATTAGTGTCAAATTTTCAAATGTGAAGTCAACATAAGCTTCTCACCACTTGGGAACTTACATTAATGTTACCTTAGTGATGCAAAGAATTTAAAGGAGCACCATGTTCATCTAAGGTGAAAGTATATTTTTAAAATAAAGAGGCTTAGGCATGCGTGTGACCTGGAACAGGGCTCACATGAGGATCACACTCTCTGATTTCAAAACTTCAGAGATACTCCTGACTTCTCAATCATTAACTATTGTCTTTTTAACTGCTAAGACTCCTGTGTTATACAATAGGTTGTCTCTGATTACTGAAATGATTGATTTGGGGTGGCAGGTGGGGAATATTTTTTAAAATATTAAATCTACCAAATTAAAATAAAATTACTTTGTAAAGTTTCAGAGTCTAGTATCTCATAGGCCAGATCAAATTTGATGTTGTCCGGTGCTATCAAGTCAGGTCCAGACCAACTAAATCTATGCAAGTTCATGCACAATCAGAGAAAGTAATTTGACTCTTCCTAAGCCAACAGGACTCAGGCAGCACTTTTATTCACCTGCTATGTATCCAGCATTGTGGGAGACACAAAGGCTCTTCAAGCATTTTGCAGACAAGGGCTCATGGGACAGACGGGCCAAGTGGGCACACTGCAGCTCCAAGTAGAGTGGAGATGTGCTTGTCGTGGCCACCATGTTTTGAGTTCACTCCTTTACAGGTGATGAAAACCACAGAAAGTAGAAGTGTTGTTCCCTTCAGTTTCTTTCACTCTCAGCTTCATTCCACCCCAACTCTCCATTAGCAGTGACTCACCTGAACAGAGGAAGAACAGAGAAAGGGATGCAAAGTTTGAAAACTATGCTACTTCCATTTCCTCATATAGGACAGGTGCCAGAAATAAGTCTTCTAGAAATGGTCTTCTCCCTCCTATTTTTTTTCCTTTAAAATAGTGGTGGAGTCAACAATGATTAAGTTCTCGGAAGTCACTGCCCAGTAACCTGTCCCTGGCCCTGCTTAGTCTAATCTTCTCCTCCTCCTCCTTCTCACTTCCTTGTGCCTATGGAATAACTAGGTCAACTCCCATGGCTAGATGGACTGATCAATTCAAATGACTAGTTGATACAACTTTTAAAAATAACCACACTGGGCTTGTCGGTAAAGGCTAAATTTCAAGGAAGATGAGCAGTGGTCTGAGTCAGCCTTTCATGAAACTCAAGCAGGCAGGCAGGTAATAACAGGAAAGAGAACTGATGTAACCAAAATTTCCCCATATAGCACATCACTCCAGTGAGGAATAGGACACAAATAAATAAGTGAGCAGGGAAATATGTCAGTGGATGTTTAAAGAAAATAATTTCAACTGGCAGTATATGTTTAAAGAATATATGGACTTACATTTGTTGAAATCTAAAAAGAAAAATTGAGTTAATGACTTCTGCTTTTTGATTTAATGACTTTTAAATATGAGAAATAACAAGACAATTAGGGAAGCATAAGCTGTCCTAAAAATACTTACTATTACTAGAATTTGATTTTTTTTTAATAATAAATGTCACAGACTTTGGGAGAGCCTACATTTGGATAAATATATAAATTCAATTCTAAACCCAGCAAAGAAAAAGATTTCAACCTCTGTGTTTAAGATGGTGGAGTAAAGGTAGCCTCTGTGTGACATGGTAAAACAAAGGAGTTAAAATACGTAGGAGTGGACACTTTTCCAAAGAAAGAAGGTCTGGAGAAGCACAGAAACCACACAGGAGACTATGGCATGGTCCCAGGTTACAGAATGCAGCAAAGCAGTGAGATGGACTGATGAGGACACATCTCTCACCTCGGTTTCCTGTGGGTGAAGGGAAACAGAGCTCTCATCCAAAGAGGGAAGCCAGACAGCCCTGGCCATCAGACTAGCAGTCCCACAGGACAAGTCCACAGTCCCTGAAGCCCTTAAACTCTTCCAGGGACTTGGTGAAGCCCTGGCTCTTCCTGACTGGGGGGCTCAACATTGGAGAAGTGACTTTCTTTCCCACGCTCCGTGTCATGAAAGGCTGTGACCCAGTGCCATCTTGAGAGGGAAACTATTGTGTGAGACTGAGCTACTCAGGAGGACTGAAAACAAAGAATTATCACCTGTGGAGGCCTTGGGAGTGACCAGTCACAGCCCAAGGATGCTACACAGCTGCAGCAGGCAATTGCAGTGAGGAGGGAGATGGAACATTGACATGCTGAGAGGTTCAGGCAGCAAGAGGCTCTGGACAGTTGCTCAGAAACAAGTGCCACCTGCTAGGGAGAGGAGATGATTCCATCTGCTGAATGGAACTACAGAGACTGTCAGAACTGAGCTGTGGTCAGATAAAAAAAAAGACTCCATCCTCAACCGACCCCCACCTCCACCTAACAGACTCCAATATTAGAGGCCACAAAGAGAAGGCCCTCCGGTACTTTTTCTTCTTCTCTTTTTCTTTTTGTTTTTCTTCCTGCTATGTTGGAGATTGAACTCAGGGGTTTGCATGGAGTAAGTGCTATGCTCTGGAGTAGTAACCTCAGCCTGTTACTTATTTTTTGTTTGCGTATGGGATCACATTGAATTGCTCAGGCTGCCTTTGGCCTGGGGCTCACAATGCTCCTGCCTCAGCTACCAGAGACACTAGAGTGGCTGGGGAACAAGTTGCTGTCTGCCTCTTTTTTTCTATCTCCCTTCTTTTCTTTGTTAACTTTCATTTCCTCATTTTCCTTTGTTCTAATGTGATTTTAATTTTTTTCTTTTTTAATTTTTAAAAATCTTTTTCTGACTGTATATCTCTCTTTTTCTATTTACTATACTTTAAATCTTTTAGGCTTACTACTTCTTATTGGTCTGCTTGTGTTTACCTAATTCTGTCTACATATCTTCTTTATCATGCAATCATTTTTAAAAAATATTTAGCTCCTTTCCCACCCTCTTCCTAACATTCATTTCCTTTTTAGATCTTCTTTTTCCTTTTTTTACTTCACTTTTGAGGCATCCATCTGTCTACTCTTTCTCTGTCCCCTTTCTTACTTCAGACAAATATTATTTATACCTTCACTCTAAATATTTTGTAACTTCATAACTTACTATATATTATTATTCCCATTTTTTTCTATGGGCATTGGTGATGCAGCAGTTGGCTTTAAATGACTTTAAGTGTAGTTCTATGGGGATAAATAGGGACAATTTAGGTAAAAACCCCAATTCTTGTGAATCTGCATAAGAAGCTTTAATAGCTAAATTGTAAAAGTAAAAGGGACTTGCCAGAAAAGACAAGCCAGGGACTTGCCCAGGCTTGCTCAGGCAAGTTAGCCACCCCCCAGCCACCCAAATTTCCACTGCAACCTGATTGGGCATTTTACAAAACATTTTTCAGTTCCTCCCCCATGATTGGTCAATTAACCCTATGCAATGATTAGTCAGCCAAGGCTATTTAGATAGCTGCAGCTCCTTTGATCTCTCTCTCTGTGACTTGCCACCCACAGACCAGGAACTCTCTCTAGGTGGATCTTCACCAACACAGACAAAGAGCTCTCTCAGGACCATCTCTAGACTGGTGCTCTCCAGACAATTGACTGTCAGCAGAAGAGCCCCAGCAGAAGTGGCATGAAATAGGCAACAGGGGAGCCGTCCTTTACTACTGCCATTCCCACTACCCATGTGGCAGCTCCTGGAGTTGTGTCACTCAGGCTGCAATACTTGTGCTGTAACCTCGATGGGTTCCCCCCTTCTAAGAGTTGAGGCAATAAAGAGATGTATGTGTTTGTAAAGGAAAACATCCCAGGGCTTTTCCTTCTCCTCTGCCATGCTCACTCTGCTCCTGAGGGTCCGAGGGTGGTTGGGGTAAAGGTATAAATGTATTTATGTGTGCAGCGCTCCACCAGTAATATCCGGGCCAGACCAGGAGTGCCCAGATTTTGCCAGATGTTGTACCTGCTGTAGTGATTTGTCTTCTCTTGGAGTTACACTAGAGATTGTGATCTCAAGAGAAAGCCACTCACTAAGAAGACTCCTAAATAAAACAATAAGTGATATCTACCTCTACAAATACACAAATCACAAATAAAAATGCAAAAATCATGAAAAAGTAAGGCAAAACATCTCCTCCAAAACACCATGATTCTTTAACTACTTCATGCAAAGACACTGAAACAGTTGAAGTGTCAGACAAAAAAAAAAAGTTTTAAATCTACTTGTTAGAATGATTAATGACTTCAAATGGGACATAATTAAACAGCTGAAAAAGTAAGAAAATTAACACTGGACCTAGATCAGAGAGTCAATAATGTAGAAGACAAAGTCAGCAAAATGGATGAGAAATCCTACAAGGAAATTAAGAGTTTCAAAATCAAGCAAACAGAAATGTTGTAAATGAAGAACTCAGTAAACCAAATAAAAGACACTATAGAGAGCATCACCAGTAAACTAGATGAAGCAGAAGATAGAATATCAGGGATGGAAGACAAAGTTGCTGAAATACTACATTCAGGTACCAACAAAGAAAAAAAACAAAAGAACATGGCCACAATTTTCAATAACTTTGGGACATGGTCAAGAGACCAAACATAAGAATCCATGGAGTAGAGGAAGGAGCTGAGATAAAAACTAAAGGCAGAGAAAACTTATTCAGTGAAATTATAGCAGAAAATTTCCCAAATCTGGGGAAAGAAATGGATATTCAATCATAAGAGGCATTTAGAACACCAGACATGAGCAGAAAAGAACATCCCCACACACATAATAATTGATATGCTAAGATTACAGAACAAAGAAATAGTATTAAAAGCTGCAAGAGAAAAACACCAACTCACAAAGAAAACTTATCAGAATTACAGCAGACCTCTCAACACAAAGCCTAAAAACTAGGAAAGGATTGAATGATAATTTCAAGTCCTGAAAGTAAATAATTGCCAACTAAGATTATTATGGGAACAAGGATATGGCAATCCACTCCCAAAGCAATCCCAAAACAATCAGCCATTGAAAACCCTATGAGGGTCCCTATGAGTAGGAGCCAATGTGACAGAACCTAACAACAACAATCAAGATTATTATATTCATTAAAGTTATCATTTAAAATTGATAGAGAAAGAAAGATATTCCATGTCAAGCACACACTAAAGCTACACATGACCATCAAGTTAGCACTTCAGAAGATACTTAAAGGAATCCTACATACACCAGAAGAAGAGAAACAGTCTCTACCACAAGAACACAGGATAGAATACACTTCATGGGAAGAACATATAAACTAAAGAGAACTAGGAAAGAATCAGTAACATCTAACAACAAACCTTGAATATAAATAAAAGAGGAAGAAAAGAATGAATAGTATATAAATTAACCAGGAAAACACTCAATTCAATTACAAGAACCAGCAATCTTCTCTCAATAATAACCCTACGTATAAATTATCTTAATTCTCCAAATAAAATACATAGGTTAGTAGACTGGATGAAAAAATAAGATCCAACAATTTATTGTCTGCAAGAAACACATCTCACTAGTAAGGACACCCATAGACTGAAAGTGAAAGGATGGAAATTGATATAACAAGAAAATGAAAACAAAAGAAAAAAAAGGAGGGAGTGTAACCATCCTTATGTAACACAAAGTAGACTTTAAGTTAAAACTATTCCAAAAAGACAAAGAAGGTCATGAAATAGTACTAAAGGGAACAATTGATGAAGAAGGTATCACAATTATAAATATGTATACACCAAACATCAATGCACTGAATTTCATTTAAAAAAGGGACAGATAGGTCTAAATATAGTAACAGTGGGTGACTTCAATACCCTACTCTCATTGATAGATAGAATATCCAGACAAAAAAATTAACAAAAAAAAATCAGAGTTAAACACTACAAAAGATTAAATGGACTTAATAGACATGTACACAATACTCCACCCAAAAACTATAGAATACACACTTTCCTCAGCAGTCCATGGAACTTTCTGTAAAATAGGTCATATTTTAGGCCATAACTCAAGTCTTAATAAATACAGAAAAATCAAAATAGTTTGATGTGTCTTATCAGACCATAATTGAATAAAACTAGAAATGAACAATAAGAGAAATTACAGAAACTATAAAAATATATGCAAAATGAAGAATACACTCTTAAATGATCAATGGGTGCTTGAAGAAATAAGAGAGGAAATAAAATTTCTTAGAATCAAATGAAAATGAAAATACAACCTACCAGAACCTTTGAGATATAGCAAATGTAATACCAAGAGGCAAGTTCATAGTTATGGGTGCCTACATTAAAAAATCAGAGCAAGCTCCAAAAAGTAATTTAATGATGCACTTTGAGCTCTCACAAAAATAAGAATAAACAAAAGCCAACCCTAGTAGGTGGAAAAAAATAATAAAGATCCAATCAGAAATTAATGAAATGGAAATTTAAAGAACCATAAAAAGAATTAATGAAACAAAGAGCTGATTCTTTGAAAAGGTAAACAAAATCAACAAACCCTTAGCCAAACTAACTAAAGGAAAGAGAGAGAAGATTCAGATTAAGAAAATTAGAGATGTAAAGGGGGATATTATAACAGATATCAACAAAATCCAATCATTAGAGAATACTTTGAAAAATTATATTCAAAAAATTGGAAATTTAGATGAGATGGATAAATTCCTGGACACATATGATCTGCCAAAATTAAGACCAAAACAATAATAAAGAATCTCTCAACAAACAGAAGCCAAGAACCAATTGAATTCACTGATGAATGCTACAAGACCTTTAAAGAAGAATTAACATCAATGTGTCTCAAGCTATTCCATAAAATACAAATGGAGCCGGGCGCGGTGGTGCATGCCTGTAATCCCAGCGGCTTGGGAGGCGGAGGAGGGAGAATCGCAAGTTCGAGACCAGAGGCAGTCTGTGTAACTTAGCGAGACCCTGTCACAAAAAGTAAAAAAAATGGTCTGAGGGCGCAGCTCAGTGGCCCAGCACTTGCAGAGCATGCAGGCACGAGGCCCTGGGTTCAACCCCCAGTACCACCAAAAAAAAAAAAAAAAAATGGAAGGAACACTACCACACTCATTCTTTGAAGCCACTATTACTGTGATAGAAAAACCAGACAAGGATAATTAAAAAGGAAAATTACAGACCAATTTCCCTGATGAAACTTAAAGCAAAAATCCTTAATAAAATACTTGCAAGTATATTTAAACAGCATATTAAAAAGATTATACTTGGTTTCATTCCAGAGACGCAAAGCTGGTTCAAGATACACAAGATAACAAATATAATACAGCATATAAATAGACTCAGAAACAGAAAGCACATGATCCTATTAATGGATACAGAAAAGGTCTTAACAAATTTGAACATTCTTTTATGATTAAAAAAAAACTTAAAGAAACTAGGAACTGAAGGCACATACCTCAATATTATAAAGAACCTGTGAAAAACCTACAGCCAACATCCTACTAAATGGGGAAAAACTGATAGCATTCACTTAAAATCAGGAATAAGACAAGGGTGTCCACTGTCTCCACTGCTATTCAATGTAGTAACTGAAGAATTATCTACAACAATAAGACAAGAGAAAGAAATAAAAGGGCTACAAATAGGAAAGAAGTTAAATTAATCCCTATTTGCAGATGATATGATCCTACCCTTAAAAAACCCTAAGTACCCCACCAGAAAACTCTTAGAGATAACAAACACTTTCAGCAAAGTAGCATGATACAAAATTAACATACAAAAATCAGTAGCATTTCTTTATACCAATAATGACTAGATGGAGAAAGATACCAGGAAAACAATTCCATTCACAGTAGCTTCAAAACAAATAAACCTTGTTTAGGGAATACACCTAACCAAGGAGGTGAAAGATGTCTACAATGAAAACTTTAAAACATTAAAGAGATTGAGGAAGACACCAAAAGGTGGAAATATTGGAAGCATTAATATTGTGAAAATGGCTATATTACTGATAGAAATCTACAGATTTAATGTAATTCCTATCAAAATCTCAAAGACATTATTCACAAAAATGGAAAATAGTTCTTAAATTTATATGAAAGCACAAATGACTCCAAATTGCTAAAGTAATCTTGAGCAGAAAGAACAATGCAGGAGGCCTCACAACTCCTGATTTCAAATTGTACTCAAAGTTATAGTAGCAAAAACTGCATGTTACTGGCACAAAATCAGACATGTAAACCAATAGAACAGAATAGAAGATCCATAAATAAACTCATGCAGATACAGCCACTTGATCTTTGACAAAGGTGCCAAAAATATAAGTTGGAGAAAAAGTACCTTCTTCAACAAATGATGCACTTAGACCTGGATATCCTCACGTAGAAGACTGAAACTAGATCCCTCCCTCTCAGCTTGTACAAAAATCAGTTAAAAATGGGTCAAAGACCTTAATGTAAAGCTTGAAACTTTGAAACTGCTGGAGGAAAACATAGGGAAAACACCTAAAGACATAGGCATAAGCAAGGACTTTCTGAATAAGACCCCCAAAGCACAGAAAACAGTAGCAAGAATTGAAGAATGGAATTGAATTAAGTTAAAAAAAGAAAACTTTTGAACAGCAAAAGACACAATTATCAGAGTGAAGAGACAACCTACAGAAAGGGAGGAAATATTTGCTAGCTATATATCACACAGGAATTAATATCTAGAATATATAAAGAGCTCAAAAAACTTTAAACACCAAGAAGAAAGGTATCCAATCAAAAATGGTCAAAGAACTGAATAGAGACTTCTCAAAGGAAGAAATACAAATGGCCAATAAACATATGAAAAAATGTTCAACATCCTTCACCAACAAGGAAATGCAAATCAAAACTACATTGAGATACAATCTCATCCCAGTCTGAATGGCTACTATCAAAAAACAAACAAACAAACAACAAATACTAGTAAGGATGTGGGGAGAAAGGAACCCTACTGGTGGGAATGCAAATTGGGGCAGCCACTATGGAAATCATTAGGAGGTACCTCAAAAAACTAGAAATAGAACTACCATATGACACAGCTATAACACTCCTGGGTATATAAGTCAATATACCACAGAGATACCTGCTCGTCCATGTTTGTTGTAGCATTATTCACAATAGCCAATATATGGAATCAATCTAGGTATCTACTGACAGATGAGTGGATAAGGAAATTGTGGTCTATATACAACAAGAAGTTCTATTCAGCCATAATGAAGGATAAAGTTATGGCATTTTCTGGAATATGTGTGGGTCTAGATATCATCATTTTATGCAAAATAAGCCAGACCCAGAATGAGAAACATTGTATGTTTTCTCTCATGTATGTGGATGACATACTTCAATATGTATTCATTATTGAAAGATATGGGTCATGAAAATAGAAGGGGCTTATATAGGGAAAGATAATGGACTAAAGAAAAGGGAGAGGGGGCAAGAAGAAAGGGTAACTGAAGAAAAGAAAGGAAAAGTCACATATTTTACCCTTATAGCAAAATTGGGATGTATGTGTATGGATAGGTATACTTACAAAAAAAGACATACAAGTAGAAGAGAGACCATTGGTTGGAGGAAGAGGATGAGGGGGTCATGAGAGGGTAAGGAGGAAATGAATATGAACAGTGTACAATAAAATGCATGTGTGGAAATGTCATACTGAGACCCATTAAGTTGCAAACTAAAATTACCAATAAAAATATGTTATATCATTTCTCATTCAACAACAACAACAAAAATTTTTTTTTCTTTTCTGTCAGGGTTTTTGTCTAGTCATCAGCTTTTGACCACAATTCAGTTGTAATGAGTGGTTAACCATCTTTCACTTATTTAATACCCATTTGGTTTAGAGGACAGAATATTGTTTCTGTAAGAAATAAAAGGAAGTATTTTGTCAAACACTGCTGGTTATTGTTTTTGCCAACCTGAGTGTATGTAATCAAGCACACCTGCAGCTTCTTTGTGGATGCTCATTCCTCACTTTATTAGTACCCAGCCAAAAGTATGGCAGGAGGACAAAGATTAAACCCATACTTGGAAAAGTGGCTACCATGAATGTGACATATTCATCACTTATAGTGGCTAAAATGATGTCTGCTTGTTTATGTCAAAGTCTTTTTGGGCTTTCTGATTAGCTTCACTAAGGAATTGGTCAAGGGGTTCTGTTAATTTTTTTTTTTTTTTTTAGTGTTGGTGGAGTTAAGTACTTGTGTTAATAATATTTGTAGAGTAGATCTGAGAAGAGATCCCATCTATTCTGTAGAAGGAGTGGAGGGAACTCCCCTCAACTTCTTTAACCCTCTGCTGCAAGGCACCCACCCTCCCAACCAGTATTAATAGTGCCTCAAGCCTGCAGAACAGGTTTGCACATATGGGCACCAATCTGGGAAGTTTTACACAGGAGGAAAACGAGGCACCTAGAGCTGAATTGCCTCCCCCAAGGGAGCACTGGCATATCCTAAGCAGATAGTTCTCATTCCTCAACAAACAGAAATGAGGCAATGTGCAATCTTGGAATATGTCTAAAGTTCACAGGCATCTTAACTGAGGAAATGTCTTAAGATCAAAAAAGAAATCTTAAAACTGTCAGTTATTATTCAAATGGGGGGACTCTTCTTATAGATTTACATAAAAAATAAAATTTATCCCAGAAAAACTTTTTAAATTTTCAAAAATTATATATATAGCTTATATATATAATTTTTATATACAACTATACATATAATTTCCAAATATGTATATTTGGAAACATCTCAAAGCTACTTTTGCAGCCAGAAAGGCATTAAAATATGAATAAAGTTTGACAAGATCAGAGAGTACAGAAGGAAAAGATGATTAAATTCTTTGAAATGAGTGATGACAGTTATCTGAGAATGGGAAGGACACAGTGGTGCCTCATCTCCTTATACCTGAGGACATCAGCAAACGAAAACCAGAGTTTTGCTCTGAATATCATAAGCTCTTTTGGGAATCATTTTTAAGTTGATGCAAAAAACTTTTTTCTTCAAAAAAGAAAGCAAACTAATGCCAGCTTTTCATCTTGGGGGCACCCCCCCACATACATACTCCTACTCATTGATACTGTTGAGAATGAATTTGGCACAGTACCCAGCTAGGTCATTCTCTTTAAAGAATCAACTCAGTGGTATTTCTTAAGGCCATTTTTCACTAAAACAAAAAACCCTGTGATAGTGTTTACAAGCATAAAGTATTTACAATACTTTAAAATACAAAACATAAAGTGTTTACAAGCATAAAGCACATATTAGATGCTTATTACATATTTCTTCATTCAATGATTGACACAGGATGGATTGAAGAGAGAGAGGAAGGAGATAAGAAGGGTAGTTAGATGGCCATCATGACAGTCCAGCAAGAGGTCATGAGGACTTATTTGAGGAGAGTGAGGAGAAAAGGGGACATACCAGGGCCACTATACAGGTAGAACTGAATTCCTTATTGAATATTCAGCAGCTTCCCACACACTACACACAGTATTAAAGACTCTCCATTAACTTCCTTTATCTACTTCTCCTCAGCCCTCACTCATTATGTATGCAAAGATTTGTTCCCTCCTAATCATCTAGGAAGAAAACAGACCTGAAACACTTAAATAACTAAAAATCAGCTTTGCTCTAATAACTTTGAAGGCAATTGCTATATTCTTTATAATATATTTTGCAAATAAAACATTCATTTCATAGTGTCAGGTTTGTATAGATTGATTCATATTTTTAAAAAATTGCCTCCAGGAAACAAGAAGATCAGGAAAAAGAAAGAAAGAAAAAGGAAAGGACTATCAGACACTCTCTCACCTAAATGAATACTGAAGGTCATGCATTTGTCCATTACATTTTGCTAGTTTAAGAACTTACAGAGATGGATTCCTAAGAGGTTCAAGAGTCCTAAGAGTCTTTTTGTTGAAACTGCTTTTTGGATGAGTAAAATTTGATCTTTCAGAAACAGAAACTTCTCCAATAAATAGTATGTCAGTTCCTTGGGGAAAAATATGAAACAGAGCCCTTGCTTCCTTTTGTGGACCTAATCTCATAAACTGAATTCACGACGGCTAGTATTTGTCCTCAAAAATTGCATTAGCTTTATCTTTTGATCCTATGGACTAATTTTGATAGAGAAAGTAGAAGATAAAAGAAAAAAATGATCACCTGCCCTGCTAGTACAACTAGGATTCATTTACTAGGATTTAAGGAGTTCAGAATTTAAGAAATTAGAACAAATTAGAATAAATAAGTTCAATTCAATGATTATGGGTAAGTTCCTGCTGTGTGTTTATTGATAGCCTAAAAAAATTCTTACATTAAATTATTGTCACAAGATTTTTTTAAATTTTTGCTCTGGGCATTTGACTTGTGTGGTCAGCACTCCCTCTCTGACACAGCCTTCTGAGGTGATAAGGTATGTTGCCCTCATTCTCCTGAGCAGCTGGCACCAGGGACTCTTATTCTTGTTCCCTATTATCTCTTATGCATGCCTTATTAGCAGTTGGTTAGAGCTGCTAAGAAAGAATGCTATCCTAGAGATAGGATTTGCTATCAAGCAGCAGTATCTGGTGGAGAACATGTTTGAGGTAAAGGATTTTACTACGAAGAAAGAAACCAAAGGACACTTAAGGCTATATAAGAACATTTTAAAATTATGTCTCATGTGCAGCAACTGAAGAACTATGTAAATATTCTTTCCATTCATGTGACCTTGTTCATACTTTTAACATTTATGTATTTAACTTTTATTCTGTATAAACTAGTTTTTTTCATTTTAGTTTATATTTTATTTCCTGAAGTTAGTGTACAACATAATGAGTTACATTATGGCATTTTCATACAATCGTGTCATGTACTTTGCTTTTGTTCATTCCCTCATTACCCAACCATGTTGTTCCTACCATCCCCACTATTCTCCTTCCTACTCCAGATATATCTCCTTATACTTTCCAGTCTTACACACACACACACACACACACACACACACACACACACACACACACACAGCTTCTACATATGAGTGAGAATATGTGGTATTTGTCTGAGTTTGACTTATTTCACTTAAAATGATGATCTCCAGTTCCACCCGTTTTCCTGCAAATGACATAATTTCATCTTTCTTTATAGCAGAATAAGATTCCATCGGGTATATATACCACATTTTTTTAACCCATCCATCTGTGGATGGACATCTGGGCTGATTACATAGCTTGGCTATTTTGCATAGTGCTGTAATGAATATGGAAGCACAGGTGTTTCTGTGGTATGATAACATGGATTCTTTGGGGTATATGCCCAGGAGTTTAATAGCCGGGTCATATAGCAGTTCTATTGTTAGTTTTCTGTAGAACCTCCATACTGATTTCCATAATGGCTGTACTAGTTTACAGTACCACCAGCAGTGCATGAAAGTTCCTTTCTCCCATGCCGGCACGGTGGCGCATGCCTGTAATCCCAGCAGCTCTGGAGGCGGAGGCAGGAGGATCACGAGTTCGAGACCAGAGGCAGTCTGTGTAACTTATCAAGACCCTGTCTCAAAAAGTAAAGAAAAAAAAAAAAAGGCTGGGGGTGCACAGCTCAGTGGTCCAGCACTTGCAGAGCATGCAAGCGTGAGGCCCTGGGTTCAACCCCCAGTACCAAAAAAAAAAAAAAAAAAAAAAGTTCCTTTTTCCCCACATCCTCATCAGCATTTTTTGTTGTTTGCTTTCTTGATGGTAGCCATTCTGACTTGGATGAGATGGAGTCTCAGAATAATTTTGATTTGCATTTCCCTGCTGGCTAAGAATGCTGAACATTTTTTCACATATTTATTGGTCATTTGTATTTCTTTTGAGTACCATTTGTTCAATTCAATTGCCCACTTATTGATTGGATTCTTTGTTTTCTGGCCTTTAGTATTTTTAGTTATTTATATATTCTAGATATTAATCCCGTGTTAGATGTATAGCCATCAAAGATCTCCCTGTGGAGGTTCTATGGACTCTCTTTTTACTGTATTGATTGTTTCCTTTGCTCTGCAAAAGCTTTTTAATTTCATGCAGTTCCTTTTGTTAATTCTTGCTACTATTTTCTATACTATTGGATATTTTGCTTTTTGTTTTTCTTTCCCCATGTGCTGATATAAATAAGCCATTGCTGTGGGGTGAGGGTGGAGAAGTGGCGATGGGCACAAACACAAATCCTCCATATAGGGAATGAAAACATTTGAAATATGCTGGAATGTGTACCTGCACAGGTCATGTGAGGTCACAGATTGTGAACAGTTCCTCTTAAGGGCACTAAAAACTAGCCTGCATGACTCCCTGGTGCCTTTGATATCCATGTGAATTCCAAGTTCTAGAAATAGAGTTTCAACAAGTTCTGCCAGATGTCCTGGCAGGTTTGTCTCTTATTATTTTCCTTGACTGCCAGAGAAAAACTTCCCATTGCCATGTACAGGTCAGAGACTGTTGTATCAACAAATCAATCATGTAGGCAGCAATTAGCTTTTAGGAATTGACCCCATGGTAACGGCCTCTGTGGGGATTTCATTCAGCCAAATCTGCCAAGGGCACATTGAACAGAGTTTGTCCTAGGATATATTATTGTTCCCAGCTTCCAGTCATGCTGCCATAAAACTTGCATGAGTTTTATTTGACAAGGAAGTGTGAATTGGGGGTACTCTGTATGAATTCATCATCTTTGCATTTCTCAAGGCTGAAACTATTACATTCTATATGTAGTGAACTGCACTGTGAAGCCACTAAGGCAAGGGTAGGGACTTCAGCCTTTGTGCCATTGTTTCCCCACTTGTATCCATAGTGGCTACTAATCACTCATCATGAGGTTACAGCTAAGCCTACTTATAAAGCTTTCTCAGTCCAACATTCCAGTAATTCTACTGGTATTCATACGTGAAATGAAACCTATTTGCCTAGATCAGGAAGCTGCAGCTCAGAGCTGCCTCAGAAAGGTTATCCTAAGAAAGCCATGGGGCTGGGATTTAGCTCAGTTGGTAGAGCACCTCTCTGCAGTCTCTGAGGTCCCGAGTTCTATTCCCAGCACTGCAAAAATGGGAGAAGGACGTGGCAACCCACTCTGAAGGCAATCCCGAAACAATCTGCCATTGAAAACCCTATGAGGGTCACTATGAGTCGGACACGACACGACGGCACCTAACAACAACAACAACAAGAAAGCCATATTTAGGACAGGATTCCTTAGGTGACCCTTGGCTTGCCCTGGGGAAGAAGCCAAACCTTGGAGTGGTTTAAAAACTAACCCAGGCTTTCAGGAAATGTCAGGATTAGAAATGTTGAAGGTCCTGGTCTCTTCTTAGAGTGTATCAATCATAAATGTGGACCCATTTCCAGGAAAGAAAAATGCCAACCTAACCTTTATTCAGATTTCACTGTCTCATTTTGGGCTGTGCAATAAGAGAGTACATCATTTTTGTTTTAGCAGTAAAGATGATTCTTTGTGACTAGTACCACTCTTTAGTAATTAAATAAAAATCACATTAGGACAGATATTCTTCTTTGAAAGCAATTGAAATGGAAATTGATTGACAGGAGAAATTACAAGCATAAAAATTATTTCTGTGGAGATAGATAAGAATATTTATTCAACATTTGCTTATTCAGTATCAGGCAGTGTCCTAGCTGAAGGTCAACAGAGGAGAGCAGCACATTTGTCTTATTTTTGTAGGGAGGGAGGGTAACACATAACTGGTAGACAGACTAGTGTGCAACAGCCAGTGTGCAATGTGGATGATATGCACCATAATCTATAAACTGGATGTTCTGGGAACACAAAGAAGGAAGTGCCACACACCTGGAACTCAGGGAAGTTTCTCAGACGAGTTTGTGGTTGTTATGTGCTGTCAAGTCAAGTCCAACTCATAGTGACCCTATGTACAACAGAATGAAACTCCCTAGTACTGTGACATGACTAGCACTATGTCTGTACTTCTCTGCTATTCATAGTGCTCTCAATGGCTGATTGTTTTGGAAGTGGGCTACCTGGTCCTTCTCCAAAGTCTACAGTATGCAGTATTCCCAGAGGGTCTCCCATCCAAGGACCAACCAGGCCCGACCCTGCTTAGCTTTCTAGATAAAATGCCAGGATGGTATGGCTGTGGAGACAATCGTTTAACATACATACATCTCTTGCATTAGACATTCTCAAGCAACTAAAACAAATAAACAAACAAAAAAAACTATGCGTAACAGAACTGGTGTCTTTTAAAGTTTGCCATTGAGTCTATTAAAGCTTACAGGGGAGACTGCAGAGGACAGGACACTTCCCACCATGCACATCATGATCCTGGTTTGATGCAACATGGAACCTTCTAGACAACTTCTGTGTCAAGTTAGTTTGTCTGTTAGTTTTGGCCTTTAGTGTACTCTGTATTCACCTTCAGTATTACATACTCCAGTCATGCAATGGCTTGATCCAAATACAGGGGCAGCACTGGTTTTCCAAATGATGGAAGCACTGCAAGGATCCCGTGGGGAATAAATCAAAGAGCCAGCTCAGTTGGCCTTTCCTTGTGAAACGGCCTCACTCTCATGACTGCAAGCTAACAAGGCTATTCTGGGTAAGCTCTGGCAAGGGAATCTGGAAGGCTTCTGCAGCCTTGGAATTGATCTTTTCAGAGCTTCCACTGGGGCAGCCAGGAGAGGATTCTCATGTAGTAGTTTCTACTTTGGGTAAGGACACCAGGTCCCAGTAGGTCAATTATCCAGTGTGGCAGCACAGTTAGTTTATGTCTGAAGTGAGTGCTGGTAGGGGCTCAGACATGAAGCCCGGCTACCAAGGGCGGGTTCTACCAAGCAGTCCCGGCTGTCCCAAGGCCAAGGGCAGCTGGCAAGTTATAATTTCCAGGCTTACAAAATCGTGGATTTTCCATGTGCTTAGTTTTCTCTCTTAAAACAATATGAAAAGTTGATGGGCTTTTGAGTTATTGCACAACGAAATGCTATTACTTGATCTTTTTAATATCACCTTTATTTATAAATGTTGGTGGGGTGCAAAGTAATAAGGCTTATGATAATTTCATTATGCAACTATTAAATAGCTTTTGGTTACGCTTTCATCAACTTATGTATTTCACAAAACTTTTTGATTAATTTATACTAAGAAATCACATGCAATTATGGCTTATATTCCCCTTTTTCCTATGAATTTGTATTGCTGCATCATCTATTTTGAGATTATCCTCTCCCTCTTTATCCCTCAACCTTATTTCCCCTTCCCTTCCCCCTTTCCTCAATCTCTGCTCCACCCCTGCTAGCCTCCTCCCCTATTTTTCTACTCTGCTTTCATTTTCCCTTCTTAGATAAGCCTGATTGATTATATATTTTTTTTCTTTATTTTTTTTTCTTTCTTTAAGTTAGATTTAGTTCCCACATATAAGTGAGAACATATGGTATTTCTCTTTGGGGCCTGGCTTTATTTGCTTAAGATGATGGTCTCCAGTTTCATCCATTTTGCTATAAATGACATTTATTATTTCTTTCTCTTTTATGCTGAGTAATATTCCATTGTGCATATATACCACACTTTTTAAATTTATTCCTCTGTTGATGGACATCTTGATTTGTTCCATATCCTTGCAATTGTGAAAAGTGCCACATTAAATATGGAAATGCAGGTCTCATTGTTTAGCGCTGGAACTCAATATGCAAATCAGGCTGACCTCAAACTTGCATTGATCCTCCTACCTCAGGCTGGGATTGTAGCCTTGTGCCATCACACTGGGCTTTGCGGAAATATTTTTATCTGGGGCCTATTCTTTGCTTATCTACAACCATACAACCCTGGCATCCAATCTCGTTTGATCTTTGGAAGCTAAGCAGGGTCAGGTCTGGTTAGTGCTTAGATAGGAGACAACCTGGGAATACTGGGTGTTTTAGGCTTGGGAGAAGGACCTGGCAGCCCACTCGCAAAACAATCAGCCACCAAAAACTCTATGAGTAGCAGAGAAGCACTGACAATAGTGCCAAGCCTGGCACAGTGCCAGGGAGTGTTTCATTCTGTTGTATATAGGGTTGCTATGAGTCAGACCTGAGTCAACGGCATCTAACAACAACAATAACAACTCTTTGCTCAGAATTATCTAGACTTGAAGGTGGATTTGATGATTTTTACCCCATGGTTGAAAGGAAACTAATATTTGTGCTTTATCACCTAACTGAAGAGCCCCTCACTAGACCTGCATCATAGTATATATTAGAAGTTTTGTAATTAGAGTCTGAAGACCTGGATCTTGGCTTTGAGCTCTGCCTACTCTTATCTGTGGGCCTTAGAACAAGTGACCTGAAACTCATTTTCCTCATCTATGGAAATGATCCTAGCTGTAGAAAATAGAAAGATGAGTTTTATTGATTATTTTCCTAAACAATAAGTAAAAGGTTTTAAGAGAAGTATTCCCACTATCTGGCTATTTATGAATGGATTATAGGCAGGTAGATATTTCAATTGTCACTTTTGGAAGAGAAGTTTTCCAAACTGCCATTACTTTTCCAATAGGTATACAAGAGTGTATCCCCTTTAATTATTTAAAGAAAAATTTATAACTAAATTTTTCTAGAAGAGTTGGTAGAAAACTATGCTATGTGACTAATATATCTTAAAGATGAATTTTTGAGTGATTTCTTTAGTTTCTCTGTCAGGCATTGAACTAGGTGCTAAGGACACTGGCATTGCCCTCTTGGACTTTTCAGTAAACACAAAACCGTCACAGAGCATAATAAAGAGGAGATAGAGTCACCGGTGGGCTGGGATTTAGCTCAATTGGTAGAGCGCTGTGCTGCAGTCTCTGAGGTCCCGAGTTCAATTCCCAGCACCGCAAAAATGGGAGAAGGACCTGGCAATCCACTCCTAAGGCAATCCCGAAACAGTCTGCCATTGAAAACCCTATGAGGGTCGCTATGAGTCGGATACCAACTCGAGGGCACCTAACAACAACAACAACAACAAGAGTCACCTGTAGAGATCAAGAGAGACAGCCACATAGTATGTACCTCCTGTTGGATGTTCACAACTTCAGCTCAGAAGTAGTCTAGCAAAAAAATGAACTTGAATTTTATTAAGCCCCTACCAATTTATAGAAAGTACAGAGGACAGAGAAATGAGGTAATAATTCCCCAGGAATGCAATCAACAAAAGTCAGATGAGAGGAGACTACAAAACCAAACCTCCTGTTTCTTCAGCAACAGCAACAAAATCACAATGAACTGCAAGGAGTAAGAAAGATGCTAGGGAAAGTTATCAACAATTAAATTCTGTAGGTGTTTATTTGGATACAGATTCAAATAAACTACCAAAAATTTAAAAAAATTGTAAGAAAATTGGGAAAAATGTAAGCAGTGATAAAACAACTGATGCTAACAAATTGCTGTTGCTGCAAGATTTCGATGATGGTAATGTTATGTTTCTAAAGGGGATCTTTCTCATTCAGAAATACACACTGAAGATTTATGTCAAAACCATATGGGTCTGGAATCTGCTTTAAAGTGATCCTGGGAAAGTGGAGAAAGTGATTAAGATACAGAAGAAACAAAGCTGACTCTGAGTTGATCATTATGGAAGCTGGATGTTGGACATATGGGAGCTTATTATATTAGCCATCCTAATTTTTATATGTTTAAAATTTTTCAAGCAAAAGTCTAGAAAGAGCATAATCATCTGCATGGAAGATCCAGCAACTTCCTCAAAACAAAATGATTTGATTATAGGCAAACCCACTGCGTGTCAGCTCTGCTAGTATTTACATAGACTGCAGGGTGAGTGGTGCCCCTTCAGGGTCCAGGGGCAGGTGCTATAACAGGTGCCCGGCCAGGTCAATTTCAAGGCAATGTTTGGGGGTGCAGCCAAATTACATTGGATGGCAGGATGAGTACTGGTAAGGAAGTGAGGGCACTTAATGTAGGCGTCTTTTTTTAAAGGAAGGAAAGAGAATTAGAGTTAGAAACAATTGAAGTAGTTGTAAAAACAATCAGGAGAGAGGCAGAAGCAGTCCAGCAAGAGAAGAGATAAAGAATGAGTGACCTCCAGGAAGAAAAGGGGGAGAAGGAGGTAAAAGAGTTGGAATTTTAAAGTACTGCCAGAAATTTAAAATAAGTGTAATGAGCTTTATACCACAATAAGTTAAAGTTTTATGTTGTATATATCTGTTTGATTACAAGTGATCAAAAGATATGGTGAATGTTTAAATTTTTAAAACTTTATTACAGTAAAAGACACATTCCCGTTAATCCCTCTGAGAATATCGCCTCAGGTTTAAACATACTTATCACATTGTTCTTACTGCTTTCTGAAGCAGGTCATGAGCATCATTAGTTGCATTGTCGTGGCTGCCTCAATGTCCTTAATTAAGTCAAAACCTTTTACCTTTCATGGACATTTTGACCGTATGGAAGAGCCAGAAGCCACGGAGTGCCAGATCCAGTGAACAAGGTGGATAAGGACTCACTGTAATGTTCTTGCTTGACAGAAATTGCTATACCAGAAGTGAAGTGTGACACAGAGGGTTGTCGTGATAGAGATGAAACTAAACATTCATGAAAGAGGACTTCCAGAATTGCTTCAGGAAGTGGCAAGAAAAAGGGGATAAGTATGCTTGAAGTCTGGCTGGGTGGGGCAGGAATTTTGAGGAAGATTAACAGCAATGTGTCTTTTATGTAATAATTTTTTTACTTAAACATTCACTGTATTTTTTACAAAATCACACTGCATATACCAGAAACTGACTTGCAGTAGTTTATGCTAGAGATAATTATGAGGCTTGAGGACTGTTTCATGGAAACCTGCAGGAGAAATGAACTGAAGCCAGGAATGAGGCCTGCGTTGCTCTGTCTCTTGTCTCAGAGTCTTTTCACAAATGTTCCGTTCTCTCTCTCTACTGCCATGCAATATGGCCACTCCACAGTTCCTCTGGAATATGTTATCATTCCACATGCCAAACTAAAAATGTTCCAAAGTATTACAAATTCTCAGGAGAAGCATTCTAATTATATTTTCAATCTATTCAACTATAACCAGTGAGCAGAATCAAAAAGTAGGAACAAGTAACTGGAGCCTCACAAATTTGGATGGGAAGGGATGCAATTGTGAAAGAAGCTGCAAATCATCTCCAAGACAATTTCCATTAAATATTTAAATGCCAAAAAAACCCATGTTTACACAGGTATGTAGTTGGAAAGGAAGGAATATTTTTAACCTTTCAGATAATTGTAGGTATCCTTCTTTGATATTACAACAAAGCTTTAGTATGTTTTCCTAAAGATTAGTTGTAATGTAGAACATGAAAATATATTAATGAGTATTTTATACACTTCAAAATCTACTGGACTATTTTTAAAATAAAAATATGGAAGTAGGGTTTGGAATGCAGTTCAGTGGTAGAGCATTTCCCCAGCATGTGCAGGGTTTGATCCCCAGCACCTGAAAAAAAAATGAAAGTACCAACATAATATGCAGATAAATACTTAGATAGATTTAGGAAAGGTCATTCTAAGCGTGACAAATTACCACAGTTGTGTTCCAGATGCCCAGGGGATGCTTGAAATCATGGGTAGGATTGAATTCTCTTATGCACTGTTTCTTCCCACACATCCATACCTATAATAAAGTTTAATTTATAAATCAGGCACAGAAAGAGGTTAATTATAATGACCAATAATAAAAAACAACAATTATAATACTATAATGTAATAGAAGTTATGTGAATATGGTCTCTAATTATAATAAACCCCCATGTGTCTGTCACCTTGTGCTGTGGGGGCTTGTGTGTTGCTGTGATGCTGAAAGTTATGCCATCAGTATTTCAGATACCAGCAGGACCACCCATGGTAGACAGGTTTCAGCTGAGCTTCCAGACTAAGACAAATAAGGGAGAAGGAACATGCAGCCCACTCCCAAAACAATTAGCCATTGAAAACCCTATGAAAAGCACTGTAAAATATAGTGCCAGAAAATGAGCCTCCCCAGGCTGGAAGGTATCCAAAAGACAAGTGGGGAAGAATTGCCTCCTCAAAGTAGAGTTGACTTTAATGATTGTTGTTGTTGTTAGGTGCCGTCGAGTCGAGTCCAACTCATAGCCACCCTATGTACAGCAGATCGAAACACTTGCCGATTCTGTGCCAGGCAAACCATCTTATTTATGTTTAAGCCCATTGTTGCAGACACTGTGTTAATCCATCTGGTGGAGGGTTTCCCTCTTTTCCGTTGACCTGCCACTCTTCCAAACATGATGTCCTTCTCCAGGGATTGTTCTCTCCTGACTACATGTCCGAAATATGTAAGACGCAGTTTGGCCATTTTTGCTTCCAAGGAGCACTCTGGTTGTACCTCTTCTAGGACAGATCTG
>VMDO01000721.1:0-56545 GCA_007922755.1 Pedetes capensis
CTTTAAAGTAGCTAGAGAAAAAAGGCACATTATATACAGAGGAACAACAATTAGAACAATAGATTGCTTATTAGGAACAACATTTCCCAACTGATTGCATGAAAACTAGCACTAGTCTAATACCCAAAGCAGAATAATACATTGTAAGAAAACTGCAAGCCATACTTCATGAGTATACATGCAAAAATTCTAATCAAAATGTGTTCAAATCAAATCTAATAATAAATAAAATGATAATACATCACGACTGCACACTTTATTGCAAGAATACAAAATTGGCTTGAAATTTGCCAAAAAATTAAAAGAAACAATATAGTTTACCCTATTAACAAGCTTAAAAAGAAAAGCTGTATGATTATCTCAAGAGACATAGAAAAATCATTTGAAAAAATCCAATACCCATAAAAATTCTCAGCAAAGTAGAAATAGACAGGAACTATAGGACCAAATAAGAGTATGAAAAATTGACAGTGTATTAGTTAACAATGAAAGACTGAATGCTTTCCCTATCATGAAAAACAAAGATGTCATCTCTTCCCTCTTCTATTCAGCATTTCATAAGGAGATCCAGCCAGTACAGAGTCAAGACAAAGAAATGAAAGGACTCCAGACAGAAGATGTAAAACTATCATTATTGGAGGATGCCATAATCATCTGTGCAGAAAATTTGAGGGAATTCTCAAAGGACTACTTATATTAATAAGTAATATTAATAAGGTTATTGCATACAGCATGAATATACAAAAAGCAACTGTTTTTCTATATGCCAGCAACAAATAATCAGAAACTAAAAATTTTAAAAACAGTATCACAACAATCCAAAGAGAAACAATGAAGGACAAGCTAACAAAAAATATGAAAGAATTGGTCACTGAAAACTATGCAACACTGCTGAAACAGAGTAAAAAAAAAAATAATAGTTGTGTAGCATTGTTCATGGATTGGAAGATGCTTATTACTAAAATGGCAGTTCTCCACTAATCAATCTGTAGATCCAACATCATCCAATCAGAATCCTATCAGGCTTTTTTTGTGGAAAGAGACTGGCTAACTCTAAATATCATATGAAAATGCAAAGGGGCCCAGAGTAGCCAAAACAATTTGATTTCAAGACTTACTACACAGCTGCAGCAATCAAGACAGCATAGGCACATTGTTCAGTGTAATATAAAAGGGTCCAGAAATAGACATATATTGAAAATTATGAGTGCCTGATTTCTGACAATGTGCAATGGCCATTCTATGTAGAAAAAGACTCTTTAGCAATGGTGCTGGAACAACGAGGTATAAATCTGCAAAAAGAGCCAGGCATGGTGGCACGCACCTGTAATCCTAGTGACTCCAGAAGCAGAGGCAAGAGGATTGCAGGTTTGAGGTCAGAGGCAACCTGTGCAACTTAGCAAGACCCTAACTCAATTTAAAAAACAAAAAGGGACTAAGGGTGCAGCTCAGTGGCTGATTGCTTGCAAAGTATGTGAAAGGTCCTGGGATCAGCCCCCTAGTACCACTAAATTAATTAATTAATTAATTAGCAAAGAGTTGAACTTTGATCCATATATTATTCCATATGAGGAAAGTAACTCAAAAGAGATCACAGACCCAAAAGTACAACCTGAATTTATAAAACTTCTACAAAGAAACATAGAAAAAATCTTTTGTGACTTTAGGTTAGGGAAAGATTTCTTAGTTGTCACAGCAAAAGCAAGATCTATTTTAAAATGTTAAATTGAATCCATTGCTGGGGTTCACTCCAGCCCAGCAGGGTAATGGAGTGTGCCTCAACACGGGTACTTGGGGACCCTTGGAAATAGGCAAGAGTCAGTGGCACCAAAGAAGGACTTTGGGAACCTTCTTGTAAATAAGAACAGAATTTATTAAGCTGTAGCCACGAAGGTGAGCAAAAAAGGGGGTGCAACACAATGATGCTCAATGGAAGTGTCCCATGATGTGTCTCCTGTTGCCTCTTGCAATTCGCCTTCTCTGCTCTCTTCCTCCCTAAGGTGGGGGAAGAAAAGCAGAGAGCTCTTCGTGTCCTGCTTGGAGCCTTCATCACTTTGGAGGCCCTGGGCTTGACATGGAGTCTTGTTTGTAGTTCTCGGATGTTTCCACTGGTGGTGTTGGAGGTTGTAGGTCTTAGGAGTAGGGTATGGGGGTTGGGTTTGAAAGGGTTTGGAGAGCAGGGGAACAGAGGAGGATCAAGACCATAAGGGGCAAAAAGGGAAGCTAGTAGTTTTAGTGGTGGTTTATATACCTTCTACAAAGGGGGTGTGGACCCAGAAATAGCCAATCAAGGAGCGGCTCATGCTGGGTGTGACAGTTATGTAACTAGGGGTTTGAAAAAGAAAAATTTTAATAGGGGGGTTAGGCGTGGGCCAGGCCAATCACTGAAGGTCCTTTACTGATTGGGCAGCCAATCAGATTGAAGGAGGTCACACCAGAGCTGGACTATTTGGGAGCCATCTTGGATCACTCAATGAGAGGGGTAAGAGTAAAGTAAGTGAAGGATGAATGGGGACTTGGGTAGCCATATTGGCTCTTAGTGAGTCAAATAGGTCCCAGTCCAGATTCCTGGGTTAAGGTGACCAGAGGTGGGAGGGGCAGGAACAGGGCAGGATCTGGGGAGGGCTCAGACCTCAGCCCGGACCAAGCAAGCCTCAATTCAGGCAGCCTCCCAATCCATCCCAGGGGTGTCCAGATAATTCCCTACATTCCATCAAAAATTTGAAGGTTCAGTTCTTTGAGGGATACTGTTGGGAATATAAAAAGGCAAGACACAGACCAAAAAGAAAATATTTGCAATGTGTATATCTGATAAAGGACTTACATACAGAATTTATTAAAAATACTCAAAAATGAATGAGCAAACAACTCAGCTTTTTAAAGGAATAGACACCTCACCAAAGAAAATATATGTCATAAATAGCACATAAAGGATACTAACAAATTAAAACATATGATAACATAGCTAACATACAATGTATTGGTAAAAATGCAAAAAAAAAAAAAAAAACCCTGGAACTCTCATATGCTGCTTGTGGGAACATAAATTGTTATAAGTCTTTGGTAAACAGTATGACAGTATGGCAGTTTATACACTTAACTGGTGGCATTCCTTAACCAGAACCTTACCAGTGATACTGGGTCACTAAGACCTGTATCCTTTGTAAGGATGTATAGGTATTTTGTTGTTGTTGTTGTTGATGTTGCAAGTGGCTTCATGTTTTAGTTTAAATCTTTCTTAAAATACTTTGTTTTGGTTTCAGAGTATATATGTATTAACTTTTCATAAACAACTAGCATGTACAAGGCACTTAAGTCTGCTAGATCCATAGGTCAACAGTTAAGTGTTAAATTGCCTTAACTAGTTAATAAACAACCACACTGTTTTCACAACTACCATACAACCTAGGCTTTGCACTCCTAACTGTTTACCCAAAATAAAATATACATACAGAGACTAGTACACAAATGTTCACAGTAGGTTCATCTGTAATAGCCCAAGGGTTAAAACAACCCAAGTGTCCATCAATGGGTGAATGGATAAACAGATTGGAGTGTCACTCTACAATGGAATATTATTCAGCAGTAAAATGAAATGAATATACATAATACACTGACATACATAATATGCATAAATCTCACAATAATTACACTGAGTAAAAGAAGCCAGACCAAAAAATATACATACTGTCCTGTCAATTTAATATTCTAGAATATGTAAACTAATCTGCAGTGGCAGAAAGCACTTCTTTGACAGGAAAAGGGGCTAAACAGAGAGGAATGGGAGGTAGAGGTATCCAAAGGGTACAAGAAAACACTTGGGGGTGATCAATGTGTTCGTTACCTTGATTGTGCTGATAGTTTCACAGACACATGTATATGTCCAAACCTTGCAAACTGTATACTTTAAATATGTACAGTTTATTGTAGGTCAATTAGATCTCAAAAAAGCTGTTAAAAAATAATAAGATGAAGATTGCCTAGTTGAGGTTGCCCTTTTGCCAACCTAAATTTTGGCTTCATTGCAAAAATTTCTTGAACAGCATTTAGAAACAGACTGACATTGTTAAGCTTAATGCTCTGTGAAATAGTCTAAACTAATTGTTGCAAAGGCCTGTGGCAGCAGTTTTCTGAGATTATATCAGACAACACTTTTTTTCCTTTATGTAAACATAAATTGATGTTGCCACTGGATACCAAACAATGCTTTTACTGCAGTGATCTCAAGGCTGAATGTGTTATTTCACCAAAGACTAGGAACAAGGTCCTGATTTCCCTTTGTCTGTGGCATGCCTTTTCCTATACAGTGTAGCTTCTGTGAAAAGTTCTTTGATGAAGAACACAGATCTGAGTCACCAGCAGATTGGTTGGTGTGTATGCACTTATATGTGTGAGAGAAAGATTGAGACAAAGAATGAATAAGGACACGAAAGGACATAGGAAGTGACCATGAGTTGAGCATCAGTTAATGGATGGGCTCTCTCATGGAATTTTCTGCCTTAAATCATCCATCTCTTCCCTACAGAAAAAATGCGGAGGTACTTGCTTAACTTCTAAATAGCTCCCCTCTCCTACATCTTCCTGTCTCACCCTCAGGCATTCAGAGAGGCCACAGGTCAACTTCTCAGCTTTGATTTAGGAAAGAAGCACAGACAAGCCCAGACACACACATGCACACTTGTGCGTCGATCCTAAATTCTTCCCATGACAGTGCAAATGTTTCCTTCTATTTGCTTCTTAAGAGAAACTGTCAGTAATCGACATGACTATGAAAGTCTCTCTCATACTCAATTATCCCATCTCACATTGGGTCTCTTTATACTAAATCAGGGCTTCCTAAATGCAGTGGGTGCCAGTCATAACTTGGATTTGACTGAAACAGCAAAGGTGGTCCATCACTATTGTTTACCTACTATTTTAAAAACAATTCATTCATTTAAAAAACATTCAGTCGCTTTTTTGCCTAGAGAAACAGAATCTCTTGATAAAGGTCGGAGATAATTCTAGAACAGAAATACAATGAACACTGAAGCTATGCGTAAATTCCTACAGAATTTCATGCAGAACCTCTGGATCATTTTTGGGGCTAGTGTGTCTAACTAAGGCCTATCTAGCCCTTGTTGATATCCCCCTTCAATAAACTGTGACTAACTAGTACTTTCTTCTTGGTTACTAAGTAGGGCTGAACAAGAGTTAAAAAGGAACAGCTGGTTACATGTGCTATCATGGGTGCCACTTGAAATCATCTCATGTCATGGGAGTTCCTCCCCCCTAAGATATCACTGAGAGCCTGTCTCCTGAGACTTGAGACCACGAGGGATTCAGAGTTCAGATAAAAGTCTGACCTACTCTGATGCCCTGAGAGGAAGCATCACAGTGCCTATGTGCCCATATGACATCTTTGAGCAAATGAGAACAGGGTGAACATGCTAGGCAAAGAGCCTTGTCAGGTGCACAGCTTGGACAGGGAATAGTACCTGCAAGACTATTTGGAACAGGCCTCCCTTTCTGCAGGCCAACACAGCCTTCTGCCAGGCCGCACATGAATTGGACTTGGGTCCTGCTTAACCCCTTGGCCCAGTGCCCTCGTGCAGAGAACAATGGGCACAACTGTCGACGATGGTGTGCCAAGCACAACCTAAGCTTCAGCACTTTCACTCACTGCAACTAAAGTCATCATTCAGGGCTGGCTTTATAGAGCTACCTGTGGTGTCCCCTCCCCATCCCACCCAATTCTTTTTCATCTGCAGCTATGCAGTCACACAAGTACTTCCATGGGGATGCGGCAGGAGATAATATTGGAGACAAAGGAAGCATTAGCAATTCCCTTGGGGGTTCCAGGTGTCCTTTAGGTTTGGCTCACAGCGGCTAGCCCTGTCACCTGCTACATGTGAGGCTGGCTCTGGCAGAGAAGCACCCCCTTACTTCGATGGCAAGGCTCTTTGCAGTTGTCCTGAGAGTGAATTAGCCCAGGAATTAGCTGCTTGGGAGGTGTGCCTCTTTTGCCACCACATGCTAATGAATGTCAAGCCAAGACAGGTGACTGAAAGCAACATAATCAACAGCAAGAGGGTCTATCATTTAAGTAAGTGGCTTGACTATCTGAACATACAGCTCTATCCTGCAAGATTAGAATATTCACAAGGTTTGTTCAAGCCACAGGAGCATGAATTTAAAATGCCAAAGAGAGTGGGGTGGCAGACAGAGCCTTGGTTAGTAATTAGCACAGGCAGGCTGCAGATTTTGTTTTGCTTCTTCCATTCTGAATGCTGTTTAACTCACAGTCCAGTCCACTTGAGTATTTTAAAAAGATGATTCTAAAATGGTAGTAAGTTCAAAGACGAATTCATTTAGCTTTTTATAATAACTTGCATAATGGCCTCATCTTAGAATGTCCATAATAATAAGAGAGACTTGGTTCATAAATCCCAGAGGGAGTTGAAGGGGTTGATAAGAAAGAACTAAACTTGTCCAAGAACAGGGTATGTTGACCAGTTAGCTCTCTTTGCAAGTTTGTTTCTTGTTGAGTCAGATCCAATTTGATGGCACCCATCACAACTCTACATACAACAGAAGGAAACACTACCCAACACTGTGCCAGACACAAGATCTTTTTATGTTTCAGTCCACTGTTGCAGTCACTATGTTTCTTCTCATTTTTGAATTGTTGCCATATTCACAGAAGGAAGTCCCAGGGGCTTTAGTCCATTCCCATCATTAAGGTCAACTCTACTTTGAGGAGGCAACTCTTCCCCAGTCTTGAATGACTTCCAGCCTGGGAGACTCATTTTCCAGCACTATATCTGACAGTGCTTCTCTGCTATTCATAAGATTTTCAATGGCTAATTGTTTCGGGGTCTGCAGCCACAGCACCCTGGCATCTGATCCTACCTGATCTCAGAAGCTAAGCAGGGTCAGCCTGGTTAGTCCTTGGATGAGAGAGCACCTGGGAATACCAGGTGCTGCAGGCTAGGGAGAAGGACCTAGCAATTCACTCCTGAAACAATCAGCCATTGAAAACCCTACGAATAGTAGGGAAGCACTGACAACAGTGCCGGGCATGGCACAGTGTCAGGGAGTGTTTTGTTCTGTTGTATGTAGGGTCACTATGAGTCACACTCAACTTGACAGCACCTAACAACAGCAACAATTTTTTGAGTAGTGGGCTGCTGGGTCCTTCTCCCTAGTCTGTCTTAGTCTGGAAGCTCAGCTGAAACCTATCCACCATGGATGGCCCTGTTTGTATCTGACATACCAGTGGCATAGCTTTCACCATCACAACAACACACAAGCCCCCACAGCATGACAAGCTGACAGACACATGGGGGCTCTTTGAAGGTAAATCTCCTGAAAAGTCTCCCAGCCCAGCACAGCACCCACTGCCCACTGGTGACACTGCCAGGAACTTAGGGGGGAAGAGTAAAGGTCTCCTGCATCCTCCTACTACTGAAGGTCAGTGTCCCACTCCCAGTGGCACACCACCCCTTTCATCCCGCCATGGTCCTTCCTCTGCCAAAGCCAAAGGACACCAACATGAGGCCTGCTATTAGAAGACCCCAGTGCTGCTTTTGAATACTAACTTTGAAAGTAGGAAGGACAGAAAGAATTCCATTAAAACCAAAAGTACACCTAGGTGTCACATCACATCCCTGTAATCCCAGAAATTTGGGAGGGTAAGGCCAGATGATCATGAGTTCAAGGCCAGAGGTAGCCTGCACAATTTAGCAAAGTAAAAATAAAGCCAAATAAAAGAAAACAAAATAATAAGATATAAACATAAAAAATAAAAACTGCAGTTCAGTGGTAGAGTACTTGACTATCACGTGTGAAACCCTAGGTTCAACCACTAGGACTGCAAAACCACAAAAAAAAAAAAAAAAAAAAAGGTAGTAAACTGGCCTCAATGCCAACTGACTAGCCATGATTAATTTGATCCTGAATTGAGGATTCTGGGGTGAGACCTAGGCCAAAGGAAAAGGGGCTATGCTTGATATGACCAGTTTAGATTCAACCCAGTTTAGACTATGATGATTCAAACCAATTTGGACAATGATGTACTCTACCACAACCCTTCCCTCTCCAGTGGCCTCTGTCAAACCAGTCTTTTCCTAATAAGAATTAAGTTGGTATAAACAATTCTCTTTAGAACAAACTCCTCATTCAGAGCCACAGCTGCTCAGGAAGGAGGAGCCACTCCTGCCACTGAGTGTGCTCAAGGAGGGCTGCAGGAATCTAGGGAACAACTCCTGGCCAAGCCCCGGGCCCCCTTTATTAATGTTACACTACTGTGCCAGCAGCTTACAGGTGGACAATGCTGGACAATCAGGTGTGGCCTCAACTTCAGTGCTATTTCTGTTTGCAGTTTGGGGGAAAAACAAGATTTTAAAAATCTCTGAGTTTAAGACTTCTATTCACAAAGATCAGCCCACTATAAAAGGAGTCATTTGATCCTAGACTAAACCTTGCCCCTGGTACCACACACAGAGCTTTGAAGAACTCTGAGAGGGCTGTGAGGGGCCTGCCTACCCCTGCTGTTAGGACTCACTTCACTACACACAGATCACGACCTCTGATAGTCTTAGAGTTCTCCTGGGCTCCAAGTTGGAGGGATCTTAGAACACAGATGGCCGCCTGCTGGCCCTGGTATGATCCCATCAGGAAAGAGCCAGTAGGCAGTTCAGAGACCCATTCTAGTCTTTAAGCACTAGATAAAGAAGAAAGCTTGTGTCTCTTCTGAAGGGATTTACCTGCCCTCCCTAGTCCAAGGGAACACAGCAGCGGAGCTTTGTTCATAGATTTCACTAAGTCCAGGTAGCATATCTTTAAAATATCAGCTCACAGTCAGTTGCATACAAAGGATGTTAATGGTCACTGGACTCAGGAACCATTCGCTTAAGCAAGTGTTTGGCAGCTGGTCAGGAATGCAGGAGGCATTCTAAGCTACTGATCATTACTGTGACAGTTCAATATGTGGGAAAGGCATTTGGGAACCTTGTAAAAGTGCAGGACATGCCATGCATCAACATTCTGTCATCTCACATTTATCTTAAGCTCTCTACTGTAAAATAGTATGATAAAAAAAGAAAAATATATACAGCCATACATTCATATATAAAACAAAGTTTCAATGTCCTCATACGGCAGATAAGCTTAACATTCATAAGCAATGTAAGGAATCAAACTCATTTTTAAAGTCTCCTTGGTCATGTCTTATGCAACTCACACAGGGAAAACAGATCTCAAAAACATGCATCAAGCTGGGCGCAGTGGAGCATGCCTGTAATCCAGTCTACTGGGGAGGCAGAGGCAGGAGAATCATAAGTTCAAGGCCAGAGGTAGCCTGCATAACTTAGCAGGACCTTGTCTCCAAACAAAAAATGAACTAGGAGTGTGGTCCAGTGGTAGAGCACTTGCAAAGTGTGTGTGAGACCCTGCATTCAACCCCTAAGTACCAAAACACAAAACAAACAAAAAATACAGACCAAAATGAATCTGAGACTGTAATAATTAGAGCAATTTCAGAAAACTCAAGTCTCAAGGACTCAAAATGGAATTCAGGATATATAAGTATTGTCACTTACTCATAAAGGTGAGCTGAAATCACTCAAGGAGAGCATGGGATTGGGACTTTTACCTCCTTGGATTTTCTACCTAGAAAGCCAAAAAGCAGAAGAGTTATAAAGAAGTAAGTAATTATTTGCAATTTTTATTTGCAAAATCTTTGAAAGATACTGCCTCAGAGTAATCAGAAATGTAGTATTCAACGCCTCACTAAATACATCTTCTGTCGGCACATTAAAAATCATTTGGGGACATGATGGAATGATCAAATACCCCAAAAAAACTACTGGTATTTAGATTCAAGCACACTTGTATTTTTCACTGATGGATCAGCTGCCATTGACTTTTCCCAAAGCTGGCAAAGCAATTTAATTTATTTACGAGGTTGTTTTTATTGCTTACTCTATAACTTCATATACGTCTCTGACAATACTTGATCCAAGAACACTGCCTTTTTTCTTTACAGTTATTTCCAGCTACATCTACACTACCTTCCAGAAGAAGGTACAAGGATCTCAGAACAGATAAACTTGTCACAGCCCTCAGTATGACAGGCTGAATTACTGCACAGCTGAGCTCCTTAGGGCCTGGCAGTCCCCAATGGAGGTTGACTCTCTCTGGGTTGCCAAGTTACCAAATAAAAAGGCAGGATGCTCAGTCAAATCTGAATTTCAGACAAACAACAAATAACTTTTTGTAGGTTTAACTTGGTGTCTTGTCTTTTATCTGGCAACCCTACTTCCCTCCACAACGTGTTTCTGTGCATAGTGTGCACAAAAGGGGACCCTTATCTAGCATCCTGCTGAGAAGTTTGCATCTGACATAAAGAACAGTGCCTCTGTCTGCACCTGGTCCCTAAAGGCCTCCCACTTCAAAGACTTCCAAAGCAGCCTTGCCCTGTACTTTCAGTGGAAGAGATTCCCTTTTAGGGGACTGGGGTAGAAGACAGGACAGTGGGGTATGGTGCCCAGCAAATCTTTTTTTTTTTTTCTCCCTGTACTTTGGGTTAAACCCAGGGCCTCATGCATGCTTTGCAAGCCCTCTAACACTGAGCTGCACCCTAGCCAAATTTTTACTTTTTATTTTAAGACAGGGTCTCGCTAAGCTATACAGGCTGCCTTTGGCCTCAAACCTGTGATGCTCCTGCCTCCATCTCCAGAGTTGCTGTGATTACAGGCACATGCACCATTGCACCGACCCTCACAAGGCTTTTAAGATCCACTTTTCTAGTAATACATAGCTCCCATAATACTTTATTAATCATTATTATTATCATCATGTGTTACTATTTTTGAACAACTATTTCTTTGCCAGAAACTGAAATAGGAAAGTATTTTTGGTTGCCTCCCAGTGAAGATGGAGATTTAACTCCACAATTGAGGTCTGGGTCAAAGATCCTCCTATAAAAACAATTGGAGTTTTAAACCTTCTTTTCATATGTGTATATATATATATTTCTTTTTTTTCCCCCTTTGAATCAGGAGAAAGCAGCTGATCTTTCATTTTCTCCAACTTCAGCTCTAAAACATTCCATACATTTCCTTTACCTGCCTCAACTAATGACCCTAAGTCAGCAACTTGTTATCTCTTCCCACCTGCAGAAAGTTTGGGGGTTGGGGAACCTAACACGAAGAAAAAAATCAGCCACCCAGGGATTTGGAGAGGCTTAATTATTGCCTGGAAAGCAACACCCTTCCACAGCATCTTTAAGACTGATTTTCATAATTACTTACTGATTGAAACTGGGGCTTGCAACAGGGTAAACTCATTTCCATATTAATATTAAGTAAGGATTAATGCAGCTCAGGACCCAAGTTCAGAATGTGAAAGCATGGAGAGGTAGAAACATGGGGATAAATTTGCTGCTTGTCTCTCAAATGGTTTTCCATTCATTAACCAGCATACAAGAAATATATGTCTGCTCCACCTAACTCGCCTGCAGCCGTAGCCCTGTGGCATCCGATCCCGTCAGATTTCGGAAGCTAAGCAGGGTCGGGCCTGGTTAGTACCTGGATGGGAGACCACCTGGGAACACCAGAAGCTGTAGGCTTGGGAAAAGGACCTGGCAACCCCCTCCCAAAAATCAATCTGCCATTGAAAACCCTATGAACGGCAGAGAAGCACTGATAATAGTGTTTCCCCTGTTGTACAGAGGGTCACTATGAGTTGGATACCGACTCGACGACACCTAACAACAACAACAACCACCTAACTCACAAAGAGAGTTCCAGCAGTTACCCCAGGTCCTCAGCAAATGCAAGACCTCCTCAGACTTCTTGATGCCCTGCCTCCCACTTCTCCTCTTCCCATGGCTCTCCAATCTCTTGTTGCTGTTGTTGTTATTCTTGTTGTTGTTAGGTGCTGTCAAGTCGATGTCTGACTCATTGTGACCCTATGTACAATAGGCAAAACACTATTGTCAGTGCCTCTTTGCTGTTCATAGGATTTTCAATGGCTGATTGTTTTTTGGGAGTGGGTTGCCAGGTCCTCCTCCCAAGCCTACAGCATCTGGTGTTCCCAGGCAGTCTCTCAGCCAAGTACCAAGCTCAACCCTGCTTAGCTTCACAGATCTGATGGGATAGGAGCTGCAGGCCCAATCTCTTCTTGAACTTGTATATGCATATTCTTGCCCTCCTCCCTCCCTTCTCCCCCTTCCTCTCTTTCTCTCTGTCTCTCTCTCATCTCCTGATCTGTATGCCTCTCCCTGTGTCTCGCTGCCTATCTCTCTCTTTGTCTCTATGTATGTGTGCCTCTTTCTATCTCCTGTCCATCTGTCTCTCTTTCCCTCCTCTACTCTCCAGTAATCACACTCTCACCCTCTTGCCATCCCACTTGCCCTCTCTCCTCTTCATTTACCTGAGATCTCTTGCTCAGTTCTGTTGTCTCTCTAGGTCTCATGTATTGCTCTCTTTCCCCATCTCACAGACTCCAACGGCTTCAGCACCAAACACAGAACAATAATTAACTACCTAAGAGTAAATAATTTTTATTGTTCAACCCAAGTGCATACAAATCACTAAGCACTATTAGGCTTAACCAAGCTCCAATTTGGAAAGGGAAGCAAAATAGCAGGTAAACAAGCACACTAGAAATCAAAAGGCTGTATTTATCTAGAGCATCATGTCACATTGGTCTGTATACTACCCCTTTTAAAAGGAAATTGTCCTTTCAACTTTTGCCTTCATCTTAAATCAGTTCGCATTTTCATGCCATAATCTTCTAAAATATAGATAAAAATTCTTAAACAGTAAAGATCACAAAGGATAGAATAAAGATGCAATAATTATTTCTTATTTTGATAGTGATTTTTGGAGCTGCTACTTGACATATGCCTTGTTCTCCTTAAAAGTCCCTTGATGAGTGGTAAAAGAATGCCAAGCAAGTAAGGCAAGCACAATATGGTGGTGGTTAGCTCAGTTGGTAGAGTGCCGCTCCCCACTCTCTGAGGACCCAGGTTTGATCCCCAGCACTGAAAAAACAGGAGCAGGATGTGGCAATCCATACCCAAAGCAATCCCCAAACAATTAGCCATTGAAAACCCTATGAAGGTCACTATGAGTCAGACCTGACTCAATGACACCTTACAACAATAACAAAATTACAACCACATAACAAGTCTTTCACTGACAAAGATCAGAAGTGAAATTAGGGAGTACAAATGGGATTTATGGTCATATTTTCTATACCTGTTTGCCTTTGAATATTTTTAAAGTGAAACCTATTTTTATTTATTCTTTTCACAAAGCAAATTCTGAGAACTGATAAATAATCTCAACACCCCCAGTCTTATGGGAAATGGGTAATTATTCTATGGATATAACAGTCACCATATCTAGAACCTAATCCCCAAGTGGCTAACTACAGGGTAGCAGTCTCCTTTCTAACTACTGATTTCCACCAACCTGGAGTCAGGGTATTTTTCAGACAATCCTTTGGATCTTTGGTTTAGCAAATCTAATCAGGATCTTTGTGAGCAAAATGTTTTCCCAAGATTATATCATGTCCCTGGTTATCTAGTAGTTATAAAGTTTTATTCAATTTTTCCTTATGGGAGCTAGAGTTCCATTGTTGAAACCTTCTGCATATTTATTTAGTAAAATTATATGCTAATATTCAAGGGTGCTTGAGCATTTGAAAAAGAAAAAAAGAGTTTTACTTTATGTAGTATTTATTATGCCTCTTCATTCACACAGGGACAAAAATAATTAAATCAGTACCAAAACTTAAGTAGATAATTATTTTCTTATTTGCTGGACAAAATCTCATTCATTATACATGTTTATTTTATTCATTTATTGCTCCAACACTTTATGCTGACTCCATAATATCAAAGTAATGTTCACCAGGGACCAAAAAAAGTCAAGACAACTCTTTTTTCATTATAATTTGAAAGACAAAATTGATGAAGAATGCAGAGAAGTCTCAAAGTGACTGACATGAATGATAGATGAAGAAGTAACTATATCACTAAACTGGTAATAGCTAAAAGTATAAGAAAGTAATTTCAAGTAACCATCATAACTTGAAAAAAATCAAATTATTCACAGATGAGAGATGATGTGAAACAAAATCAAAGCAAAATCCAGGTTTATAATATATGCAAGAAATGTAAGAGAAAATTCTAGAGAAGACAGAAAATCATAAATTCTTTTTTTTTTTTTTTTTGCAGGACTTGGGGTTGAACCCAGGGCCTCACACTTGCATACTTTGCAAGTGCTAGACCACTGAGCTGCACCCCCAGCCCAGTTTTTTCACTTTTTGAGACAGGGTCTCACTAAGTTATGCAGACTGTCTCTGGTCTCAAGCTTGCGATCCTCTGGTCTCTGCCTCCCAAACCACTGGGATTACAGACATGTGCCACCGCGCCTGGGTAAAAAATCATAAATTCTTTGTAACAGCAATGAGTAATGACAAACTTATTGGAGTAGAATGTATATGTAGGAAGAGAGAATAAGAAATCCAGGTCTTCCCAGATAATGAAAAATGGACCGTGTGCAGCTCAAAATATCAAATCCAACAGAAAATGTCTAAATTTGATCTTTAAAGGTATGATTAATGAGCACATAGATAAAAGAGTGCAGATCATGAGGGACTATCATGTGTTACCATGGGTAATGAACAATAATCTACCCTCACAACCTTTTTGAATAGTATTCCTACCCTTATTAATAGAAATGTTAGTAGTACAGATAACAGTTACATGTAGTAACATATAACAGTACATATATGCTTTAGCTCCAGCAGACCTTATTACCATGTGTGGACTAATCCAAGTTGTATCTGGACCAATCCAGACTATTGCAAAGATCTGTTTAAATCTCTGAGACTAGTTTCTACTACCATCCCACACACTCTCCACTTCTTTGATCTCTTCCAAAGCTATAACTTCCTACCTATGCATTCCCAAGCACTCTTCCCCATCCTTGCTTCCTTTGGCAGCATATTCCTCTGCTTTCTGCCCTCCAAACCTTTCTATTGTACCTTTTGGCAACTTTGCTCCATGTAAAACACCCTTTAAGTATCCACAGGTCTTCTCAGAGCAGATTCCAACTTTGGACTTCAACTGAACTCTGGATCTCTCTTAGAGATGCAGTGTCTTCCCCCGATGATGACAACCACTCCTTCCTCCAATCCTGAGATATGTAGATTAGTTTAGCTGTGTGTGAAGACTCCTCAAGATAATGGCTTTAGAAGATAAGATGATGTGGCTTTGTCTCATATAAGAAACTGAGGTGAGCTCACAGAGTCCGGAGGAATCCCAAGCTATTTGTTATCCTACTGCTCATCAACAGTCTACTATTTCAACAAGAGGGCTATCATTTCACAAGGGGGTGCAAATGTATTGAAGTTGGCAACAAGAAGAAGGGCTTCTTTTATCTCTCCTTAATCAGTCTTTGTTGTCAGTTGCATGCACCAAATCCACTTACATTCTGTTGGTCAGAACTCTGTCACATGGCCACACCTAGGTGCAGGCAGTCTGGGAAATGTCTTACTCTGAGTCATCATGTGCTTAGTTAGAAATCATGCTTAGCTTGTTACTGAAGAACCAATATGGAAAGTCGGCACGCTATCTGCCTCAGATGTGAATCTTTGATTCCCTGGGTTGCTTGGTGTACAGAGATGCCTTGTCACATTCACTTACAGATGCCTAGCTTATGGTCTTTGTGATATCTCAAATCTTGTTATCATCTAAGACAATGTTCATGTACATGCAGAAGAGACTACTCAGCACCATAGCATCACTATTATTTGATTTCTTCAATGCCAAGACTTTCTCCTCCAATCCAGTTCTGCCCTGTCCTCCTCATCCATGTGTTAGGCCTCTTAGGCTCACCCCACACACACCACAACTACCAACTTCCAACTGTTCCAACTTTCTTACTCTTCTACCCTGTCAGGCATTAAGACCTCTAGTTCCCTGTTAGCTGCATCTGTCCCAGGCTATCATGCTTTTGCCTTCCCTTGCTCCTACCTGCCTCCCTCCTTCACCCAATCTGGACACACAGTTGCTCACAAAAACTATCAGCAGCAGCCCAAATTCCCATGGGACCACAACCACCTTGCTAGCAAATCTTTGTCCCATAGCAATCATTTCTAAACTGGTGGTCCTCAAAACTGGCTTAATTTTGTCACATAGCCTTAAAGTTTTCCTTTTATGACACTTTCTCTTCTCCTGCATTACAGCCTATAACATCTCTATTTTATTTGCAGAAGTGGCCCAGTATGTGATTCTTAAGTGGTATCTAATAAATGTGGATTGGTTAATGGATGGAATGATAAAGGAACTGATTATAAGAATATAAATTGGGCTTTAGTATACATAGGTAGACTTGCTGTTGTTGTTAGGTGCTGTCGAGTTGGTATCATAGCGGTCCTATGTACAACAAGCGAAACACTATTGTCATGTTTCTCTACTATTCATATGGGTTTCAATGGCTGATTGGTTTTTGGAAGTGGGTTGTCAGGCCCATCTCCCAAGCCTACAGAACCTGGTGTTCCCACACAGTCTTCCATCCAAGTACTAACCAGGTCTGACCCTGCTTAGTTTCCGAGATCTAATGGGATCAGATGCCACAGCACTACAGCTGCAAGCAGGTAGATTTGGACCTGCTTAATAAACCAAAGAATGCCAATTATCAGAAATATAATCCCATGCATGAGAAGCTAATGAAAGGCATAGTTCATGGCTTTAGCTTTGGATTTGTCCTGCTCAAAAATAAGAATGAAGACATAGCTGGCATGATTATTAAAAATAACAAAGACCTGAAAGCTGGGGATATAGCTCAGAGGTAGCATGCTTGAGCAGAATAATGATCCAAATCTTTAATCTTTATACATGTAAATATATATTCCTCATCAATAATCTTAGTATGTAGTCTTGGTGATATTTATATATAATCTCTTTATTATATAATCTTTAGATATATAAATATATACTTATTATAAAGGACAAAAGTGAAGTCATTCATTTTATTTAGGTCTTTACTTAGATCCAAAACTCCAATTTCACAGGCACAGAAGCAAAATAGAATAAACAAAATTATACACATGAAAACATATATGGTATGTTTTATTGCAAAACTTAGTATAATTCAAAAAGTCCCTGAAAGCTATTTTATCCTATCTTTATAAACATAAGGCATCAAGAGCTGAGACCTCCTTTATTCCATGTATATTCACACGTTCAGCACTGTACTGGTGCAGGACAACCATATATTTTCAAAATAAATTGAATGAACCGAAACAAATTCAGAGAAAAATAGTATCACAAAACTCAAGGAAAAGGTCGGCATACTAATTAATCACTGCTCTATCTGTTGCCAGGCTTAGTATACTGACATTGCCAAATGCTGTATCTTTACACCCTCATATTTAAAATGATCAATGTCTGTCATAAAACATATACTTAGTAGAAATATGTTAAATACTTAAATAAATGGAGACAAACTTTTATTGCTTTGTATCAAGTTTTTAAAGATTTAAGATCCTTCCATTTGCTTTATGTCACCAATGTCACTGGGTACCTTGTTTGAGTTCTTTCTCCTAACAGTGAGTTCATTTAAGAATGAAGTATTATTTTAAAAGAACTAAAAGATATTAGAGGACCTCCAACTATGTCATTCTTATAAGCAGAATTTTACAAAGTCTGGATTAATTTGAATAACACTGCACGAAGAAGGCAAAAGTATTAACAATATTAATAGATTTCTTTTTTTACTTCTAACATTCTATAAATACCTCTAGCCTGTCTTGAGCCAAAAGAAGTCTAAAATGGAAAGGAGTAATCCAGACAATTCAATCATATTATTCAAGTGCATACTGATTTCATTTTGTGATGTAAGTCATTATGACTCTCAGATCAGTTGGAAATTATATCTGAACCATTCTTGGAAAATCAGTCCACTTACCAAAAGGCCCATGTAATTGCATGTAACTCTACATTATGTTAGTGGCATGGAATGGATTTATTCTCTTCAAAGGATGAATTCATATATTTCTGATATATGGAGTATTTTTTAAGGATTTCACCTGTTACCTTTAACTCAACATCTTTTCATGACAAAAGTTCTCACTGCACTTGAACAATGGAAATATACGCAGAAAGAACTATACAATTTTCTGACTCCTCTAACATGCATTTCAGTACAGAACCACAGATTTTAGGTTCCCAGAACAGGTCATCTCCATCCCTATCCCACACTATTAGGTACATTTTGTAGAGGAAGAGAATGAAGATATGATCACAGAGGCCCACAATTTCTATCATAGCTATGACAAATTAATGTTTCGGTTGCAGTGACCATATTCCAAACACTCGTCCATTCAGGCTCTACACAATTAAGTTTTATTAGGTCTCTATTGCTGTGATAAAACACCTGAGACAATCAGCTTAAAAGGAAAGGCCTATTTTGGCTCATGGTTTCAGAGATTTCCATCCATGGACACTTGGCCCTGCTGCTTTGGGCCTATAAGCAGCTCAGTACATTGTGGTGAGAATGCACAGCAGAGGAAGACTGGTCACTTCATGGCAACTGGGAGGCAAGAAGAGAGACAGGAAGGGGCCCAGGTTCCAATATCTCCTTCAAGGTTACATCCCACGATGACCTAAGGTCCTCCCACGAGGCCTCTTACCTTTTAAAGTTTCTACCACCTCCCAATAGCTCCACAGGCTGACAACCAAGCATTTAATACGTGAACCTTCGGAGGATATTTAAGATCCAAGCTACAGCATAAGTAATTCTGATTCTTTAAATGGACGTGTTTTTAATGCTTTTTATTGAACCAGTTAATTTTTTAAGATAAACACTTTTTGTTGTTCACTATTTAGAGACAGAATCTTGCTATATAGCCCACACTGGCTTTGAACTCACTACATAGCCCAGACTAGCCTCACACTCTTGATCTTCCTGCCTCAGCCTCCTCCAGTGCTGGGATTACAGGCATGTACCACTATGTTAGGCCAAATAAATATTTTTAAAAGGCTGACAGCTCCCAGATGAACAGGACTGCATAAGAACAAATAAAACCAACAAACAAAAAACTAGAGAGTTGTAAATTAATAAAAGAAGCTATCAGTAATTTATTCCCTCTTTCTTCAAAATGAACAGTTTCTATAAATTTTCTGCCATACTTGGAGTCATAAAATTCCCAACCCATAAATACAAAGAGTACAAATGATCATCCAGAAAAAAATATTAACATCATATTTATTTTAATTATTTTACAGGATCATTTGTTCATATCAAGCATAAAAGGGTATGGAAGAAAACGTTATTAGATCAAAGAGCTTAGATCTGAGTTGGAGGAAAGGATGGGCAAATGTTTGACATGCATGTTGCCAGTCTTCTCTCCAGAATGGGCACAGACACAGATAATCCCAGCTCTTCCCACAGCATCCAGATGCAGCTTTGGCATCCTCAATTCAGCATGCCAACCGGCCCCTCCCAATATGAAATAAAATCTATTAGCCAACCCTGAGTGGGACTCGTAATAGATTTCTACACAACAGAAGGTGAACTAATTGCCTGGGAATATTCTCTATTCATGTTTGTGACATTACATGCCAAATGGCTCTTTCGGTATTTAAAAACGACATCCATCGAATTTTGAACATGCATACAAATGCACTTATAATATGCCAGGCACTGTGCTACATGCTTTACACGCATTCTGTCTCTTGATCTTCACTACATTGGGTACCAGTACCATCACCATTTTAAAGGAGAGGAAGTTAAAGAGCTTCTCAAAAGATGCCCAGGAAGTATGTGGCAGCACTGCCTAATCCACATGCCAAAAACTGTGCTCTTGGCCACTACACTGGCCTGTCTCCCACTTTGTTCTCAGCGGCTCGAATTGTCTATGTTAGAAAACTACTTTCCTTTAGTGGTAGAATTTCAGAAACACTCTTGGTCCTGGTGTTTCTCGACCTTCACACAGTTGATCACTCTGTGGAAATACCCTAAGTTGTCAATGCCATAACATTCTGTTTAACTGTTGCATGTGATCCCAAAGTAAAACCTCTTACATTCAATTTAACTTTTATTAAGTATTATTGTATACATTTAGAAGACTTTCTTCTTTTCAATGCTAAAATTTTAGGAAGGATGCCATGTGGTAGAGCTGCACAAAAAATGATCAAGTTCTTATACTGTTGAACATGGAATTGGTGCCATCAGCAAGAAGAAAGAGGCAAGACAGTGTGGCCATGACATGATTAGATATTAGACCTTTCCATGTATACAGTCGTCAGAAGAGGCAATAACAAACCAAACCAAAAAGACAACAACATGCTCACATCATTAAATCGTGAAACTAGACGATCAAAAATTTTGAGGAAAAAAAAGAGCTTTTAATATATTAACAGCCTACAGCCATACCACTGTGGCGTCCGATCCCATCAGATCTTGGAAGCTAAGCAGAGTCGGGCCTGGTTAGTACTGGATGGGAGACCACCTGGGAACACCACGTTCTATAGACTTGAGAGAAGGACCTGGCAACCCACTCCCAAAAAAACAATCAGCCATTGAAAACCCTATGAATAGCAGAGAAGCACTGATAATTCTGTTTCACTTGTTGTACTTAGGGTTGCTATGAGTCAGACACCAGCTCAATGGCACATAACAGCAGCAACAACAATATATTAACATTTTTTCATATGTTACTTTTGTCAGCATAACTATATTCTGGGATGTTACAACCTACCCCACAGTAAACACAGACCACAAATAATTAAGAAAGCGTGCCCAAATAACGTTGGTCCTCAGCACTTAAACACACACACACACACACACACACACACACTCTGAAAGAGTTATATAATTAGCCTGTTTTCGAGATGTCTGAGAAGGTTCCAGAAGCCACCTACCCTCACAGAGAAGGAGGATCTCAGAAGATACCTGATACCTACAGAGAATATAACAATTCAAAAGGTAGAAGATAAGGAACATAGAGACAGGCATAGCGAGCAGGTATCAGCTCTGTTCTTACTGTGGACAGAAGAGAGGAATGAGAAACCAGAGTACTAAATTATTTATCTGCAAAGAGACATGTAAAATGACCATTATCATCTAATGGTGCTATACAATTGCAAGCCCTACCAATAAAGAAGTAATTTTAAAATTCCATTTTCCCAAGAATCTCTGAAGGCAAATGTCTAAAATTCAAATTCCTGCCATGTGCTCTGGTGCATCCCTGTATCCCAACCTGTAATCCTAGAGACTCAGGAAGCTGAGGCAGAAAGGGCAAGTTTAAGGCCAGAGGCAACCTGCACAACCTAGTGAGACCCTGTCTCAAAATTAAAAATTTTAAAAAGGGTTAGAGGTGCAGCTCAGTGCTAGAGCACTTGCCTAGCATGCACAAGGCCCTAGGTTCAACCCCTCTAGTACTGATATTAAAAGATTAAAAAATTAAAAATAAAAAAATTTACAAATTCCTAGGCCTTGCTTCCAAAGACACTGATTCAGTAAATATGGTGTAGGGCCCAAAGAGGCACATTTTTTTTACCACATTGCATGTGATTCCTATGCAGGTTCTACTAGACTGAGAAGCTATAGAATTTCCCTTGGTTACTAGGTCTCATTTCTGCTAGTTGCCACCAAGTAACTGTGAGTACCCATCCATAGGCAAGCAAGATGCTGGAAGGCTAAACAGATATGGAAGATTTGCACAAACTGCTTGCCACAAAAGTATGTTATAACCATTAAAGATTGGCATCTATATTAACAACTGACTTCTGCCTTCTTTGTGCATCTAAAATTTTAGAATATGGCAGAAGGAGAGCATCAGTTAAATGCTTTTGTTTTCCTCATTAAATTCAATTACTACAGATCACATCTTTACTATTCTTCTCATTTATGGTACTTTTTGTTGGGAGAAGGGGAAGTTCACACTAGAGCCAATCTTAGGAAGCTAACTTTTAAGTCTATGCTACAGGTTTGTTAATGATTTTTAACATTCAAAAAATAATAAAATGTGTTTCTATAACTCCTGGGCTGAGTCACACCCCAGAAGTACACATGCAAAGTTCTAACCCACAAGTACCTCAGAATATGACTGTATTTGGAGACAGGGTCTTTAAAGAAGTAATTAAGTTAAAATGAAATCATTAGGATGGGCTTTAATCCTATATCATGAGTGTCCATATTTTAAAAAAAAAGGTAATTAGGAACAGATGGTTATAGAAAGAGGATGATGTAAAGACCTCAAAACACAGCCATCTAGAAGCTGAGGAGAGAGGCCTGGGACAGATCCTTCCCTTATGGCCCTCAGAAGAAATTGACCCTGCTACCATCTTGATCTTGGACGGCTAGCCTTCAGAATCATGAGAAAATAAATTTCTACTGTTGAAGCCATCTGGCTTGCAGTGTTTTTGCTATGGAATCTCGACCAAACTAACAAATCTCCCCATGCTGAGGGAAACAATCCTGTGTCATCTATACCTTCCTTAGGATGGCATCTGACTCCCCTTAGCTCTGGTTCTGAAGAAGGGCCAAAGCCAGGCATGGTGGCACATCCCTGTAATCCCGGCACTCGGGTGGCTGAGCCAGGAGAATAGCAAATTTGAGGCCAGCCAGAGGAAAACCCTCCACCAGATGGATTGACACAGTGTCTGCAACAATGGGCTTAAACATAAATAAGATTGTTTGCCTGGCACAGAATCGGCAAGTGTTTCGATCTGCTGTACATAGGGTCGCTATGAGTCGGACTCAACTCGACGGCACCTAACAACAACAACAACTAGGCCACATAGTGAGACCTTGAGGAGGAGCTAGGGGGAGTCCAGCCTCCCTCAGAGCTAACATCCTGAAATAACACTCAAAGACAGGACAGAGGCCAGGAAGCACCAGACTTGAAATTTATTGCTTTGTAGTATCTGAAGCCCACAGGTCAAGGACTGCTCAGTTTCCTGGGGCTCCTTGTCCTCTCCTGGACTTGGAAGGGCAGAGTCAGGACAGGGGAGGTGAGGGTTGCAACAAAATAAGTCCAACGTTCACAAACCTGAAAGCTGGCCCACTTTTCCCCTTGCCTTTCTTATCAGGGAAGGAACAGGTGGGCTCTTTTGGTTCCATTACTATAACTTGTGTGCAGACACTGGTTGGCTGTTCTACACTGGGCAGGTTCACGTTGGGGAAGCATTTGTGTGTACAAGAGTGGGTGAGCACATTCTGGAAATGTGATTTTGGAAGAAGAAAATGAGCCACATTCCACCCTGGTCAGAACACTTTGCCAAAAATGCATCCATGCATTGAAAAGAACGCCACCCCCCCTGTCCCGCCCAGAACAGCTTCCTGGCATCGCTATGGATGTTGATGGAGCTATTTTTTAATGGACCTTTCTCTTGCTGGCTGCGTTAACCAAGGGGCTTTGACACCTAACCTGCCTTTGGACACAATCCCTGGGGCATGGGTTAGCCCTCTGCGCAGCAGCTGCCTTCCATTCCTCTCCACTAGTCTGTGATCATCCTTCTTCCATATCAGCAGCAGAAAACTTGGAGGAAATTGATAAAGCCCCAAATCACAGAAATCCTAAAAAGTTACCTTTACATAAAAGTTACTAGATGAATTCTTCAGGGTCCTCCCTGCTTCAGCAATATGCAGTAGCACCGCAGCACCTCTTACCTGCCACATCTGAGTAACTAGCTCTGACAATGTTGGTTCTTAAAGAAAATCCCCCCATCCACAACCTCATAGCTGGAGCATTCTGAAAACTTCTCCAGGCCAGCTGCTAAGAATTAAACTACTTTAAATAGACCCAATCTTACACAAATGCAACTTGTCAATTAACTAACACAACTTCTTCAAAGGCAAAGCAAGAAAAAGTATGGAAGCGAATGAGTCTACTACCTTGTCACATTCCAGTTTTAGTAGGGCTGAAGTCCTATCTCCATCCCTTCTGAGTTCTGGGTTTGGCTCCTCTACATGGGCTCTGCCAGGAACACGGGATGAAGGAGATGAGCTGAATGGACCTGATGCGCCAAGAGATCTGTAACGGGCCCCACAAACATGCCCACCTCTGGTGACACTAATGGGGCCCTAACATGTGGTGGTTGAGTCTATTGATCATAGAGCCAGATCATGTGGGTACAAACCCAGCTTGGGCAGGTATAAGACATAACTGGAAAGCTGACAACCCCAAGGTGGCTCAGTTTCCTGATCAGTAAGAGACAGTACAACAGAGCAGCACCTGTCATTAGGTTAATATGGGGATAAAATGAGCCATAAAGTGCTGAGTCATGGCCTGGCACACACTGACTGTTGGAGACCTTATTGCTGCTGCACTGCTGCTGGTACCTCCTACACAGCTACACCGGAGACCTGTATTTCATCAGGGGCTGATTTCCCTGCCCATGTATAGGAACCTTTTCCAAAAACTAACACTAAATGATGGTCAGGCTGACTTTGAGAACCAAGAATTCCACACTAAATTTGAAATAAAACAAACAAAAGGAACTCAATGCAGAACAAGAATAGTAAGAGTCTATGGGAAAGACTGATAGTGAGGGGAAACAGCCCTGTAACACCAACTAGATCACCTGTGATAGTGTTTAGCAAAATGGTTATCCTGCATCTGCTCTTGTCTCTACATCTAACTTCCAGTTTATAGAAAATGCACAGGACAGAGAGATAAGTAAATGACAAGTGAGAAAGCCACCAAGAAACCTATAATGTGGGGCGTTCTCTAAGACAACTTGGCTAGACTCTCCAAAAAAAGTTGAAAAGAAGAAGAAAATGAAGGAAGAATAGGAGGAGAAAGAAGCAGAGGAGGAGGAAGAGGGGAAGGAGGAGAAGCAGGAGGAGAAGGAGGAAGAGTTGAGACTGTTATGATTTAAAAGAGATTAAAAAGATATAATGGGCTGGGATTTAGCTCAGTTGGTAGAGTGCTGCACTGCAGTCTCTGAGGTCCCGAGTTCAATTCCCCGCACTGCAAAAATGGGAGAAGGACCTGGCAATCCACTCCCAAGGCAATCCCAAAACAGTCAGCCATTGAAAACCCTGTGAGGGTCTCTATGAGTCGGATACCGAATCGATAGCACCTAACAACAACAACAACAACAACAAAAAGATATAACAATAAAATGCAATGGATGGACCTTGTTTGTATCCTAATGTGGGGAAAAATACTATATGTTTTGAATAAGCATGGAAATCTGAAAATGTACTACTATTAGATGATAAAACAGAATCACTGTGAATATTCTTAGGTGTACTATTGCATAGTAGTAATCTAGGGAGAACGCCCTCCTTCTTGGGAGGCGCATTCTAAAGAATTTAGGAGTGAAATGCTATGAGGTCTGAATCTCAGAAGAAAGAAGAGCAGATAGAGCAAAGGTGAACTGCTTGCTAGTGCAGCATCCAGGCAGGAGCTGCATGAAGCTGTTTTTTAGTAACTGCCCTGCAGGTATCCCCTACTGTACTTACCATTTTACTCTCCTCCAAGGGTACTTTGTCCACTGTCCCCACACTCAAGTCCAGGCACTGGGTTTCAGCACTGGCTTCATTATCTGCAAGGAGGAGCACTGCTCCATGTGCAGGCACCAGGTCTCCCCTCCAGAGGCACAGGCAAGTGCAGCCAGGCGGCCAGGGGGAACGCTGTTCCACACCCTGAATTCCTTATTTCCTAAGGGCAGCAGGGCAGAAAGGGAAGCCTGAATTATAGCTGGCCCCAGCCAGGTTCGGCTGACAAGCTTTTCCGGCTGCCTTCCTACAGGGTGATTATTAACCACACAATAGAAATCCGCCCAAACTGGCCCCTCCATTGAAACAAGAAAAGTCCCCAAAATATCAAATACTAACAACAACCCCAGTTCTTGAGGTCTTACCAAGTGCCAGACACTGTTCCAAATGCCTTCCAAGTATCCTAACTCAGGAATTTCCACGTGGGGTTCATTTCTATCATATTATGATTAAACATTACTACCAAGAACTGAACGAAACATTCATGCAGGCAAAGGCAAAGAAATAATCATTTTTAATATAATCCACATTCAGAAGACTAAGTCATCTTTGCTTGAAAGGCAGGAATTAATATGGGAAGGAGGGAGATATTCTCTATTTCTCTCCTAAAAAACATTGATGCAAATTTCCCCTCAAATTCTTGTGAGTCTAGGCATCCATAATAATTTATTGTGAGCAAGAATGTATCACAATCAAAATCACAGCTTGCTTCCATGTGGGCTCTGTCTACCACCACAATCAAAGCAAGAAGAACAAAGATACGTGACCTCTTTTGGTCCTTCCTCTAGGGCATCCCTAATCGGCCATGTTGCCATTGCTCACATCTCTTTTCACAACTGACTGTTAGAAAATACAAAAGACCCAACCAGATGTTTCCCTCCTCAACATTACCGCAATTATCAAGGAAAAAAACTAAGTTTCACATATCCAAAGGGGCTAGTAGAATAAAGGGGTGGGGGCGCTTCAAACATCAAGTCTTTGAGAGCAGCAAGTGAATTATATGAATATGTGTAGAAAAGAAAAAAAAAGTATGGACAGCTATTCAGAATGTGACTCCAACATTAAACTGCACAGTAACTATATAGAAGATAGTATTTTTTCATTAGTAAAATAGGAAGGCTATTCTGGAATATCATACAACAATTTGAATGAATGTTGCCTATCACTATAGACAGCAACAAAAAATAAACCTCACATAATATTGGCTGAAAGAAGCCAAGTACCAAAGTGTAGGTACCAGAAGACTATATAATATTTATTTTAAAAAATTTATTTTAAAATATTAATATGTTTTTAAATGTACATAAAACTCCAAACGAGCCAAAGAAAACGATGCTGATAGAATTCAGAATAGAGAGGAGGGGTGGGGGGCATGACAGAGGGGCTAGTTGGTAAGATTGTGTTTTTTGATAAAGATGCCAGTTACACAGGTACATTCAGTGTGTGAAAAGTCATTGAATTTTACTATTATAAGTGTATTTTCCCATATGCATGTTATACATCGCTAAAAAGTTTACTTTAAATCTAAATACAATTTAAAGTCTTACACCAAGACTGACTTTTCTCTGACTTCTACTTTTGAAACAGCCTCAGAAATGGTGATGTTATATAAAATCATCAGCTTAAAGACAGGGAAGGGCCCACAGCAATTTGAAGGCAACATCTTAAGTCCATATGTAAAGTGAAACTAGACAGACACAGTTCCTGCAACAGCATACAAATAACTCTGCAGGCATTAGCAAGAATTGCTGGGGGAAGTAATTAGAAAGGCCTTTGATCTTCTATTATGCTGTCTATCTGGATGTAGGAAACCCAGTGTCCTCTGGCCAGCCACTTGCATCTTTGTTTATTTACAGCACCAGGCTCAGAACCAGTCACCTTTACGCATAGCAGCTCAATTCAGGGAAGGACCTAGAGATTACTAATATCCTGAAAAAAAAAAAAAAACCTTAAACCAAGACTTTGCATAAATTAACTTCTGTCTTCTTTGTGTAAGAATAAATCTCTGCATCCCACATTGGCATTTACTAATACATTAAATGTTAAGAGCAAGAAAGAGGAGAGAGCTTGATAGAAATAGACCAGCCTGCTACTCTAGACCTCCCAATTCTATCTAATTCTATCTGACCTTCTTGCCCACGATTACAGGTTGAATTGTGTCCTCTCCTCCCCAGCCAAAACGCATTTTTTGAAGTCCTAACCCTCAGAATCTCAGAATGTGACTTTATTTGGAAATAGCTTCGTTGTAAATGTAATTAGTTAACATGAACCCATAGTGGAAAGGGTAGATCTAATCCAACGTGACTATTATCCTCATAGATTAGGTTAGGTGGTGCCGTTGAGCTGGGTTTAACTCATAGCAACCCTATGTACAACAGAACGAAACATTACCCTACACTGTGCCATTCACATGATCTTTTTATGTTTGAGCCCATTGTTGCAACTACTGTGTTTCTTCTTATTTTGAGTCGTTCCACATCAGCAAATGTAGGAGGTCCCAGGGGCTTTACTCTACTCCCATCATTAAGGTCAACTCTACTTTGAGGTATTTTCATGTTGTTGTTGCTGTTGTTAGTTGCCTTGGAGTTGGGTCCAACTCATAGTGACCCTCATAGGGCTGATGCTCAGGAGTGGATTACCACATCCTTCTCCTGATTTTGCCATGCTAAGGATTGAACCTGGGTCCTTAGAGAGTGTGGAGTAGCACTCTACCCACTGAGCTAAACTCCAGCCTGAGGTATCCTCATAAGAAGAGTAAATTTAGCCAGGCACAGTGGTGCACACCTGTAATCCCAGCTACTCCAGTGGTTGAGGTAGGAGGATCACAAGATCAAGGCCAGAGGCAGCTTGTGCAATTTAGCTAGACTCCTATCTCAAGATAAAAAATAAACACCAGGCTGGAGGTACAGCTCAGTGATAGAGTGCTTGCCGAGCATGTGTGAAACCCTGAGTTTGATCCCTTGTTGTTGTTGTTGTTAGGTGCCATCGAGTCGGTATCTGACTCATAGCGACCCTCCGTACAACAGGGGAAACACTATTGTCTGTGCTTCTCTGCTATTCATAAGGTTTTCAATGGCAGATTGATTTTTGGGAGGGGGTTGCCAGGTCCTTCTCCCAAGCCTACAGCTTCTGGTGTTCCCAGGTGGTCTCCCATCCAGGTACTAACCAGGCCCGGCACTGCTTAGCTTCCGAGATCTAACGGGATCGGATGCCACAGGGCTATAGCTGCAGGCGAGTTTGATCCCAAGCACTGCCAAAAAAAAAGTAAATTTGGACACAGACATGCATACAGAGAGAGGACTGTGTGAAGACTGGAGGTACACTTCCACAAGTGAAGGAAGTACCAGAAGCCTGGGAGAGGCCTGGAACACGTCTTTCCTTGGAGCCTTCAGAGGTGGCCCAGCCCTGTGGACTGAGACAACACAGTTCCGTTTTGTTGTGCTTGCCCCAGTTTGTCACTTTGTTGTGACAGCTCTAGCAAACCAGCACACCTGTATAGCCCTGGTCTGGCAAGTTGACAATCATTGCAATGCTGTCCATATCTCAGAGATTAAGAAAAGTGCAGAGGGAAAGCTATTGTTGTTAGATGCCATGGAATCATGTCTGACTGACAGTGACCCTGTTAGGGTTTTCTATGGCTAATTGATTTGGGATTGCCTCGGGAGTGGATTGCCACATCCTTCTCCCATTGCTTTAAATCATAAAACCATGGGCTGAGTTTAAAAGTCAGGAATCAAGAGAGATTTTGCTACAAAACTGTCAGAACTAAAGCATGAAGGAAATGACAAACTCTCTTGCCCAGAGGCCTGCTGACTTCTCCATCTGGAACAGCTTAAGATCTTCCATCTAAGGAGAGTGGTGGGTACTAAAGAATGTTCCCGTAGGTGCCTCCTAGCCTACAAATCTACTAACACTAGTACACCTTCCCCTATGGGCTGATAATTCCCACTGTGGCAATGAATTACTTTTCAAATACCTGAATCTGCTAAAAAGAATGTAGTTACTGAAAATGAGGCAAGAAAAAAAAGAGAAAGAATATGAATAGAAATGGCATTTTAATAAGTAATGAGATTTCAAGGGTTCAAATTCACTTCTGAACTTTAATATAGAATTAACCTATATTGTCTTCCAAAAACGTCAGTACAGCAAAAACCTTGCACAATGATATCCATTTCAAATGCAGCCACAGAAAATAAAAATTAGCCTCTAAAAGCAATCAACATTAGGATGGGTTTAAAAAATTGAACTCTAGTTCATAGCTGGTACACATCAGCTATGGCTAAAGTCCAAATTGCATTTAACAACAGTAAAAATCTAGATTAAATTTAGTATTAGTTGTTACAACATGACTAGAGTTAAATTCTAGGAAATGGAAATCTACTCATTGAAGAAATATTAATTGAACTTCTGCTATATGCTAGATACAGGTCCAAGCACTGAAAGACCAGTGGGGAGCAAGTACTAGCTTTGCCCTCATAGAGCTGGGAGTTGAGCTCACAAACTGCAGTGCAGAGGGAGCTCAATGCCAGGCAGGGTTGTGCACGCCTATAATCCCAGAACTTGGAAGGCTGAGATAGGAAGATCATGAGTTCAAGGCCAGCCTGGGCTACACAGTGAGACTCTAGCCCCAAAATCAAAAAATAAAAATAAACAACAGAGGTAGCCTGCACCATGGTAATGTGTGATGGTCTCTAAAGGTGAAAATTCAGTGACAAGGATCTTAGAAATTTCCATTTGCTTTTCTAAGTTTTGAAATTCACCAGATAGCCATGGCTATCTTTGAAATTAGTACCTTTTGGTGGGCTCTGGGCTCATTTTAGGACACTGTATAAGAAGAGCGCCCCCCTCGGTGCTGTGTGGAAACCATAGAAGCAGATCAAGTTTCCACTGGAAAAAGCCAAGGTTACTGATCTAATCTTCAAAGAACCAGGTGATTTCAAGAGACTCTACTCAATACCCTAGAAGGCAACATCACTTTTCGAGCCACTGGTCTACAGAAAATGATCATGCCCTCAAAAATACTCAGAGGTGAAATGTGCAGAGCATTTTATAAATGGAAAGTAAAACAAAAACCAACCTAAGTTACGATCCTTGTTACAGCAGGAAACACTGGGACCTCTGACCAGTGATCATGGCACATTCCCAGAGGGAGCAGAGATGCAAGGTAACAACAGACTCCCCACTGTGACAGATGAGATGCCCTCAGTGCTTCAGGGACTCGCCACTGACCTGACACTGTGTGCTCTGATCTGCCATTGTCAGCCCCACAGGAGTTCTAATGATGTTGACTGTCACATTCCTCATATGACTCCTAAGACTTCCCTTTCCTACCGAGAACCCAGCTGTTCAGAAACAGCCTCTTTAACAAGTCTGCCCTTCAGGAAAAGCAGCAAGTATCAACTCAAAGCCACACCCTTAGGATCCAATGCCATTCCATCTCACCTTCTTTCTCAGCAACATCAGATCACTTTCAGCCAAATGGCAATTAGACAAATAGATCCCAAAGTCACTAATTTCAGTTTTTACATTATTAAATTTGCAATTTGCCCACTAAACAGATGCCTGATGCTTCACAGGGGAGGGGCTCACATACTGTGCTAATGGTGTGCATTTTTCACTGTGGCATAGGTAAGTTCAAAAATGAGGAAATTAAGCCAGGCACAGAGGTGTGCACCTGTAATCCATGCTAGTTGGGAGGCTGAGTCAGGAGGATTGCTTGAGCCCAGGAATTCAAGGCCAGCCTGGGGAACATAATGCCCCTGACTTTTGAGGCTTAGGCTTCCTCTCAAAAAGGAGTGAGGGGACAATTATAATTGCATGTGTTCATGTGGATATGCTCAGGTCACAAGCTTTAAGGAATAAGATACAAGCCAGGCGTGGTGGCGTATACCTGTAATTCCAGCACTTGGGAGGCTGAGGCAGGAGGATCTTGAGTTCAAGACCAGCTTGGGCTACATGTTGAGATTCTGTCAAAGAAAGTAAAAGAGAGAGACAAAAAGAGAGTGAGGAAGGAAAGAAGGAAGGAGGGAAGGAAGGGAGGGAGGGAGGGGAGAAACTCTTCGAAGCTACTCTCTTCAAATCATTTTAAAAACAGGCTAAAAACAAACACTTCAAAGAGCTGCCCCAGCAGAGTCTTGGAGAAATTTTTAAAATCACAGTTACCACCTCTTACCACAAGCCAAGGTGTCCTCAAGAAAAATGAAAATGTATAAAAATAAGGTTTCTAAGTAGATAGAGAACATGTTTTCAAAGTTAATCTATTTTGTCCAGGTAGCTATCTAAGCCATGCCAGAAACAGAAACCTGAAAGTCTCCTTTCCCAAGCTCTCTGTAAAGACATGACTGCAGCCGCACATTCTCTGGGCACACCCCTGGTTGGATCTTTTCCCTTATCTTGTCAAAGTTGTAAGCAACTGCCTGGATATTCAACATGCATCAACATGGCTTTCTGTGGCATTTTATAGGACACTGGTCACTGGATCATCAGTGGCCATCCATTCCAGCTGGCTGGAGTCTGGCTATAGCCAGAGGCGTAGTTTGTCGTCACTGCAAATTACAAATTCCGAGGGTACATGTTAGAGGTGAGGGCAGCAGACTGTGCAAATCCTGGGTTAGGAATGTGTTTACTTCTCTCCCCCACAGAACCAGCTCCAACCCCAGCACATCTTAACCTTGACACTACACAACTAAGGGATTTACACAAAGGCCTTGAATGTCTTTGATTTAAAACAACCATGACAACACCGTCCACTGAGGAAAAACCAGGGTTTTTAAATCTATTTTCAATCCATAGTCTTTTTTTTTTTTTTTTCTTAAACTGGAGTGAGGATTTTTTTTCTCTATGGTTATCTTTACTGTAGTTCATTTATTAGATGCAGAATGCTTTTTTAATTTCATCACACAAATACAACCACTGCTAACATTTTTTCCTGTTTTTTTCCCCACACTACTTTTATTCTAGCTCATAATTAAATATCACTTTAGCTGCAAACCAGCCCATCTTGTGGATGTACAATTTACTCATCCATTTTCTTCATGCTAGATAATTAACTCATTTTCAATTTTTCTCTGTTAAAAAGAACATGTTTATGTTAAAGAGCATGCTTATACCAAAACTTCTATATGTTAAGCATTTCCTTGAAAACAGATATCTAGAGTTGGAATTACTGTTGATAATCTGAGTATAATTCCTCAAATATACTATCAAGGAGGGGTCTCCTTGACATTCATTTTGGTGTTAAATCCTGACATTTCATTTTCCCATTTGGAGAAACCCTTCCACCCCTCATCCCAGGGTTCTTCTCAGGGGCCTCCCTCCCCATGACCCACTTGGCTCCAGCCTCACCTTCTGCCTCAGCTGCAGCAGAACTGCCCCTGACTTCTGAGGTTTAGGCAGCCAACTTGTAAGAGGTAGGGGTTTCTTTTATATTTGCTTTTGTTTCTATTTTCACTCACCATCAAACCTGCCACGATACACTCAGAAAAGTATCTTATTAACATTGCTTTTTAAATTACATGGATCACATATTTGTTTATATTCCTTAATTTTTTCTTTTACTTAGTTAGTTTTCTATTCTTTTTTGAGGCAGGGTCTCAGTATGTAGCCTACAGTGGCTTCAAACTCACTAGACAGCCCAGGATTAACTCAAACTCACTATGTATAGTGAGGCTGGCCTCAAACTCTGTCAAACCTGCTGTCTCATCCTCCAAAGTGTTAAGATTTTAGGTATATGTCAATGTGCTTTGTAGTATATAAGACGTTTAGTGATTGTTGTTAGGTGCCATGGAATCCGGATTGATTCATAATGACCCTATGTACAACAGAAGAAAACTACCTGACACTGTGCCATGCCTTGCACTATTGTCGTGCTTCTCTGCTATTCATAGGGTTTTCAATGGCTGATTGCTTTTTGGGAGTGGGTTGCCATGTCCTTCTCCTAAGTCTATAGTATCCAGTGATCCCAGGCAGTCTCCTATCCAAGTACTAACCAGGCCCGACCCTGCTTAACTTCTGAGAACTAACGAGATCAGACGCCAGGGTGGTATGCTTGTAGATGAGACATTTATTTTTTTACCCACCCATCCCATCCCCCCAAAAAAATATCTAAGATAGTCTTATGACCAACTTTCTAACTTCCTTTTGTTTTTTGCAGTACTGAGGGGTTGAACCCAGGGCCTCACACATGCCAGGCAAGGACTCCACCACTGAGCTGCACCCTCAGCCTCTATTATATTGTAATTTTTTTTTTGAAGACAGAGTCTCACTAAGTTGCCCAGGCTATCTCAGGCTTCAAATTCACAATCTTCCTGCCTCCTTCTCCTGAGGTGGTGGGATTATAGGCATGAGCCATGGCACCCAGCCCTATAACTTCCTTTTCTTTTCTTTTCTTTTTTTCTTTTTTCTCCTAGTAAAAATTTCCACAATACCTGGTCAAACTCAGGCCATATTCTTCATGAAAGCTCCTTCTATCAGAGAAGCTTACAATAATTTCTGCCCTCTAGTCCTTCATTTACCTCAAACAAACAAATTCCTTTCTTCATTCTCCCACAAGAAGTTTGACAATTCTTAAAGAGTTTTAAATCATCATTTGTTGGTTGCTAGTCCCCTGCTTGTCCTTAATTCCATCACACTAACAGATTTAACACAAACACATACATCAAGTCCAAACTGACTTCTCAATAACATGAAGTTCAATAAAATGCGTATACTACAAAACACAACATAAAACCACAGCTATAAACATGTATAGCCATCAAAATAGAAATGGTTAATCCAAACCTGGTTGGCTATTTCCACATTTCTTTATTAATATTTTTTTTTTCCATTCTATCAGGACCAGTGCTGCCTCATGAGGAAGCAATTGCAAATACTAAAGATTTAAGAACAATTTATGAAAAGCAAGGGAAAGAGAAGAAGACTTCTAAATTTGAAAACCAGAGCCAGGAGTAGTGGTGCAGGCCTATAATCCTAGCACTGTGGAGGCTGAAGCAGGAGGATCAAAAGTTCAAGGCCAGCCTGGGGAACTTAGCAAGACTCTGTTTCAAAAAAAAAAAATCACAAAATTCATACAGCATCTTAATCTGCGGTTTCAAATTAAGACAAGATAGCCATTAGTGAATTTTAGCCACAAAACAACCCAGAGTAATAAACGTGAGGAGTAGAGCTCTCCTTCCAAGACTACCTCTCCTTTTCTTCATCCCTTTTTCCTTAAGATTATTAGTACTGGGCTAGGGACGTAGATCAGTGGTGGAGTCCTTGCCTAACATGTTCAAGGCCCTGAGTTCAATACCCACCACTGAAAAAACACTTATTAATACTGATTGAGCATGTTGTTGTTGTTAGGTGCTGTCAAGTCATTTCCAACTCATAGTGACCCTCATAGGGTTTTCAATGGCTGATTGTTTCAGGATTGCCTTGGGAGTAGATTGCCACATCCTTCTCCCATTTTTGCAGTGCTGGGAATCAAAGCCTGGACCTCAGAGACTGCAGAGCAGTGTTCTACCAACTGAGCTAACTCCCAGCCCTGATTGAGCATAGCATACTATATATTAACAAAATATGTAAGAAACCAATAATGTGGATTATCTAGAAGAACAACTAGCTGACTGAAAGAGGCTGAATGGGAGGGAGAATTATCACTATATACTCTTTGTTGCTGCTGCTGCTGTTGTTGTTATTGTTGTTGTTGTTGTTGTTAGGTGCCGTGGAGTCAGTGTCTGACTCATACTGACCCTACGTACAACGGATGAAACACTATTGTCAGTGCTTCTCTGTTATTCATAGGGTTTTCAATGGTGGATTGATTTTAGGAGTAGATTGCCAGGTCCTTCTCCCAAACCTATAGCACCTGGTATTCCCAGGTGGTCTCCCATCCAAATACTAACCAGGCCCAACCTTTCTTAGCTTCTGAGATCTAACAGGATTGGACGCCACACTGGTACGGCTGCAGGCATATATTCTTTAGCAGGTTTTAAATGTTGAACCACATGAGTGAATTACCTATATGGAAAGTAAATTGTATTTTAAATTTTTAAAGTAATTTCATAGGATATTCTGGAAGCTCCATAAATGTTAACTCGAATTAATCCACTTCCCAGGAAAGTAAGTGGTAGGCCCAGGGAGACCATTTACCTTCAATAAGCTAGCATTTTTCTCTAAAGAGAGAATATTCTTTCATTTAGCCACTTTCTAGGATCATGCCAATATTATATTTTTATTATAATAACATTTTTTCAGCCTGATGACTCATCTCTGGGACTGGAAGGGCCCAGCAGCTTACCCTGACTCACAGCAGATTTAAAAAGCCTCATATGGCCTGAAAGGCAGGTTCCCATGGCTGGAAGCCGGGGGGAAAACCATAGAGAACGTCATGTCACCCAGCCTCTGCTTTGCAAGTTTGGGAATCCAACCTGTTTGTGCAATTATTCTTCCTACTAATTATATCAAAGTTGGTGTTTTAGATCTACATAGGAGTAACTGCAATTGAAATGGAAAACCAAAAAAGAGAAGGAGAGAATGAGTGTGTGTGTGTGTGTGTGTGTGTGTGTGTGTGTGTGTGTCAGAGAGAGAGAGAGAGAGAGAGAGAGAGAGAGAGAGAGAGAGAGAGAGCGAGCGCTGAGAAATGACCCGAAGGCTGACCCTTTGAGTAAACATTCATTCGCCATCTGACCTGAACCCACATTGACCCGGTATCACCAGTATACTCAGAGGTCCACAGAAGATACGTTTTTCTTCATATTGCTTGGTCATGACTTGCTTACATGACTCTTCAAAGCATTAGTTACATTTGCAAATTCTAGACTAATATTCCTCCATAAACCCTTAATGCTTATCTGGGTTCTGGTCTTTTATTGACTCACTGTGGAGCCCAGTGAACCAGGTCTGTTGAGTCTTCCATCCCCAGAGCCCTGACTTCTGCCCTCCTTCTCCATTCCCACTGCTGTCACTCCATCCCCACGCTCTCCCTCTCTGGTGCCTGTGCTCATAACTGAGAGGATCAGCAAGCTAGGCTCCATGGACAGGATCAAAGACAGGCAGATCCAGGCTGCAGGATTCCAGGTGCCCTGGCTGAGCCCAAGGAGCTTTGGCCATGGTCCAGCACCTGTGTCTGTAGAAGCACAGTTGATCATGCTGTCTGCAGTCTCCAAGGCAATTGTCCCCAGAGCCCGGGAGCAAAAAACTTGTGGTAACCAAAAACATCGGGGTAAGGGAAAGGAGGCCCTGGCAGCACATGGGTCTTCCTCTTTCTGTGCTCAGCACAGAGACACAAAACATATACCTGGCCCAGCCCAGAACCAACACCAACTTGCAGTGACACAGGGCTGGCCTTGGACAGTAGAGTGGCCAGAGCAAGGGACATCCAAAGACCCTCCTCTGGCCAAGAGGGCTGCAAATCAGGCCAGGCTCCTGTTCCAGCAGGAACATCAGCACCAAGCAGAAAACTGAAGAAGCCTGGAAGTCCAGGCCGAGTAAACACTAAGAATTAAGACAAGGGTGTCATTCAGGTCATGTGCCAGCTCCCAGCCCAAGCCTGGGCTTGTTTCCTACCTGCCAGCTGATGGGTATGCAGCTGCCAGTGTGCCTCTGCCCATACCAGGGATGAATCAGGAAGCAAGATATTGAGCTGGGCTCACCAGTGAAAAGCAAGAGCAGCTATAATGGCACTGGGCTGGAGAAAGCACAGCCAGCTGCCAGTCCATCACACTACTCACTCAAAAACTCCCATTAGCTCCTCCTACATTGTCATTATCATAAAAACCAACAGTGATAGGCATGCATTAACCCCAAAGACATCACCTTTTATTATTCTTCCTGCTTCCTATTCTTCAACCTTTCTGGCCTCCTTGATATTCCTTCAACAAACTAGGTAAGTTGCCATCCCAGGGCATTTGCACTTGCTGTTCCTTCTTCTTAGGCATTCTTTTTTTTATTTTTTTTTTTTTTCCGGTACTGGGGGTTAAACCCAGGGCCTCACGCTTGCATGCTCTGCAAGTGCTGGACCACTGAGCTGCACCCTCAGCCCATTTTTTTTACTTTTTGAGACAGGGTCTCACTAAATTACTCAGACTGCCTCTGGTCTCAAACTTGAGATCCTCCTGCCTCCACCTCCCAAGCCGCTGGGATTACAGGCGTGCGCCACCTCACCCAGGTTATTCTTAGGCATTCTTCACACAGACAGCTTCATAGCACTTTCTCCTCCTGCCATCTTCACTTAAATGTCTCAGTCTTTCCCAACCACCCTATTTAAAATTGCAAATCCTCCATCACCTGGACCTGACTCCACAACACTTGACAACAAAACCATCACCTTAGTGTTCCCTCTTTTCCTGTGTTATTTTCATTCCATTTATCACATTGTCATTCTTTCTTTTACTTATGTATTTGTGTATTGTCTCCTTCACCAGAAGCAACACAACTTTCAAGGGAGAAAAAGGAAGTTACAAGCAAAATAGCAAATACCAAGTAATTCATTTTCTCTTCTTCCTACACCATAGCTGTTGGCTTCCCAAACTTCAACATCCGGATTAAGAGCTCTGACTTTTTCCTTCTTGCCTCTCTATTCCCTAGTCTCTTCATTCCCCAAATTCCCACAGTATTATCTATTCTATATAAAACTTCCCACCAACCAACAGCACCAGCCTTGCTGGGCTAGTGGGAGAATTAAATTAAATAATCCATACTTATAGGAAAGCACTAGAACAGTGATCAGCCTTGTTACATGTCCAAAAAATCATATCCATTGTTATTATTTTGTATATGTACTTTGTATTATGCTGATTCAAGTCTTATTTCTACAGCTCGATTATAAGCAAATTGAGGGCAAATATCTTATCTTATATTTTGGAATCCCCTGACATATTTATACATATTTTTAATAATTACTTGTCAACCGCTTGGGGAAAAAAAGTATTTCAATGTTAAAGATTCATTTGAAAACCCTTAGAGCCTCTATTTAAACAGATTCCAGCTCTTTCTCCCTTGTAGGACTGACCCAGTGTGCAAACACAGTAAGTCCCTGAAAACAGCATTTATAATAGGAACTTTGCTATAGCATGAATACCAAGCCGAAATACTATACAAAAGATCAAACAAATATTGACTCAAAGAATTTTCCCCAAGGCAACTGTTATAGTCTTATCTTGAATAGAATGTTTGCACAGTTAATTAAATATTGCTATGAACTCAGCAAAATCCCAGGCAGACCCTGCCAAACTGAGTTTTTCATTCCCACCATCTTATCACTATTTACAAAGCCACGCACAGGCCCCTCTCCTCCTGTCCCCTCACCTCACAGTGGGGCTAATGCCGGCTGTGGGATTAAATGATAAGTTAGTCATACACCTTTTATCCGAGGATGAAAGATAATGGAACCTCAGTGCCAAAGATTCCATTTACCTATCTCACAGCAACTATGCTCTGTCATTACCCTCCCAGAAATCCATCAGGCTGCATCTGTTACTACCTGTTAACTTCCTGGAAATGAATGAAAAAGGAGAAATGTGGAGAGAGAGGGGCATTTCCCAGTCGCACTGAACACACCTCTATAGTCCAAATCCCAGTGAGCACTTGCTCCCAGTGGTTGCTGACCATTAAGCCAGCCAGAGGGCAAGAGACTCCAAATCACCTCAACACCACAGATATTCTGCAGTGAGCAGCTCACTGCCAGCTTTTCTAGGCTGCCTCAAGCATGAAGGAGGTCAGCTATGACAGGTGGAAGCCAACAAGGGTTATTCGCAACATTTCTTCCTTGGCTCCTTCCATCCAGATGTTATTTAGTGAGCATGGATTATGGTCCAGGCACTATTTCAGGTGCTGGGAATACAATCAGGAGCAGAATTTACCATGCCCTCAGGAAGGCTGTGTTCTGGTCAGAGAGACAGAGATCAACCAGATCAATAGGTAAGTTTTATATTGTTAGGTATTTAGGAGTGCTAAGGAGAAGAAACAAACGAACAAAAAAAAAAAGCGGAAGAAAGAAAGAAAGAAACAGGGAGGATATGATACACCAGTGGGCCAAAAGGAATGGGTGAAATTAGAGATAGGCAGCCGAGGTCATCCTCAGGGAGAAACCAATACGTGAGCCTGAAGGAAGTGAGGGAGTTGGCCTTGCAGATAAGTGGACAAGAGCACTTCGGGCAGAGGAAAGTAAATGCCAAGGTCCTGGGGCAGACCATGGCTGGCAGGTTAAGGAACATTAAGGAGTCCAAGGTGGGTGGAGCCTAGGGTTCAAAGGAAGAAATTAGATCCAAGAAGAGCAGAGAGCAAGACCTTATAGAAGCTTTGGGACCATATAGAATGTCCCAAAACATTTCATTTCTATCATTCATAGAAAAGCCATCCATTCGCAAATTTTCATTTACCCAAAACTGCAATGGTTATTTTTCCAGGAATTTATATAGCCATACTTCAAGAGAACAATCTGGAAATAAAGTAAAACATCTAGGGGAAAGGTTATACATCAACCCAACCTACTTGCCTAGAAGAAAAAAAAATCCTAAGATTTTTCTTTTAAAATAAAAATGAGGAAAAAAAATGTTCACGCCTTGAGCACATACTCTTGTAGGGCTGGGAGCAGGCGTCACAGTAGAAAATGCAACTCAGCACTAATAGGCAACCGGACGCTCAACAATGCTATAAAGAAATGTCAAGCTGGTTAAAAATAATAATACACAGAATCACAGGAGATGTGAACGTTGCAATTCACCACAGGGAATTTTTTTTTTTTTAAGTATAACAATGCTTCAAAGTCTTGGGCAAATTTTAGTGCCAAGTTGGCTCAGACAATATCCAGACCACACATCTTCCCTGCCCAACCAGCTTCTCAACATAAATAAGATACTATCAGCCAAACACAGCAGGGTTTGGGGTGGTACCCTAAGATCTGCTATCTTCCCATTAACTCTATTCAATCCTGATCAACCCAGTTTCATAGGCCAGGTAAACAGTTTTCCATTCAGAAAGATTCACAAACAACTCTACTGCAGAGACTCCATTCTTCACACAGTCTGTCACCAAGTGACAAGCATGGACTGCAAGGCATGTCCTCAAGCTTGTGTGATCTAATATATGTTATTAATGACTCAGGAGCCACAGTCCTTTCCTATCAAGCTCTCCCACGGCCACTCCCACCACCCCACCCACAAAATGGACAAATCTTTTTGTTGGGTCACTTCCTTGCTCTGCTTAGATGGAAATTATCAGAAAATTACAATAAGAAAGGCCAAAATGATCCACATAATAAAGAATTTAGGGGAAGAAACTCTTGGAACTTCAGAAAAGTATGGACTGAAGAAGAATAATGAGTTTTGAAAAGAAGAAATCCAGAATTGTGTGGAGCAAGAGAAAAAAGAGACAAATTTTAGAGATATTACTTGGAATTGTTGGAAATATGTCTTGAATCCCTTTTAATGTTCTCAAAAAGATGCAAGAGGGCTGAGATTTAGCTCAGTTGGTAGAGCGCTGCGCTGCAGTCTCTGAGGTCCCAAGTTCAATTCCCAGCACCGCAAAAATGGGAAAAGGACCTGGCAATCCACTCTCAAGGCAATCCCGAAACAGTCAGCCATTGAAAAAGCTATGAGGGTCGCTATGAGTCAAATACCTACTCGACAGCACCTAACAACAACAACAACAAAAGATGCAAGAAAAGTTTGAATAGTGTTAGTTACCTCAGCTTCTGAACTGTGTTCCTCTGAACAGTAGATTGCAGCAATTACTCTTGGCGTAACTAGAATTGGGAAACGAGTCTAGTCTGTGGACGTAAGAATGCACATATTCGTCACTTGGCATAACACATTCTACACTGCCAAGGGTGAAGGCGTCTTCTGCAGCACAGACTGGCAAAGAAGGTACAGGGAAAATCACAGTCAGATCTCTCCTCTCTGCCTCAAGTACGAAAGCCAGTTATTCTACAGAGGTTAAAAATCACAGGCCAATTTGCCCTCAAACTGCCTAAAAAAGGCAAAGACTTGGACAAAGAATCATTCTCACTTGCATTATTCCAGTCTCAACAACAACAACAAAAAGCCCAAATCACAGAAACCTGCTTCACTGAGGCATTTCCCCAATCATCTAGAGGTTTCTAGGTAGTTGATGTGAGAAAAACAGGACGTTCTCTCATGATCATCAGTGTCTGATGATGCAGTCCCTCCTTCCTTCCAGACGATAACCCATCAGGCAAATTTGAGAAAAGGATGGTCAAGGATCCTTCAAAACCAAATCTGTTCTACCTTCGAGGAACTTTCTGGCCAAAAACTATTCATCTATATCGCAGAATATGCCACAATAATGAGAAGTCAATTACACTTTTAAATTGCACAGAGAAGAAAATAAACTTTCCAGTCTATGAAGTAACTACTTGAGGCATTAATGATTATACCAGAACTCTTTTTAAACTATACAAAACTTAAATAAGAGAAAAGGTTGTCTTTTAATACAAAGACTATCTGAAAGGATTTTCTTAAATGAAAGTAGTGAAGACTATGAAATACCACTTTATAACACCCAAACCTAAGTACCAAAAGATGTTTCATTCCCTGATTTTCTTATGTTTTTTCTATTGCCTTGATTATCTGCAAAGGTCATATATAATGCCTACAATCAAGAAAAAACATGAAGTTGTTAAAAATTATACACAGAAAATGTAAATTTACAATGTATATCTGGGGGTAAATCACTCTTTACACCTTTATGTGTTCTTGAAAGCTTATATAATAGGAATTTCTTAATTTGTAGAGAGAAAGAACTTTTAAAATACATTTACATTATTAAAATTTCAAAGTTGCCAGGTGTGGTGGTTCATGCCTCTAATCCCATCAAATCAAGAGGCAGAGGCCAGAGGATCACAAGTTTGAGGCCAGAGGTAGCCTGTAACTTAGCGAGACCCTGTCTTAAGATAAAAAATATTTTAAAATGGGCTGGGCATGCAGCCCAGGAGCAGAGCACATGCAAGGCCCTGGATTCAACCTTCAAGTACCACAAAAAAACAAAGTCAAAGGACTAAAATGTTTACTAAGGGTCATAACATATAACTCAAAAACATGATCAGGAAAAAGCGTTCTCTGCTGATCAAGCTACCTTTCCCAGTTAAACAATTCACATGCTCTGTCCCAATGCTTCTCAAACTGGAGCATGTGTAAGAACCCTCTGGAGAGTGTGTTAAGACACAGATGACAGAACCTGAGACTCTGCATTTCTAATAAGACCTCGGGTGGTACTGATGCTCCCGAGCAGTGGACCTTACTCTGAGCAGCCAGGTTTGTTGTGATAAGAAGGGAGTGGAGTCATTTCACTAGGCACTCTGCCACACACATTCCAGACTGGACAAAGGGAAAGCAGACTCAAAATTCCCCCTTCTTTCAAAGTTCTGAGGCAGGAGGAGTGCAATTCACTTCCCTCTCCTCAACCCTTAGTGGTTAAATACTTAGTTGTGTCCTTACGAGGGGGTCAAATGAAATTAAGATAATCATGATTCTAGGATTAATGAGCTTGTTAGAGCATCTGATGGAACCAGCCTTTGGATCCAACTTGGCAGACTGCCTCCGCCCTCCACAGAATTCTCCACCAACATACCCAACCTCTTGGCAGTAGTCTTCAACCACCACATTGTTTCCTATAATAATTTTTGTCAGATGCCTAAGAATAGGAGATGTCCACAAATTCAGTATAGCAATATCATTTCATAAAGAGGCACGTACTCCACAAACTGACCATGCACTTACAAGGTGACTGTGAGAATGCTGGAGAGGAGGGAAGGAAAGGAAATATGTAAACAGGAAGTCAGCCCCACCCCTTTTACCCCCTACCTCATGCTCCCCAGACACAGCTTGGTCCTTTAAGAGCAAATTACAGGAACTAGCAGAGGGAAGCGAAAATTGTGAAGATTGCGGAAGGTAGGATGGGGAGGAGGGTCAATGTGGAGGGATGAATGGGGAGAGGATGACCTCAATGCAAACAGTGCAACTTCATGAGTACATTGGAAAAATAGGGGAATATAACCCAAATAAGCATTTGAGTTTCACTACATATTAGCCATAAGGCTCTATTAACTTTGTGTGTTCAGCTGGGCGTGGTGGCGCACGCCTGTAATCCCAGTGGCTTGGGAGGCAGAGCCAGGAGGATCGCAAGTTTGGGACCAGAGGAAGTCTGTGTAACTTAGCGAGACCCTGTCTCAGAAAGTAAGGAAAAAAAATAAAAGGGCTGGGGGTGCAGCTCAGTGGTCCAGCACTTGCAAAGCATGCAGGTGTGAGGCCCTGGGATCAACCCCCAGTACCTAAAAAAAAAAAAAAAAACAAAAACAACAACAAAAAAAAACTTTGTGGGTTGATGAAAGTATTGCCAGAAGTAATGCAATGGATGCATAATGGAAAAAGCCAATGCTGCATTACTCTGTACTCCATCATCACTTACTAATAAAGGGAAAAAAAGAATATATATAGTAACCAATAATTCTTCCCTTTTCCATTAAAAAGTTTCAAATTAAAAAGAAAAAAATATCACAGTCAGAAAGCCTCAGAAAGAGACCACGACGCCTAAGAAATTACTCAGTCCCACACCCAATATCATGCCCAAAGAGAGCCCATCAAAGCACTTGGGTGTCCTTGGTGTTTCCTTATACCCTGAGGAAGAAGCCACCTGGCTAAGAGGCCTGAGTGCTATGCAGTGAGACCTTCAGAGAGAAACTAAATTAAGCATTCAGAAGAGCACAGAGAATTCCCACCAGCCACCAGCTCTTCAAACACCACATCTGCCCTTTATTCCCAGCACTGTCATTTCCTGCCTGTGGTGAACTAATTACACACAGTGGGAATTCTGGAACTGCCGGTTCTAATGTTTATCTGCTGTTAACTTGTTGTGTGACCTCAAAGATATGTTTCTAGTGCTTTTATTTCCTCTGCTATAAAAGCAAGATAAGGGAATGCCATGCTTAGCAAGGTGCCCTTAACATAATACCAGAGTCACCCTATCCGAGAGATGCTCATGGGATGGTAATTAACGTGTCTCTTTTGCCAAGGCCTTTAAAGATAACTAATGACATGTTGTGAAAAGCATGGGATCTCAAATGATATTTCTAGTAGCAAATGCTACCCCTAAAATTGTTGATAAAAGCAGTCTTGGGTGTGCTTCTTTGAAACCACTGTTTCATTCAACAGGATGTCCATAACCATAGCTCTAACAATAGGTCACTGCTTCCTAAGGAGAAAAGATACTAGAAAAATCCCTGAGATTTCCACAACCTTAATATCCAGCACTGAAAACTCAGTTTAAATGACTTTTTAGACTTAGTTAAATGAAAAGTTAGTTAAACTAGGGCTGTACTTCTCATTAATGCATACTTTGAAATCACATAAATCTGTGTTTTAGACTACTTAGTGACTGTCCATGCCCTTCTCTGAGAAAAGTTGGCTACAACACATTCTGTATACAAAACAACCAGTACAATCTGCTTCCGTGAAGCTATGTGGGCATAGAAAACTATGCAGTAAGTAGTAGCTATTGTATTTCACATCCATTTGTTAGAATCCCAGTCCTTCTCTTATACAGTTGAGTAAGAAATATATTAAAAGTTATAACACATATTAATCATGTATTGTTACAAATTTAATATGCTTCCCTCATTTCTTGTCTCTTCATTTGTATAGAAGTCTTAAATTTTGAAATATTTACATTTCTTTCTCTCCTCCTCATAAGTTTAAACCATGAAAGTTGCATTCCTTCACAGAAGTAATAAATATGGCTTCTGCTAATTTTTCTATAATTTGATTTTCAACATTGAGTTTATTTTTGGAATATAATAGGTTTTCTGGAGTCCAAATTCATGTCTTGTTATTTCTACATCCTTTATAATCTATTAAACAACTATTCCTCACCACATATAGGTATTTGACCTATATGTAGTTGGAAAATCTTTTAGATTCATTTTTTCATATAAAATACAAAAACCTTAAAGTAATACATATTACTTTTAAAGAAATCTCAGTAAGAGATTATGAACTAATCAAATCATCATCTAGTCATTTAGACTTCAGTAGAGAATCAGTCAGCTAAGCACTAATTCCTGTTTGAAATCAGTTTGGTCCATTCAATAGAGGACTTTGAGAATGTAATTGTAGGGTGTGTAAGTATATGGTAGCTGAGTCACCAACTACTGTTGGAATTTTCTGTTTATTTCATGGGGAGGGGCTACTTCTTGGGTGGCAATGTTATTTTAAGCCTGAAGCAAATGGAAGTAACATCCCTTGGCCTGAAAACAAATAAACAAAAGGAGAAAAGTAAAATTCATTGCTTAATTTGGTCAAGATTTACAACCATCATTTTTTTCTATTGATTTTTCCTCCACATATATTAGAAACCTGCTTTACACAATATGTACTATATAAATTTGCACTTGTTTTTAGGTTTCTAATGTCAGCATTGCCTCCAGCTGTACCATTGTGGCATCTGATCCCATCAGATCTCCGAAGCTAGGCAGGGTCAGGCCTGGTTAGTCCTTGGATGGGAGACCATCTGGGAATATCAGGTGCTGTAGGTTTGGGAGAAGGACCCAGCACCCCACTGCCAAAAAATAATCAGCCATTGAAAACCCTATGAACAGCAGAGAAGCACTAACAATATTGTTTCACCTGTTGTATGTAGGGTCACCATGAGTCAGACACCAACTCGATGGTACCTACCAACAACAATAATAATGCCAGCATCTTGCCAATCCTATTAAAATATAAGAAAGAAAACCTGTGTTTATTAGGGGAAAGCTGTACTTATCAGGGGAAGGAAGGAGAAAGGAAAGAATAAAGAAAAGGAAGAAAAGAACCATTTGTGAACTTGCACTACCTCTTTGCAGAATCTTGCTTACAGTGGACCCTCAGGAAAAGCTATTGACAGACCAACTATTTTAGTATTTCAATCATAAATGATGCTTAAGAAAAAAGAAGATTATGGTGGTGGTGATGATGACAATGGTGATGATATATCACTGAAAGCTTTCTTCTGAATTCATCTCCCCTACTGACTAATATGGACAGATTTTTGCCATCAGTTCACACCCTGAAGCACAAGACATGATGATCTTTCTTTTCATTTGCATAGCTAGGATTCGTTATTATGCCGTTCTCTTTTTTACTCAACAAAATAGCATTGCACCATTAAGATTTCAGCATGTCTATTCTTGCAGTAACTATTTTGAATTGTGTCTTTTAGAAGCAATCACTTTAAGGAAAAAAAAATCATCACTTCTGAAGTATATACTTGGCTTGGTATTAGAATCTAGACTTTTCTGGGTTTGTTTTCCTGTTGTTTTTTGTGTGGGGAAGGAATGACTGAGAGAAGTTCCTCTAGCACAACAAGCTGATGCAGTTCTCAGTCTTGTGACCCCTGCGTTTAATCCCCTCCCCTGATGAATGAACTAGAGGAAACATATTGAACCTCATGCCACAATTTACTCATCTTATATATGCCAGTCACCTACTCAGTGTTATACATGTTACCTCCACTGCTGTGTTTGTTACCAAAAAGATTCTAGAATGTATTTCATTTCCCTTCCTGAAAAAAACACTCAATTTAATATTACACTTAATTACTAAATGTAATTTTAGAGATATTGCTTAATTTTCTAATCTAATAAATAAATAGCACTTTAAGAAATTTGGTGTTTAATTTCTTAATATTCTTATATTCTCATTACATAAGATTTAAAGAGTAAACCTATAAGAATGTCTTCCCTGTTCCTGCATTTCTCTTTTCTGTTGGGAAGAATGGATAAATTTGTCATGCAATATAAGGAGGCCAGGGAAGAGAAAGATTATTTTACACGCTAGCAAAGTAATCATATTCAACTCCTCCCATCACTGTCTTAGTCCTACTCCCAAGCCTCGAGGAGTCTAGGAAAACCAAGAGGTAGAGTTACACACCAATAAATGCTAACCAGCCTCTCCCTGTCCTCTTTCCCAGCATTTGCCAGACGTGTTCATTGGAGTCAGGCTCACCGTACAGGAGGCTCTCAGGGAACTGGAAGCAAATGCCAAGGAGCCCAGAAAAAAAAAAAATGCAGTTCCTTCCCTTGTACTTGGAAGGGGGTATTTAAAACATTTGTTTTAGTCTGTCTTGTGTTGCTATAACAAAATAACTGAAGCTGAGTACTATATAAAGAAGTTTATTTGGCTCACAATTCTAATAGCTGGAAACAGCATGGTGCCAGTGACTGGCAAGGGACCCCTGGCTGTGCCACACATAACATTGACAAAGCCTCCAACATATGAACCTTGGGGACAAACCAAATCTAAACTATAGCGACACAGAAACAAAGCACACACTTCATTATTGCATTTAAACATGAAGTCTTACCATAATAGTTCACATCCACCACAAACCATGTTCAAGAACGTGCTGCAGTTGGGATACCATCAGAAACAGCTCCACTCACTTCCAAGCCCTCTACTGCTCCTGGAGGGTCTCAGTAACCCCATCTCATTCCACTAAGGGAATTACCCCTAAAATGCACACTCTCATCTACAGACTCAGTGAAGCAGGAGAAAGAACCACTTTTGCTGGCCCAAAGGTCAGTTTTAATTAAGACAACAGTGGGAAGATGGAGAACTGAAGCCAGGCCCTGGGATGGCAGGCTCACCCCAGCTGAGGGCTAACTTTGCCCACAGGGAAACTTCCTCTTGGGAGCTATAAAACTGCAGACACAGGAGACACCAGATATACCCTGGGGCCCCATTAGTACTTTAAATGCCTCACCCCTTACTGTGCTCTTACCCTTTGCCACATGGCTTTGGATCATCCCCCCACAAGGGAAGAATATAATCCCTGCTCCTTGATTCAGGGCTTTGGCCGGTGGTGCCTTGGTCCTGAGAAGACTTGCCTGTTTCCCCTGACCCCAGACAGCTCTGCAATGCCTTGGGAAGAGGGGTCCCTATGGCTGCAACCCTTGGCTGGGACCTGATAGGGAACACACATACCCAACCACATGCCCTCCAGGACTCCGTCAGGCCCTAGCAACCCTCAACTGCAATTATATGCTGTGGCTTTCCCTGTATTTTAGAGTATTTTTAAGCTGCTGTATTTTAGAATATTTTTTGTGCAGCACTATTCTGCCAGCTAAAATACAGTCTAAGGAGACTGCTCACAGAAAATATATGCCCCCTCCCCAGAAAAATGGCAACTATGTTTTAATATGCACTCATTATTATAAGAGCTCTTGAGGAATTTACTTAGCTATTCCTCCCAATAATCCTATCAGCAGATGGGATTTTATACCATTCTTTAAAGATGAGGTTGCAGAGACAAAATGAGATGGCTCATGCACAAGTGGAAGGTGGTCAGGTTGCCTTGCTTCAGAGTCCTTGCTCATAACTTCGATGTTAAATGGCCGAGCAAATCTCCTATCCTCTTCTGCTTACAATTTCGCTGCAGGTTCTCATGCCCTCTAGATAAAATCAAACTGACTAGCATATCAGTATGGTAATTAGCACAATATTTAAGGCTCAGCACAACCTTCTTGTTGTTGTTGTCAGGTGCCCTGGAGTCAAATCCAACTCATAGTGCCCCTATGTGCAACAGAACTGTGCCACACCCGGGACTGTGTCAGTTCTCTGCTATTCATAGGGTTTTCAATGGCTGATTATTGCAGTATTGTTTCGGGAGTGGGCTGCCAGGTCCTTCTCCCATTTTTGCAGTGCTAGGGATCAAATCCAGAACCTCCAAGATTGCAGAACAGCACTCTACCAACTGAACTAAACTCCAGCGCCCCTGCACAACCTAGCACCTGCTTATTCCACCCATCCTCCTGCTCCCTGCCCTGGCCGTCACCACCACTGCCTCCGCTTCCTCCCCTCTCTTCTCTCCAGGTCTGCTGCAACCACGCTCAGTCTTTACCACGCTTTACCAACCCACCAGCTCTCACACAGCTTTGTACCTGCAACTCCCTCACCCAGATCCTCTAGGACACAGGCCCGGGGACACATCTCTTCCAGGAAGCATGTCCCATCCCCAGCCAAGCACATGGCTGCCCATCCTGTGTCCCCAGGCTCCAGGAAGTTCTGTACAGAGCACTGACGACTCTGGGCCCTTCCTGTCTGCTCCACTGCCTCCTACGCCCGCCATAAGCCCTGCAGGGTGAGGTCTGGGTCTTACTCCTCTGTCAGCCTAGTGGTTAGCAGGGGGTCTGCTCTCATCGTAAGAACTCAGTAAAAACTGGCTCCATTAAAAAGCAGGTGACCAAGCTGAGTGTGGTGATGTGCCTGTAATCTAGTGAGTCAGGAGGTTAAGGTAGGAAGATCATGAGTTCAAAGCCAAAGGCAGCCTGGGCAACTCAGTGAGACCCTGACTCAAGATAAAAAATTTAAAAAGGGGTTGGGGGTTGTAGAGCACTTGCCTGCCATGTACCAGACCCTGGGTAAAACTTCCCAGTACTGCGAATAAGTAAATAAATAATCAAGTGAGAGGGACAATAACACAATGGGGAAATGCATATGGAGACAGGAGATTTAAATTTTCATTTTTAAACAGCCAAGTCTTCATTTCTAATAAATGTTAATTAAACTGCTCAACACTCCTGGGTCTGCAGCTATATATTCCTCAGTTACCGCAGATAGTTCTTTCTTGACAGTCTCCCCTGCCAAGCCTTTCCTCAGAGGCTTATGTGATTACCAGGGCAGCTTGAGACAGGTAATGAAAGGCACGATATTTGTGTCAAAAGGCAAGGGAACATGAAGGCCTCCCCCTGAATTTTCAATCCTGGCAACAAAAAAGTGCATGCTCTCTGCTTCCAAAGGAGAGGGACAAAAGAAAGTTTGTGGCAGAGGAAGACACACTAGTAAGGAGTGAAAGGAAAAGAATCCCAAGGCAGGGAACAGACAGATGAAGATTTGACATGGAGTAGAAAAGGCCTCTTTAACAGAAGCTGGCCTGTGACTCACAGGAGGCCCGGCTTTCAGAAGCCCACAGGCAGCTGACAGGTGGTTATTACCGCCTTAACCTTGGAGACTCCCATTACAGGGTCAGGGCTAGGTGGCCTGACAGCTCCTACAGAGAGCTGCGGAGGACACAGAGACTGTGGGCTGCCTTCAAAACCACATGGCTCCCAGGCCTCTTCAAATGTCAGGGCAAAGGGAAAAGAGAGCCAAACAAGAGTGCATTGGGCTGTTCCCACAGTGAGACCAGGGTCCTGCAGGCACAGGCTCCTGTCCCCACCAAGAGCTTCCCAATCCCTAACAGTAGCGTCTCTGTTGCTGAAGGCCACCTTTTGGTGTTTTCTGAGAAAAGTGGGGAAGCCCAGAATAATGTGCCCCTCCATCCTTCTCACATGCAGCTTGGACCCCATGCCAGAGTTGTAGGCAACCGGAATGTAAAAGCCAGAAGAGAGCTTTGGGATCTGATCATCTAAATAGTTTTCAAACATTTTGTTCAGACCAAGGCTTGCAGATGCCGAAGTCTCAGAGAGGAAACTGAGCCTGCTCCTTTCTGGGGGCCTGGGCCAGGATTCCCAGTGTCAGCGCAGGGACACTCTCTGAGGGGGCTTGAGGGACGCTTGGAACCCAGCTAGGAAATCACATCTTCAGGCCAAAGCTGTATTTTGCAGATGTGAAAACTGCAGTTCAGAGGGGTAAAGTGACTTGTCCAAGGTCAAGTGGTCAGAAAGCAAGGGGACAAAGAATGGGACTGGGGTTCCCGCTGCCAGCGCAGATGCTCTTCCCTCTACGTGGTGGCGCCTCCCCTTTTCTTAGGAACACCCTCCAAGCCCTTCCCTGCTCCCTCTCCATTAGCAAGTCCCAGGGCAGCTCTGGAGCTCAGACTGAGGGGAACAATAACTGAGTGACAATATGTTTTATGAGGCATTTATCACCCACAGGGAAAGCTCTGCTAAAGCCACCAATCCAGCCCCCTCAAGCCACCACAACTGACCCCAGCGTGGTCAGATCACCGGAGGTCTGCAATGACGGGTAACTTTCTCAGGACCCCCTTCACACCCCCTGTCCTCTCCTGCTGCATTTCTTACAGCACTGAATTAAATGGCCTTCAATGCTGTAATTCTTCAAGTTGTTGTAATTCTTCAATATGTTCGTCCCTACATAGTATTTGTGTTTGGCTTTTAAATGCTGTCTGCTCCATTTTTAACTCCATTTTAGAAGTCTGCAAGGAGAGAAGCCAATGCTTACTGGCAGAGAGCAGAGGCACAAATCGAGTAGTTATTTCCTAGTCCCCTTTCTACTGAACGGCTGCTATACCACATGCGGCAAACCATGTGAACCCAGAAGCATTCAGCAGCCTTATCTCACCCCTAACATAATCAAAAGAAAAAATACATGGTAATAAAAAAGTGGGACACTAGAACTTCAGATCTGTTTAAAAGTTAATTAAACTTGAAAGGTTTGTGGAGACCATTCATTTTCTTTTGTAGCCTAAGACCACAAGGTCTGCATTCCACTTCACCACTAGAATGATAAAAAGTAACCTGTTGTTATTTTCATTGTAATAATAAATACTATATAATAAAACTAGAATAAAGTATTTCTTTTTAAATAGAAAAATAAAAATGGAAACACACATACCATACAATTCTGAACTGACTTATAAAAAAAGCTGTGTAAGATAGTTTAAAGTGTGACCTAGTTAATTGCTTTTGCTAATACTACTGTCACTCTCTTCTGGAAAGAGGACTTAACAGAAAGCACACAGGTATGATTTTATATATACCCTAGTTAATCCTCTCAATTGGCCGGTTTAAAATAGTTGGAATGTCTTCTTTACAAAGAAAGTTGAACATGTAATGAAACAGAACAGGAAGCCTGTCTGAAGTTTTCTGGAGAGTTCGGGTTTGGAGCTGGATAATGTCCCTCCCCCCTTGTCAGTCCCACATCATAAGCATCTATTGGAAGGACAATGGTGAGCATTCTCCGAAGGCAAGGTGAGGTAGGGATCCTGGAGGAGTCACACTGAAGATGATCTAGGGGCTGGTGTCAGCTTACCCATGCCAGACACAACAAATGGAGCCAGGAGCTGGCTGGACGTGGATTGCCTACCTATTAGGGAAAAAAGAGACAGAGACAGAGACAGAGAGAAAGAGAGAGAGAATATGCCACGTGCACATGAGCAATAAGACATTTCAGAGGAAGAAAAGTTGCTAATGAGCAGCACAGGAATTGTTGCATAAGGTAAGAGGTTCCTCCTATTGAAAAATGTGGAGCTAGATAAAAGATTTCTAAGGCTTTAATTCTAAAATGGGCTGGGATTTAGCTCAGTTGGTAGAGCGCAGCTCGGCAGTCTTTGAGGTCCCAAGTTCAATTCTCAGCACCACAAAATGGGAGAAGAATGTGGCAATCCACTCCCTAGGCAATCCCGAAACAATCAGCCATTGAAAACCCTATGAGGGTCGCTATGAGTCAGACGCGACTCAACGACACCTAACAACAACTCTAAAACATTTTAATTCTATGGTGCAGGAAGTAAATTTTCTAATAGTAAATTGAGACTCAAAAGCCCCCGGATTGAAGCAACCATCTGTCATGTTTTCCTTTTGACAGGTTACCCTTTAATGGCAACCACTTGCCAGAATATAAACAATTTCCTGTGTGTCTCCCCAAAAAGTCTTCTCCATGAGAACTCTGAGGTGCTGTGTTTAATTCACCTTTGTGACTCCAGCACAGCACCTGCACAGCATAGTGGGTATCCAAACTGTGGAAATCAAAACAGAAAAGTCAGTGCTTTATTTGTGCTTTTAAATAATGAATGCTTAGCATCTAGATGGCACATGAATAGATCCTCCAATTAAAATACTTTTCTAGTGGTCACCATGGCAAGCCTCTCAAAGCACTGAACACAGAGAGTTTTATTCCTTCCCTAGGAAGAACCAGCCAGCAACTCCTGCTTCATCACCCAGATTTTTATGGTATAAAAATGGTCATAGAGAAATGGTATAATTAATACTGGCCACCTCACTAACCAGGAACATCAGACAGAACAGGGCAAGGATATCTATTCTCTTCATCTCTATTCAACATGGCACAGTTATTTCCAACAATAGCAATTAGGCAATAAACAAATAAATAAATGGCATACAGCCTGGAAAGAAAGAAATGTAAATGCTTAAACTCTTAGATTACATGACCTTGTATCTAGAAAATCCTAATGAGTTCACTAAAACACTATTGGATTAGTCAATGAGTTCTGCAAGGTTTCAGGATACAAGATCAAAACAAAAGAATCAACTGTATTTCTATCCACTACCAATGAACACCCCCAAAATAAAATTGACAACTTCATTTGCACAGCATCAGAAAAAATAAAATGCTCAGGAATAAATTTAATAATAGACGTTCAAGACTTATATACTGAAAATTATAAAACATCATTGAAAGAAATTAAAGAAGACATGGATACCTGATATGTTAAGCCAGCTTTCTGTCACTGTGACAAAATACCTGAGATAAAAACTTAAAAGTAGGAAAGGTTTATTTTGGCTCATGATTTCAAAAGTTTCAGTCCATGGTCAGCTGGCTCCATTGCTCTTGGGCCTTTGATGAGGCAGAACATCATGGCGGGGAGCACACAGTGAAGCAGAGCTACTCACCTCATGGTGGTCAGGAAGCACAGAGAGACAGAGAGAAAGGATGGGGCCTGGGTCCCAAAATGCCCTTCAAGAGCATGTCCCTAGTGACCTAATTTCCTTCCACTAGGCTCCATCTCCTACAGTTTCCATCACCTCCCAATAGCACCATCATCTGGACACCACGCCTTCAACACACAAGTTTCTGTGGGATACTCCAGTTCAAAACCGTATCACTGGTAAAACATCCCATGCTCACAATTAGAAGATTAGTACTTGTAAAGATAGTAGTATTCCCAAAAGGGATCTACAAATTCAGTGCAACACCTATCAAAATCCCAGCTGACTTTTATACTAACCTTATGAATTAGTCCCTGTTGTTGTTGTTGTTAGGTGCCATAGAGTCGGTATCCAACTCATAGAGACACTCACAGGGTTTTCAATGGCTGACTGTTTAGGGATTGTCTTGGGAGTGGATTGCCAGGTCCTTCTCCCATTTTTGCGGTGCTGGGAATTGAACTCGGGACCTCAGAGACTGCAGCACAGCGCTCTCCCAACTGAGCTAAATCCCAGCCCTTAGAATAGCCAAAACAATGTTGAAGAAAAAGAACAAAGTTGGAAGACTTGTACTTCCCAACTTCACAAACACTACAAAACAACAACCGAGACTGTATAGTAATAGTATAAAGATAGACATATATAGCAATGGACTAGAATTAAGAACCTAGAAAAAAAACCTGTGTATTTATAGTCAATTAATTTATGACAAAGATTGTCAAGACAATTCAATAATAGAAAGAATATTCTTCAACAAATGCTGCTGGAACAACTGGAAGCCACGTGCAAAAGAATAAATGTGGACCCCTAACTCACACCATATGTAAAAATGATCCCAAAATAGATCAGGTATCTAAATGGAAGAGCTAAAACTATAAAATCCTTAGAGGAAAACATAGGTATAAACCTTTGTAACTTTGATTATGGAGTCATTTCTTATATATAACACCAAAACTCTTACCACTGTGCAATGAAAAGACCAGTAACCCAATTTAAAAATGGCAAAGGATTTAAACAGACATATTTCTAAACAAGATATATAAATGACCATGCAAATATGCTCAACATGATTAGATATTAGGAAAATACTAAATAAAACCACAAAGATGTGTCATTTCATATCTACTAGGATGGCTATAAGCAAAAAGAAAGACAACAAGAAGTGTATGCAAGGATAAAGACACATTAGAACTCTCACACATTGCTGGTGTGAATGTAAAATGGCACAGCTGCTTTAGAAACAGTTTGACAGTTCTTCAAAAAGTTTAAGATCACCAAGCACCATGGCACATGCCTGTAATACCAATAACTCAGCAGGTTGAGGCAGAAAAATCCCAAGTTCCAGGCCAGAGGCAGCCTATGCAACTTAGTGAGACCCTATCTCAAAATAAAAAATAAAAATGGGCTAAGGGTATAGCACAGTGGTAGAGCACCTCATATCACACATGAGGACCTGGGTTCAACCTCCCAATACAGGAAAAAAAAAAAGTTAAACATAGAGTTACCACATGATTCAGCAGTCCATTCCTAGTTATATATCCAAAAGGATTGAAAACATATATCCACACAAAAAACTTGTTCACAGATTTTAAAGAACCATTATTCATAATGAATACACACACACACACACACACACACACACACACACACACACACACATATATGTATGAAATATACTGATGGTATACCAGAGATTTTGTTAAATGATGGTAAATTTTTTCACTGGAATATAATCCAGCCATCAAAATTATGTTTATGATCTCTTATTAAGCAGAAAAGAGTTTTGTGTGTATACAAAACATAATATGCATTCTAATCTTATTTTTGCTTTTCCAAACTATGCATATATGTATTTGTACTTCCATTGTTGTTGTTGTTGTTGTTAGGTGCCGTAGAGTCAGTATCCGACTCATAGCAACCTTGTGTTGTCAGCGCTTCTCTGCTGTTCATAGGGTTTTCAACGGTGGATTGATTTTTGGGAGTGGGTTGCTATATCCTCCCAAACCTACAGTATCTGGTGTTCCCAGTCAGTCTCCCATCCAAATACTAACCAGTCCCGACCCTGCTTAGCTTCTGAGATCTGATGGGATTGGATGCCACAGGGCTACAGCTGCAGGCACTGCCATTGTAGAAACAATAAAACTAGGCTTACAGGGCAACCCATAGCTTGTTGTTGTTGTTGTTAGGTGCCGTCGAGTCGAGTCCGACTCATAGCGACCCTATGTACAGCAGATCGAAACACTTGCCGATTCTGTGCCAGGCAAACCATCTTATTTATGTTTAAGCCCATTGTTGCAGACACTGTGTTAATCCATCTAGTGGAGGGTTTTCCTCTTTCCCATTGACCTGCCACTCTTCCAAACATGACGTCCTTCTCCAGGGATTGTTCTCTCCTGACTACATGTCTGAAATATGTAAGACGCAGTTTGGCCAT
>VMDO01000721.1:56645-126841 GCA_007922755.1 Pedetes capensis
ATGTGACATCTTTGCTTTTCAATACTCTAAAGAGGTCTTTTGCCACAGCTTTTCCTAGAGCAATGCGTCTTTGGATTTCTTGACTGCTGCTTCCACGGGTGTTGATTATAGAGCCAAGCAAAGTAAAATCTTGGACAACCTCAATCTTTTCTCCATTTAATGTGAAGTTGCGTGCTGACCCAGTCGTAAGGATTTTTGTCTTGTTGATGTTTAGTCGTAACCCATAGTGAAGGCTATGATCTTTGATCTTCATCAGTAAATGTTTTAAATCCTCTTCATTTTCAACAACCCATAGCTACATGTGGATATTTCAATTTAAATCAATTAGAATTAATCAACATAAAATTCACATCCTCAGTTGCGCTCACCACATGCCAAATGCTCAATAACCACATGAGGACAGTGGCTACTGTATGAGGTGGAACATGACATTTCTATCTTCAAAGAAAATTCCACTGAAATGAGCTAATCTAGAAGAAAATGTGCCAAGGGGGCTTATAGGTGCTTTTCATTTTCTTCTCTTTATGTTTACTTTTGCTGTTTTGATAATAAAAATGTTTACAATAAAAGACTATATTTTAAAAATTCAAGGCAAACTGAAATAGGAGACAAGGGAACTAGAAAAACCCTCACAGGTGCAGGGGTCCCGCACTAACACAAACCGAGCAAGTCCACATGGTCTCGGCAGTGACAGGGCTGGTGCTGGTCACAGTTCCCAGGCCAGCACCTCTGTACCCACCAAGCTGGTGGTGGGAGGTAAGGAGACTCCCTCTGCTCTTACTACTGAAAGCTCAGCAGATTCTCGAGGCTAAACACGTCTCCGATTGTTGCAGGCTTTATGGATTACCGCAGTGATAAACATGGTTGCTCTGTTCAGTTTGTCCAGATTTACAGCAGCTTTGGAGGAAAGAGGATTTGCTGACCTCCTCACTGGACCATAGCCAGAAGTCCTGCCTCCTAACTTATATTTAAAAAATAATAATCCTGGTCCTGGGGGAGGCACAGGAAAAGAGGCATCTCATACTCTAGGTGATAAGATAGATTAGTTCATTCTTGTTTGAGGACAACGTGCAAATATACATCCAAAGCCTTAAAAATATTCTATCTCTTTACTCAGTAAGGTCACTTCTAGAAACTTCTCCAGAGAAAATAATCATGGATGTACTCAGTGATTTATCTGTAAGAGTATATATGACAGAGCTATTTATAGCAGAAAGGCAAATTCAAGTTGAAAGTACAGCAACAAGATCCATCCTCATGATGAAATATATCATCAATTAAAGGGAATGCTATGCAGGAATCTTTAATGACATAAAAATGTTCATAAATATTAAATTTAAAAATGGGTTTTAATACAGTATGAAAGGTATCATTTCATTTTTATGATACATATATATATATACATACATGCTTAGAAGAAATGATAATAATTATGATATAACAAATTGTGACTTCTTGTGTGGTAGGAAAATATCTAGCTAGAGTGGGAACCTACTATTTGCCATATTTTCTATAATGAATATGTTGTCATTGTTAGGTGCCCTTAAATTGGTGTCTAAGTCATAGTAACCCTACAGACAACAGGTGAAACAGTATTGTTAGTGCTTCTCTGCTATTCATAGGGTTTTCAATGGCTGATTGTTTTTTGGGAGAGGGTTGTCAGGTCCATCTCCCAAGCCTACAGCACCTGGTGTTCCCAGGCAGTCTCCCATCCAAGTACTAACCAGGCCTGACCCTGCTTAACTTCTGAGATCTGACAGGATCAGACGCCACAGTGCTACTGCTGCAGGCATAATGAATATACTACCATGGTAATAAGAAAAACAATAAAAACTATCGTTTTTAAAAAGGTGAAATAATATTAAGACAGGAAATCTTTATACTTAGAACTTGAAATCAAATTATCACTATAATTATTTTAGAATTAGCTCCAGGCTTCCTAGCTGCCAAGGCAAAAAGAGGAATACAAAGAATTATATATAGATATCCACTGTTTATCAGTTCTTCTCAGGAGATAAATTACTTCCTAAATTCTAAATTCTTCCTAATTCCTAAATTCTCCTAAATTTAGGAGATATTTATAATATGTATTTCTCAGTAACACTAATACCCACCCTGTTAGGCTGGCAGGGGAGTGGATCCCTCACAGTCCTCATCTTTGTTCTAATTTTTCTTGTTTTCTCCCACAGTAAAGGAGTGCTCAAATGAATGACATTTTCAACACAGCACCAACAGTGTAATATACTGGATTTTAGAACAGTTTGATGGTGGCACTGTTTCACAATGACCAAGAATACTCAGGTTGCCTCACTGGATGGTGGATGGTGAAGTGGATGGTGAAGAGTGGTATATGCAGTATACTTTGAGAATGTACCTTTCATGGCTGAAGGACTCTTTGAGAAAACGAGAGTAAACAAAAAATTAGGCCAACAGCTACACGTGTTTGCTCCATGACTTATGGAAGTCACAGAGGCAAGGCTAAAGCCATCAGCCCTGTCATGGTCCCTGGCAAGGCCTCACTATGACAAGAAGTAGCTTCTAGAACAACTCCCAAAGTACATTTGTCAGTCAGAGCTCCTGAAGGCTCCAATATGGAGGGTGGAGGAGTGAGGGGAGGTAGGTCTGTTACCTTCTGTGGGCTTTGTCTATAGGAAGAGACTAAATTGGGTTTCCCCTTTATACCTAACCTACAGCTTTTCTCAGATCCTATGTATCCAAGTCATTCCCAGATACAGCAAATCATAAAACTTAGGAAATTGCTAAAATAACTTTCTTCTCTTTCCAAATCCTCCCCACTCCTAAATATTTTCCACTCCACATATCTGATGTTGACCTTCAAGCCCCAAATCAAGACTTTCCTGATCTCCTATCTGACCTTTCACTATCTGGGACCTTTAAGAGCACTCACCCACTGCACAACTCACTGACACTCATCTTGCATGCTACGGGTCTCCACATAGGCCATAAGCTATGAGACATCACTGGGCATCTCACCCAGCACCTGTCACAGTGCTTAGTGCATAAAACTGGAGAAGACAGGGAGGAGGTGGGAATCCCTGTTGGAGGTATTGCATTATACCAGACTCAAAACCCTCTGAGGAAGCAGGGTGGTTGTTGGTAGGTGGTGTTAGTGAGATCTGACTCATAGTGACCCTCTGTACAACAGAACCACTCGCCAAGCCTGTGCCATGCCTAGCACTATTGCCAGTGCTTCTCTGCTATCCATAGGCTTTTTGATGGCTGATTGTTTGTTGGGAGTGGGTTGCTGGGTCCATCTCCCAAGCTTACAGCACCCAGTATTCCCAGGTGTTCTTCCATCCAAATACTAACCAGGCCAGACCCTGCTTAGCTTCTGAGATCTGATGAGATCAGGTGCCAGGGTGATACAGGAAGCTGTCCTGAAACCTTCAAAAGGTTTCCCAGTGAAAGATGGGCTGGACAAGCATTTGTCATACTGCAAGAAGCCACTTATTGGTGTATCATGAAATCAATTTAGGAGAACAATACTTTTAGTGAGTTCTGTTTCATAAAATGCTTATCGTGGACACATACCCACACCCACTGGGTCACATAAATGAATTGCTTTCAAATAGTTTGCTAAGTTGTGAGTTAGATAAATTGTTTGATAAATTCTTACTGTTGTTGCAAGGGCATATTTCAATTCAATAGAAGGAAAACTCCTCTAACAATTAAAACTATTCCACAGTGGAGTGCATTATTCTGAAAGGCAGAGAGTTCCCAGCCCCTGAAAAACTTCAGGTAGCACCCAAACCATAGATTGTCATGGAAGGAATTCATGTAAACAGTGGAAAGTTAAGTGAGAAGAACTCGTAAGTTTCCTCCTCATTCTGTGAGACCATCAGTCCAGATCACAGGCAATTCTCTACCACTAAAGGCTTGATTAGAGGAGAAATGATTCCACAGAGTGAATGCATACAGCCTGAAATTTCATTTGGCCATTTATATTGGAATCACCCCTCTGTGAAGGAGAGGTTGTAAGTGATTCTTAAACTGGCCATCTCAGCCTAGGCGAACATGAGAATCACCTGAGGAGCTTATAAAGGACACCTGTGCCTGGATGAAGACATATAAATTCCAACAGTGGTGTCCAAAGTTTGTATTGTGTTTTAATGCTTCCCAAGTTAGAATTGCCTGCAGCTGTACCACTATGGCATCTTATCCCATCATATCTCAGAAGCTAAGCAGGGTCAGGCCTGGTTAGTACTTGGATGGGAGAGCACCTGGGAGCACCAGGTGCTATAGGATTGGGAGAAGGACTCAGCAACCCACTCCCAAAAAACAGCCATTGAAAACCTCATGAATAGCAGAGAGGAACTGACAATCATGTTTCACCTGTTGTACATAGGGTCACTATGAGTTGTACACCAACTCAATGGCTCCTAACAATAAGTAAGAGCTGAGAACCACTGATTTTATATATATGAAATGTATAAATGGCATTTTATAGGGTAAAGAGAAAAGAAAAACAACACCAAGATTTTACATGAAGATGATAAAAAGAAAGAGCTTGACAGGATGAAATTGGGACTTTGATTTCTGCTCCAGATGTATATGGACCTGAAAAGAGCATCATTCCCATACTTACAGCAAATAAAAAGCCAAAAAAAAAAAAAAAAACCCGCAAGTTCATAATTTTTCAAATCTACTAAATAACTGAAGCTATAGAGGAACATACAAGCCCAAAATCTAAGGAAGAATAGTACCTACAGGAAGAGGCAAGATATGAATATTTATTTACCTGGGACAAATGTACCTGCATGAGTAACAAGAACAAGTAACAATAACAATGGAATACCAGGGAAAGAACTAAAAGAGCATAGAAACACACCACTCAGAGGTAAAAAGCAAAATGGAGACATAATGTTGACAGGGGAACAAATATTGAGAAAAGCCTTTCAGCAAATAAGCCCCATCCCTAAATACAGGACATAACTAGAGGAATTTGAACTCTGAGGTGCATTGAGGTAATAAAAATCATCCAGTTCAATTCCTGAGTGTTATTAATCCTCAAACTAAATGCACTGTAGAATTAGAAAGGGATGCCCATTTCCAGGGATAAGAACTATTTATTAGCCAGACTGGTGGCACACAGCTTGAATCCCAGAATCTCAGGGAGGCTAGGACAGGAGGGTTGCAAGTTTGAGGCCAGAAGCAGCCTGTGTAACTTAGCAAGACCCTGTCTCAAAATAAAAAGTAAAAAATAGGCTCAGTGGCAGAGTGCTTGCAAAGCATGCATAAGACCATGAATTCAATCCCCCAGTAGTGGGAGAGGGGGAGGAAAGAAATATTTATCTCAGTCTCTAACATCCTAACAAAATGTCTAGTTTGCAACAAAAAATTACAGAGTATATGAAAAGTAAGAAAAAACCACACTGCCAAGAGACATAGCAATAAACAAAACCAGATTCAGATATGTCACAGACAGTAAAAGTATCACAACACAGAATTTAAAACAACTACAATTATTTGTAAAACATCCTAGCAAAAAAGGTAGACAACACAATCATTACCCATTTGGGGAAATGGGTAATTTTTAGCAGAAAAATAGAAACTATAAGAGAGAATCAAATGGAAATGTCCTAAAAACTAAACAAAGAAACAGAAATGAAAAAAATATTTTCAACAGGACTTCTTCAATAGATTTAACACAGGCAAGGGGGAAAAAAATCAATGAACTTTAAAACATACAAATTACCCAAACTAAAACAAGAAGAAGGAAATAATGAAAGAAGCAAACAGAATAGAGCATCCAAAATCTGTGAGGGCATACAAGAAATCCTAATCAAGTATAATTGAAATTTCAGAAGAAGAAGAGAATGAGGCAAAAGTAAATATTTAAAAAAAATAATTGCTGTGAATCTTCCAAGATTAGTGAAAGACACCAAATGACAAATCCAAGAAGCTTGAGAACACCACACTAGATAAATACCAAACATGTATCTGCAAAGGTAAACACACACACACACACACACACACACACACACACACACACACACACACATTCATAGGTATATCATATTCAAATAGCTAAAAATAAAAAATCTTGAATATAATGAGAGAAACATTAATCATTAAATATAAAGGAACAAAAGTAAGAACTACTGAAGAACTTTTGTCAAAAGGCATTTAAGTAAGAAAACAATAAAACAAACATCTTCAAAGCCTGAAATGAAAAAAACTGTCAACACAGAATTCTATATCCAGTGAAAATATCTTTTGATAATGTAGTAGAAATAAAGTCTGGTATAGACTAACAAAAACTAAGTTAATTCATTGTCAGGAAACCTACATTAAAATAAAAGCTAAATGAAATTCTTTAGGCAGAAGGAATATGGTGCCAGACAGAAACTTGGATCTAACACAAAGAAATGGAGAGTGCTAGAAATGAAACAAGTGAAAAGGAAATAAAATTCTTTTTACCTATTTTTAATTGCTATAAAAGATAGCTGAATGCCTAATCAGGAATCAGAAAAACTATAGCCTGCAAGCCAAATCCAGCCCATTGTCTGTTTTAGTATTAAAGATTGATAGTGAAAGATTGTTTTCTCCCTATGATAAGAAACAAGGCAAAGAAGTTCTGTCTCATCACTCCTATTGGACATTTTACTAGAATTCTCAGCCAGTGCAATAAAGGAATAAAAAGAAGTAAAAGGCATCTGGATTGGAAAAGGAAAAAAAATAAGCCATTTCTATTCACACATGAAATGATTATCTATACAAAATCACAAAGACTCTAAAAAAAACCTACTAAAATAAGTGACTATCACAGTCACAGAATACAATGTTAATATACAAAAATCAACTGTATTTCCATATACTACAACAACTGAAACACCCAAGATAAAATATTTAAAGTATAAATCTAGCAAAACATGTGCGAGATCTTTCTCCTGAAAACTACAAAAATGCCAATGGGAAAAAATCATAAACAATTTAGATAAATGGATATATATATACCATGTTCATGGATTGGAAGACTCAATGTTATAAAGATGTCAATTTTCCCAAAAATTAATTTATATATTAAATACTATCCCTCCCACAATCCTGGAATTTTTTGTTGATATTGACAAGCTTATTCTACAATTCATATGGAGAGGCAAAGGAACTAGAAAAGCTGTAACAATTTTGAAACAGAATGACATTAGAGAACTTACACTGCCTGCTTTCAAAACTTATTTAAAAACACAGTAATCAGTACAATATAGTATTGGCACACAGTAGGCAGATGAATCCATAAAATAGAATCTAGTGTTCCTGAATCAATGAACCCTTATATTTATGGCTAATTGATTTTTGACAAAACACCAAGACAATTCAATGGGAAAATGATAGTCTTCTCAACAACTAGTGCTAAACAATTGGACTTCTCATGCCAAAAAAAAAAGTTCTTGACCCATTCTTCATACCTTAATCAAAAATGAACTCCAAATTGATCATAAACCTAAAAATAAAACAGAAAATTATGAAATTTCAAGAGGAAATAGAAACTTGTCAAGACCTTTGGTTAGGCAAAAAGTCTTTGTTTTTCTTGTGGAAAAGGTTTTGTTTTGATTCAATTTAGTTTTGTTTTTGACAGGGTCTCAGTATGTAGCCCAGCCTGCCCTCAAACTTGTGATCTTTCTGCTTAGTCCCCCAAGTACTAAAAGTTCTTAAACACAATAACAAAAGCTTGATCCATTTTTTTTTAAAGTTTACTCTGAGAAAGACATTGGCACAATTTTTTTTTTTTTTTTTCTGTACTGGGGTTTGAATCCAGGGCCTTGTGCTTGCATGCTTTGCAAGTGCTGGACCACTGAGCTGCCACCTCCAGCCCATATTTTCACTCTTTTGAGACAGGGCCTTGCTAAAGTTACACAGACTACCTCTGGTCTTGAACTTTTGATCTTCCAGCCTCCGCCTCCTGAGCCACTGGGATTACAGGTGTGCGCCACCGCACCCAGCCTGACATTGGCACTATTAAGGGAATAAAATGATAAGGCATGGCTAGGCATGGTGGAGCACACCTGTAATCCCAGCAATTCGGAAGATGGAAGCGGGAGGATCACAAGTTCGAGGCCAGAAGCAACTTGCATAATTTAGCAAGATACTAACTCAAAATAAAAAATAAAAATGGGGCTGGAGCTGCAACTCAGTAGTAGAGCATTTGCAAAGTATATGTGAGGTTCTGGTTTCAACTCCCAAGTACTTAAAAAAATAAAAAAGATAAGACACAGACTGGAAGTATTAGAAAATCACATTGCTGATAAAAGATTTATATCAAGATTATATAAAGAACTCACAAAGCTGGGCAATGTGGTGCATGTCTATAATCCCAACAACTCAGGAGGCTTGTGCAGGAGAAATCATGAGTTTGAGGCCACAGGCAGCCTGTGCAACTTGGTGAGATGCTGTCTCATTATAAAAAAATTAAAAAGAAATGAGGTGTGCAGCTTGGTGGTAGAGCACTTGCCTAGCATGAGCAAGACCCTGGGTTTAAACTCCCAGTACTGCAAAAACAAAACAAAACAAACAAACAAAAACCATGAAACTCAACAAGGAAACAAACAACCTAATAAAAATAACTAATCAAAATTATCTTTGTGTAATATTCCTATATTGCAAATTTTTATTTGAATTGTATGTTTTTTTTTAGTAATGGATCCAAACATAATTTCCCATCTACTTTTATTTGCACCATATTATTTGACCCTGGAATTAGATTTTTTTATCTGTTAACCTTTAGTGTACTTTATATTATAATGAAAACTGAGCATGAATGACCATATTTTAAATCACCACACTTCCTCTTTATCCTACCATCAAAACTAAATAAGTCTGGAACAAAATGATGAAAGAAATGACCCTACTTTCCCTTTGCTCGTATTTCTTTACTTAATTCTCATCACCTAGTACTGTGATTTTCCTAGTCATTGTAGGAACAATGTCAGGTATAACAAACCAACAAAGAAATTCTGCATGAAAGAAATTTTCTAAGATCAAGTTATTCAATATTTAACCCACTTCTTCCAAGTGAACATATGTCTTTTTGTGACCAAAATCATACCTGGTCAGGCCATATTTCTCTGCTGGAAACAAGACAGAGACAAGACAGGACTATAACCAGTTTATTTCTAATCACACTCTTCCCTTAACCTATCTTGTTTTTTATTATAGTATTTGTCAGCACCTGAAATATTAGATGAAACATAAATAAATGTCTCCTTCCAGGAGATTGTTAAATTCCATGAGAGTAGGGACTTTATCATTCTGTACTTTTGTATCTCTTGCAACAAAATCAGTACCTGGCACACAGTAGGTGCTCAGTAAATATCTGTGGAATGAATGACTGCCCAAGGTGTATTTCTCTACCTCATTCCCTCACATTCTGGCAGTGATCCTGGCCAACCCATGGAGTATTGCTGATGCAAATGGCAAAATACACTGTCCCTCCCCTTTTTTCCATGCTCAGTGATCAGGCCTTTTCGCCAGTTTCTGTACTAAGTCATGAGGATAGAGAATCATGAGACATACCATGCCTGATTCCTCAGCTGAACACCAAGTGTCCACCAATGTCCACCATATCACATGGGAACAAAAGGTGGCACTCACTTCCTGGTTTGAACGCAAACAGGTGTGCAAAACGACTTGCAGCAACACTTGGCAGGGGAGCACATGCTTTCCTACTAAACACAACTTCTCAGGCAGAAGGAACTCAGTGTCAGGAAAACGGTTTTCTAGGCCAGGATCTACCACTAACTGCATCTTCACCAAGTCCCGGCCTGTTTGTGCAAAGGGAGGTAACAATGCTGAAACAGAGCCATGACTTTGAGCAAGCAAGGGTTCCCAGGAGGAGGGGTGGGCAGGCACTGGGGAAGGGCGGCCAGCGGGAGGCCTAGAAGAACCATCCGGGAGGTTTTTTTCCAAGAACACATGGTTCCTCCTGGAATCCCAGGCCCCCCACCCCACCCCCCAACACACACACGTGCCACTGGAAAACCACCACCAGAGTGGGCCATTGTCCACCATTACTAGGGGGCATGTGGAAACCTCAGAAAACCTCTTTCCAGGTCTTGAGTGTGAGCCCTATGAGGAACGGGACCAGTATCTACTGTCCTTGGTGACATCCACAGTGGCATCCAATACAGGGTGCTCCTATCTTCATTTCTCTTCCCACCTCACGCCTCTCCTCCCCTCAGCCACACCCTAGATGTCCCCACTATGCTGAAGTTCTCCAGATTTCCCATCTGTGCCATGCTTCTCATTCCCTGTCACCATGTGGGGACACACAGTTGATTGCCCCCCACCAGAAGCCTGGCTTTCATCCTCACTAACGGAGCTCTGATGGGGTTCGCCCAGGAGCATCCTTGTGCGCTCAGGGAAACCGAAACCCTCCCCAACTCCGGAAGATGGCTTGGCCCAAACACTCATAGCCACCTCCTCTCTGCCAGTGATGGGGTGAGGGGTGCACATGGGACCATTCTGGCCAGTGGTGTCTGGCCAAAGGCACAGGAGACTTCGGGGGAAATTTGCCTTTTCTTCCCTGTAGGAAGGCTGGAAGCTAGCCCTGACCTTCCCCCTCTGCCATGAACGTTATCATGGCAAGGCAAGAGCCTGCTCCAGTCATGCCTCGGAAGGCAGGAAAAGTCCAGAGGACTTTCTAGAAGGCCACCAAAAGTTGGGACTGTTTTGAACCATGTATTCCCAGGCACCTGAAGGGAGCCAGTAACCAACCTAATATTGCCTGCGCTATAAACTGTTCTTGCTGATACCATGCCACATGGCCTGGGAAATCCCATCACTGTTTCTCCTCTACCCTACCCATCCCCAGTTTAGAACTCAGCCACAAGTCCCTTAGGAGGCCTTTGCAATGACCCCAGACAGACAAATAGCCGCAGGCACTGTAATCTGCACTTGCTTTTTTCCAACTGGACTGTGCACTTTTCCAAAATGAGCACTTTCACTCTGGTCAGAGACCCTGGTGTACACTATGCATTCACTAAAGGTTGAATAGATGAATGAATGAGTGAATGAATGAATGACAAATCAACAAATGAAAGAAGGACACTCAGGATGCCTCCGATGCTTTAATGATTTGACTGGCAGATTGTGGCACTCAAGCTATCTAATGCTACTCCAGACTTCTTTTAGGTGTCCCTGAGCAAAGCCAGAAAGAGTGCAATGGGTATGTCCTATTTTTGTCTGTCCCAAGTCAGACTTCTCCTTGGGAACTGTCCCTCACCCTCAATCCCCTGCAGCTGAGTTAGAACTGTCTATCATAATGGTTTAGCTAATCCTCCCAGGGACTGGTGGCACCTGGGTAATATGCCCATTCCTGTTAGGGAAATCCATTCCCTGTCTGCTGAGATGGCTTGGTCCTGCATTGGTCCAGTGTACTGAGAAGATTTACTGTAACGATGGAGGGAATGCAGCAGATTAGCCTGAAGATAAGGAGCCAATGTGATTATTTACCACTCCACACTAAGAACCAGTCAACACAGACAGGAAAAAGAGCTAAGACACATGAGGAAGAACTAGCCCTGATCGTCATATGAGCCCCTGGATCTAGCCACACTGGAAATGAAAGCTCTCCACCTTTTCATTTATGTGACCCATCAATTCCCACATTGCATAAGACAATATTCAAGTGACTAAACACAACCCAAAGAAAAGATTTCTGACGGAGTTGGTAATGACAAGAGCAGGCTGATAACACCACTTCCATCTGTGGGACCTGCACGCTGTCACCTCTCAATCTTGGCAGCTGAGGGCAAGGCCCAGGGAGGGACAAGTCAGGCTGGTAAAGCAAGCCCACCCACCTCCCAACACACACACACACAGCATTACCATGTTTTCCTCTCAAAGGCTAATCTGAGCCTCCTGGATCTCCCTTCTCTTCAGCAAGACACAGCAACTTCAGCAGATGTGAAATGTTGAAATGTTACGGTAAACACATAGAAAAAAACATGGAGAAAACCTTCGTCAAGCAGCTCTCTGTTTACGTCATGAACATCAAATGATAATTTAAGACCATTATGGTGACTGTAATACCTACTTTACCTGGGAGGAAACTGAGGCTCAGAGAAGTTAAGTAACTTGCTCAAGGTCACAGAGCTAGTAACTGAAATTTAAACACGATTGTAGACTTTTCCCACTTTTTCACTCTCTGATCTCCAGACCCTGGGAGGTGGACATCATCTCCCGTCCCCCGGCCCACCACCACGTACACACATAATAACGGCACTCCAAAGCACACAGACCTGCAGCCTTACAACCTAGGCGCCTCGCATGAGAGCAGCCTCCAAGACGCAGCTTTTTGGAAGCCCTCGGTAACTAATGAATGTTAGTTGGTTGTTTAGCACCAAAAGTAAAGAACCAGGGAGGGGGAGCAGCTGCACCCGCGCGAGCCCTGGGCAAGCGCCGCAGAGGGAAAGGCGGGTGCCGGCTCGCTCTCGGCCCGCGATCGGCCTTGAACTCCGGCGCAGCTCTGCGCTCTCCGCAGTATTTTAGCCCCCAGCCTCTCTTCGCCCCTCCGGTGTCGCCGAAGTGCCTGGCCTCGGCGCGCTGGGCACTCAAAGACCGGTGCAAGTCCGTCCTGCACCCGCCGCCCACCCCCTGCTGGGTCGGAAGTTGGCAGCTGTTCGCCCCGGGGCGCCGGTGGGACCCCGACCCCTCCGCGCGGCCCCGCGAGCTCCGGCTGAGCGCGGGGCCAGGCGCAGCGCTTTGCCGGCCGCAGCCGCGCGGCTCCGCAGGGCCCAGGCGCGGGATCTGCGGTCCCCGAACCCGCCGCCGCCGCCGCCAGTTTGTGGCGCCCGCCCGGCTCACCTGCACGGTCCGTGCCTGCCAGACCTCTGGGCGCCCAAGCCTGGCTCGGGGTCCGGTTCTCGGCGCGCCCGCCCGGGCTGGCGCTGGCTGCGGCCGCGCGGGGCGGGGCGCGGCTCCTCCCAGCCCAGAGCCACCTGGGGCTCCCGGGAGGGGCCGCGCCGAGACAGGTGAGCCCCGCCCGCGAGGACTCTGTCCCGGCCCCTGGCCTCGCGGGAGCCGCCATCACGAGGGTCCTCCGTGGGCTGGAGAGGGCCAGGCGACCGCGTGTTAGGCAATACCTGGGATGGTCAGTGGCTGGGAGGAAACGAGGAGCCTGTTCTCAACTCGCCGGCCTGCTCAGAAAACGAGCACGGAGCTGTGAGTCAGACCCCACCGAGCACAAAGAGGGGGTGTTCAACTCCTTGATTTGTGGGAGGTAGAAACAGAGTGTGGAGACCGTGGGGGGCGGGGGGGGGGAATGATTGGGGCAAGAGCGCAAGAGCGCAGGAGAACTAGTTCAGAACCAGAACTCAGGCCCATTGGACCACTCCATCCTACCCTATGCACACCTTGCCTGCCCCTCGAATGACTTTTCCCCTGTTTAAATAAAAACATTAAGCTATATTAACCTATAAATAAAGTAATTCCAGATAGTCATGTCCTGCCACTCCTGGTCTGCAAGCCCCAGGAGGCATAGGGACTTTGTCTGTCCACTGCTGAATTTTTAGTGCCTTGAACAAGCCCAAGGCAGAGCAGGTGCTCAGTTAACATCAGACTAGCCCAGGAGTGGCCCTGTCTTGGGAGGCCAGCCTAGTGCTAGTCTCCCAGCCCAGACTGGCTCCAGCATCACTCCTACCTTAATCACCTGAGAGCCCAGAGTCAAGCTGCCTGCCTGGGACATCGTCCTAATTTGAAGATTTGCTTGACCACTGATAAACGCGCCTTGGGAGTGTAGACCTCCCACAACCCAGCTGTCTGGCTGGCAGTGCTGAGGAGGGAAGCAATTCCCAGTTGGGGGAAATCTGAACTACAACTCTGTCTTGCCAGCCTTGCCCTGGTGGGAATGCAGCTCAGAGTTTGGGCAAGTGACCAGAGATCCCACAGCTGGCGGCAGAGCTGAGCCTGGGGCCCCCACCTACATCTCCAGACAGCAGAGTGACCTGGGGCCCTGTGGTGCTGGTGGGGCCTGCAGCTGGGAAAACCTGGCTGGAGGCAGAACTTCTGAAGTTCTCAGGGTGTGGATTTGATCCTCTGCTGAGACCTCCATCCATGGTCTTTGCAGGCCTCTCAGGTCAAGCGTGACATAAGCCTCCAGCTTTTACTGAGGTTCCTGACAGTTTCAAAACAGTAGCATATTTTAAGTGTTCTATGGAACAAATAAATGGACGTAACACACATACATATATTCACACAGACACACACAGGGGGTGACGAGTGACGCTGCTACTCACACAGTAATTTCATCTCTGTCCTCATTAAAGACATCCATTCTGAGCACGCTACAGGAAACACTGCATTTTAAAGTTGCATGGAAAACATTCTTTCTTAGAACTACTTCAAGACACTTCTGTGACTGTATATTAAACTTCCAAGGCCAATATTAAAGGCTCTGTGCTAAGGTGATCTGAGGGCCAGGGGGCCAGCTCCATCCACCATTTCCCTGGATTATAGGACCAACAGTGTCAAGGCCTGGGCCCCTCTTTCATCAGCAGGTCCTGCACAGGTAAGTATTTAAGTTCGACTGGTCACATCACCCTGGGCAAGTCCAACCTGGAAGAAAGTTACAGGGAATGCTCCACTTAGGTGTGTCTTACCACAGCTGCTCCTGTCTGCATGGCAGCAGGGAAGGCTGGTGTCCCAGGGTGGGGCTGTGGTAAGGTCTGCTCTTTGGGACAGCCACTTGCTCCAGCAGGCAGGGCTGAGCAGGGGAGCTGCTCCAGGTCTCACCCATGTGAAATGGGCCCGGCCCTTTTTATTGCTGGTTTCAGTCGGTGGAGCGTGAGATCCCCTGGGATTGAGGATCCTCCCGCTGTGTGTGTGATCTTGGTTAGGCCAGCCTTGTAAGTGATGCCACCCAGAAAGGCCTGAGAATCAGCAAGAAGGCACAAGTCTTCCTTGAAGCTTGCTTGCACACAAACGTGCCGGTTCTGTGCACCTTCCCCAAACCCCCGCCACCGCCTCTCTCTTGGTCTCTGCTTGGCTTACTAAGGAGCCTGGGGCATGTTCCTCAATTGTGCATTTTTCCCACCTAGAAAACATGCAGCCACAAAATCAGACAAGCTCTCTGCTTGAAATTCTTTGCTTAAAAGTGGTATCTGAAATATGATGGCCTCATACTGTTGTGAGCGCGTGAAATAGCACATGGGAAGTGCCCGAGCAATGCATCAGCATAAGGCAACTAATCAGTAACCAGTGTCCTAACCATCAATGATGCAGCTCAGGCTGCCCGTGCAGAGAGAGCCAGTTCATATCTGATAGGCACTAAAGAGCTGGAAACAGGGACAAAACTACTGATGGACCTCTGAAGACTCTAGGATGAATTAATTAATTCTTGCAAATTACTGTTACTACTCCCTGCTGTTGTCTACAAAAATGATATTTGAACTAGGAAATCTTCAGTTTCTTTTCTATCTCTAGTTCTCTGATAACATAACAAAAAGAGAAATTATCCAAAGAGGAAATATGCCCGAGCCTCAAAATATAGTTACCTTCCTAATTTTTCTTACCTACGCTGAGGACTCAATGTGAACATTAATGCTATATATCACTTTCTGGGCATGTTTTTCAATGAGACAATGTATATGAGTATACATATATATAAAATATTCCTGGCACACAGTAGCCACTCAGTTAATTATGACTAATACTCGAGTTAACAGGAAAAGGACCTGGTAATCCACTCTGGAAGCAATCCTGAAACAATCAGCCATTGAAAACCCTACAAGGGTCACTATGAGTTATACCCGACTTGACGGCACCTAACAACAACAACAAAATTTGGGAGTGGTTTTGGAAATTGCCAGAAGGTCAGAAAGAGCTATGAATTCAGGTAAATAAAATTGTTCCTTTTTATTAGGCAACCCAGAATTTAAGTTCACTCACTGTAGAATCAGAGCATTTGGGTCCAAATCCAGTTACCACTCACAAAGTCTGTTAATTTCTCTATATATCAGTTTCCTCCCCTATAAAATGAGATATTACTAGTATATCATAGAAAATCTGGGAGCCATAAATAGAATAATAACCAACCTTTTGTAAGTGACTACTTTGTGTACTAAGTTCTAAATGCTTAGATTCTGTATTGAGAATTGCCCTTAGAGTAGAAATTCTTAATCAAGGACCCCAGACCCTGTAACTGGATTCCATATTCTGTGTGTACACACATTTTTCCTAAAGAGAATATCTGTAGCCATTCTTAGGTTTGTAAAGAGGTCTGGGTCAAGAACAGTTAGGAATCATTGCTGTCCAGACTTAGCCAGGGGTTTGGGAGTGGGAAGACTTGTTAGAGACCACGAAATGCAAGTCACAGTTCCCAAACATCCTTGGAGAAAGGATCACTGATGACAGCTGCTCAGGACACAGATCACCGGGAATTCCAATTCAGATTTCAGAATAAGCATTCCGGGGCTTCTTACCTGCAACCAATCCTAGGAAATGGATCCCTTCCAACCTTCTCCTCTCTCAGATGAGGAAGGAGGCCCTGCATTCAGGACAGTTGGAAACACATCTGCCAACAAGCCTCCTTCCATCTAGGTGAGGTATTCACCCCACCAGAACAAAGAGAAATGTCAATTCGTTCCACAACCCCAGTGCACACCGGAGCACTATTAAAACAAAATGAGGCTTCTCTGAAGAGGAAAATAAAAAGTGCAGCCACATCTGTGTCAACTCTTAAAATTTAATTAATTAATTTTTATTTTTATTTATTTTTATTTTTTGTAGTACTAGGGGTGGGGAGCCCAGGGCTTCACACATGCTTTTGCAAGTGCTCTACCACTGAGCTGCACCCTTAGGCCCCTTTTTTCCCTTTTCTTTTTATTTTGAGTTAGACTCTCACTAAATTACGCAGGCTGCCTCTGGCCTGGAACTCATCATCCTCCTGCCCCTGCCTGCTGAGTCACTGGGATTACAGGTGTGCGCCACCACACCTGCCAGCCCTTTAAATTTTAAAGACACCTTTCTTGACAGCATTGAGTGGAAAGGGGGTCCTGCACACACACACACTTCTCATTATCACTATTTGAACATCTGAGGCCATTCAGCTAACACATTCAAGTGACATGCTACAACACGTAGACGTGTCTCACTTCCCAAAGCCTCAGGCTGATTAGACCCTGGCCAGGGGACTTCATGAGGGATCTCCCTCCAGTGCCAGGGAGTCACGAGAGCCCCACAGTGGGAACCACTCTCTTTCTGAGTCTGACCCAAGAGCAGGGCATGCAGCAGCTCCAGCAAAAATGGTTGTCAGTGTTTTGGGGGTGCCCAGCAATGTCAGCTCAAGAATGATCAGACAAAAACGCAGACTCCCTGCTTACTAACTGAGGAACTCTCCACACTTGCCAAGGGCAGCCGAGGATGAATGTGTCTCTTTTTGATGTTCACCAATCAGTCCTGATGTAGCAAAAAGTTGAAATAACCTTCCCAAAGTGTTTTGGGCATAAATTTCAGGCACTAGGCCAACCAAACGGAATTTCCAAGGTAATGTGCTGCAGTTCCATTTCTTTCAGAAGGAGAAGGCTATAACAGATGCAGGTGGCCCCCTTGGGCCTGTGCTTGACCTAAGGCTGGACAGCAAACCAATGTTTTCATACTTATCGCTCAGTGTTATTCTCTACCCTCATAGAGCCCTGCTGGGGCTAGCAGGAATTTGCTTGGCTGTCTGAAACACATCAGCTGGGGAAGTTCTCACCCTTCTTTTCCTTGGGTTTCAGAGCAGGTATTGAAGTTTTGGCTACTGATTCATGGCCTGCTCACAAAATTGCTGGCTACAAAAATGTGCAGGTACGTTTTGGAGTTTTTGTTATTGCTTATTTGCTTGTTTTGTTTGTTCATGTGGTGCTGGGGATCAAACCCAGGGACTTACAGCATGCTAGGCAAGCACTCTGCCACTGAGCTACATCACCAGCCTCTGGGACTCTGCTGTTCTATTTCTAAATTCAAGATAAAAGTTTTGTTTTGTTTTGTTTTGTTTTTTGGGGTTTTTTTGTTTGTTTGTTTTTTAGTACTGGAGGTGGAACCCAGGCATATGCTAGGCAAGTGCTCTACCACCGAGCTACACCTCCAGCCCCATTTGTTTTTGTTTGTTTAATTTATTTATTTATATTTTGAGACAGGGCCTCATTTAGTTGCACAGGCTGCCTCTAACCTTGAACTTGTGATCCTCCTGCCTCAGCCTCTCGAGTCTCTAGGATAACAGGTGTGTTGCACTGTGCCCAGCTTAAAAGTTCTTGATCATGACAGTTTACTTCTTACTTTCAAAAGGAACACAAATATACGCCATCCTTTTTATTCGGTAGGTAAATGAGGGGTGTTTTCTCTATACCAGTGTGAAGAAAATTCTTTGTAGACAAATAGAATTCTATCTGTTACCACTGACCATCCACGCAGAATCCTTCCTCAGGACTGCTGCACCTGCCGTCCATCCCTTCTGTTTACAACATTCTCTAGATCTTTGGATGGCTGGTCCCTCATTCACAGAGGACTTCCCTGAACCCTCAGTCAAAGTCTCACAGTACCCTGGTCATTTTCTTCATAGCACTTGAATGTACTACATCGTTTCAGAAAATGCTTTCCATTTTTTTAATCATTTCCCTCTAAGGAAATGAAGATTCTGTCTTGTCCTATTTGCCATCTCCCCCTGACTGTGCTGAGAATGAGGGAAGTGCTCAAATTATTTGTTGAAAGAACGAATGAGCGCTAACGTTTTTGCAAAGGGCCTGCAGGTGATCCCATGCAGATCACACCTGCTCTTGTGTGAGGCAGCTCAGCTCTGGAACTTGGCTCTGATCTGGGAGTGAAGCAGGGTTTGAGCTCAGTCACCTCTATTCTCCTCAGCAGCCTTGTAACCTGAGGAAAGTTCAGCTTCCTGGCTAAGAACATGGACCCTGGCACCAGCTCCACCACTTCCTAGCCCTGTGGTTCAGCAGCTCACTTAACCTCTCCATGCCTCAGTTAGTCCATCTGTATACACCGAGAATAAAAATACCTCTCACCTATTCCTTGTCAAAGATTCCAGAATTGCATGTAGCACGAGCTATTACCGTGAGCCATGCTTTCTACTAGGTGCTTTGTGTCACAGAAAGGATTGAGGCACTGGGTTCACAAAGGAAGAGTGAAAGCTACTAGAATGCCAGCCTCTAAACTGCCAAGGTCCACTCTTGATCACAGGGTCCTTGGCACATAGTATGTACTCAACAAATGATCGTGGCAAAACATTTTCATACCACAAATATTAATACTCGAACTGATCATGTAAGAAAGGCTTCTGATGCCACTGACCTTCTGCATTGCCAGTGCAGCTTTGATCTTTGCCAGCCAAAGGTTGGTGTAGCCAAATGAACCCTGAGTACAAGGGGTGTTGTGGGCTTGGACTCTGCTGACGGCATGCGTGGTGTGAAGGGAGTCTTTCAACCTCACTGGGTAGACCCAGATGAGTGGGATGAGGGACCCTGTGTCCCTCTCTATTCTACTCTCCTGTTGTCTACCAGAGGATTCTCAGTGCCTCCTCTCCCCACTCTAAGGGCTGGTGATATCCTCTTTATTGCTTTAAAACTCCTCAATTTCTCTGCTCCGTTTAGTAAAGTGAAAGCCACTTTGAAAGGCACTATTCATTTACAACAACTCATAGGGAAAACTGGGAGTGGCATTTGATAGCAGCTCCCAACCTGGACCTTGAGAGAGAGGGTTGTAACAGAAGGAACCTGAGCTCAAAAGTAACAATGTGACACTGGATAAGTCATTTCGCCTCCTTGGATTTGTGGTTTCTCATGGGTTTATGGTCTGAAAGGTGACAATGCACATAAAACACAGGGCATAATCATAGTCATCTTGTGTTTATGAGCGGCAGGCCCACAGGCAGAGGACAGAGCCAGCCGGCGGTGCTAGGAAGGACGCTGTCAGGTACCTGGGCTTATTACAAGGAAGTAGTCTTTATTTCCAGCTCCTGGCAGGAGCTGAGCATGCTTTTCTGTACAGCTTGGCTAAATGACTCCTGGGTGTCTTTTATCTCCCTTTGGGGAATTTGCTAAGTTTCTACAGAAAGATCCTGCTGGGACTTCATCTCTTGGCAGTAACTGTGATTACTAGGCTTCTTTCTCCACGGATGGGAAACCACATGGACTTGATTCAGGACTGAGGGTCAGGAATACGTGTCCTGATGAGCCCTCTGGTGTGAAGAGCCATGAGGCGCAGCGTGGAAAGCAGCCTGTCACTCTCCTCACTACAGATATGCAGAGTGTGTGGCATGGGCTCCACACACGCCATGGCCTAACAGCAGCTTTTCCCCCGTGAGGAAAGAGGGTGGGGAAGTGGGTGTGATGGATTGTGTGTGTCTTCCCAACTCATATGCTGATGCTCTCTTCCCAGTGTGATGGGGTTAAGAAGTGGGGCCTGAGCTGGGCGTGGTGGTGCACACCTTTAATCCCAGCAACTCGGGAGGCAGAGGCAGGAGGATGGCAAGTTCAAGACCAGAGGCAGTCTGCGTCATTTAGCGAGACCCTGTCTCAAAAAGTAAAAAATAGGCTGAGGGTGCAGCTCAATGGTCCAGCACTTGCAGAGCATGCAAGTGTGAGGCCCTGGGTTCAAATCCCAGTACAACAACAAAAAAAAAAAAAAAAGAAGAAGAAGGAGGAGGAGGAGGAGGAGGAGGAGGAGGAGAAGTGGGGCCTGGAGAAAGGTAAGTTATGAAGGTGAAGCCCTCAAGAAGGGGACTAGTGCCCTTTTAAAGGGCCCCCAGACAGCTCTCTCTTCCCTTCCACTACATGCAGATACAGTGAGGATTCAGGAAGAAAGCCCTCACCAGAACCCAACCAGGCTGGCATCCTGAGCCTGGATTTACAGACACCAGAACTGTGAGAAATAAATGCATTGCTTATAAGCCACCTAGTTTATGGTACTTTGTTATAGCACCTCCAGCTGACTAAGAAATGGAAAAGGGAAGACCCCTAAATAGAAGACTACAAATAGTTTTCATTTCACTGGGTAGAAGCCAATGATTTGCAATGCCTCTTCATATTCTCTTCTTCTTGAAGTGTTGGTAGTGATCATTATAAGGCAATAGATAGCATCTGATATGAAAATACCTTCTCCTAGGTTTTTGGGGTTTTGTTTTGTTTTTTGTTTCTTCAGTGCTGGTGGGTTTGGACCCAAGTAACTCAGGCTTCGCAAGTGCTCTACCACTGAGCTTTACCCCCAACCCATTTTTTACTATTTTATCTTGAGTCAGGTTCTCACTAAGTTTTGCAGGCTGCCTCTGGCCTCAAACTTGCAATCCTTCTGGCTCCACTTCTAGAGTCTCTGGGATTACAAGTATATACCACCATGCCTGGCTTTCCTAGGTTTTTTTTTATATAACACTCTCTTATATTTGAGTAACACTATTATAAAACTAGTCGCTATAGCTTCTCATTTGATCCCTATGACATACTATTAAGAACAGAGGGCAGCGGGCTAAATCTCCAAAATCCAGGTGTGGAGATGAGGTCATTGAGTCTCTGCACCATCAGACAACTTGACCATAATCCCTTACTTGGCTGGTAGGAAGCTGAGTCAGACCCATCTCCAAGTCCACCATTCTCCCTGTTGTGGAATTGCTCAGTAGTATTAGAGAACGTGTACATCTGAAATGATACTACCAAGCAATTCCAAAACAGAAAGAATGATGGAGTTGGAGCTGGATCTCTCAGCTTCATACCAAAAAGAATTGGTGGACAACCAACCGTTTCAAAAGGTTGCATATGACCAGACCAGGAACCAAGGGTACTGCAGGATGAAGTGGAAGCTGCCTTGAAGGAATTGGCAAAACACAAGGCTCCAGGAGTTGATGGAATACCAATAGAGATGTTTCAACAAACAGATGCACTGGAGGTTAGCACTGGAGGTGCTAACTTGTTTATGCCAAGAGATTTGGAAAATAGCTACCTGGTCAACTGACTGGAAGCAATCAATATTTATGCCTATTCCCAAGAAAGGGGATCCAAACAAATGTGGAAATTATTGAATGATATCATTAATATCCCACACAAGTAAAATTTTGCTAAAGATCATTCAAAAGTGACTGCAGCAGTATATAGAGAGGGAACTGTCAGAAAATCAAGCTGGATTCAGAAGAGGGTGTGGAACCAGGGACACCATTTCTGATGTCAGATGAACATTAGCCAAAAGCAGAGAATACTGTAAAGATTTCCATGTTTTGTTGACTACGAAAGGCATTTGTCTGTATGGATCATAATACATTATGGATAACATTGTGAAGAATGGGAATACCAAAGCACTTAATTGTCCTCACAAGGAATCTGTATATGGACTAGGAGGCAGTTGTTCGAACAGAAGAAGGAAACACTGCCTGGTTTAAAGTCAAGAAAGGTGCGTGTCAGGGCTGTATCCTTTCACTGTACCTCTTTCATCTCTATGCTGAGCAAATAATCTGAGAACCAGGACTTTATGAGGAAGAACATGGCCTCTGGATTGGAGGAAGACTCATTAACAACTTGCATTATGTGGATGATACAACTCTGCTTGCTGAAAGTGAAGAGGATTTGAAACATTTACTGATGAAGATCAAAGAACACAGCTTTCAGTATGGATTGCACCTCAACATCAGCAAAGTCCTTACAACTGGGTCAGTAAACAACTTCATAGTAAATGGAGAAGAGATTGAGTTTGTCCAAGATTTTTCTTTACTTGGTTCTACAATCAACACCCATGAAAGCAGCAGTCAAGAAATCAACATACACATTGCATTGAGAAAAGCTGTTGCAAAAGACCTCTTTAAAGTGTTGAAAAATAAAGATGTCACATTGAAGTTGAAAGTGCACCTGACTCATGCCGTGGTATTTTCAGTCACATCATATGCTTGGACATTGAATAAGGGAGTCAGGAGAATTGATGCATTTGAATTATGGCACTAGAGACAAATATTGACTATACCATGCACTTCCAAAGGAACCAGTAGATCTGTCCTAGAAGTGCAACCAGAGTGCTGCTTGGAAGCAAGAACGGCTAGACTGCATCTTACATATTTTGGACATGGCAGAGGGAATAATTCATGGAGAGAGACATCATGTTTGTGGGGTTGGCAGGTTAATGAAAAAAAGGAAGACCCTCAACTAGATGGATTGACACAGTGGCTTCAACGAGCTTAAACATAAAAAAGATTGTGTTCCTGGCACAGAATGCAGTGTTTTGCGTTGTACATAGGGTTGCTATGAGTCAGACCCAACTCCACAGCACATAACATCATTGCTAGAAAGTCTGTATGCCAGTAATTTCCTGTTGCACACAGCAAGGGGGCGCTGCAGGACAGAGATGACACTGGGGTGTGGTCCAGGGGCTGCAGGCAGGCAGTTACCTTGGCACTAGGTGAAGGAGTTAGCATCTTGTCAGCTGCACTACATCAGCCACCAGCCTGAGCCTCCCAACCCTCAGGAGCCCATCAAAAACATCCCCAAGCAGGAGAGGCACAATAACAGAAAAGAGGGGGAATGCTCATAGGGAGCAGCTTCTGCTTCCCCCGCCCGCTTCTGTCTCCACCCCTTTCTGTAGCTAGACTTGCTAACACATGTGTGCTATGATTGGCATGTTTACTCTTGCCAAAACCTAGAGCTCTCAAATAAGGTCCTATTAATTATTGTGACAGGGCAGCAGGTGGGGTAGGGGACAGCTGTTCTCAGTCAGGACCCATGAGCAGCATCGAGGCCTCACACATCTGTGGGGATGAGGGGACACCTATCCAGTGCCATGTGGACCTTCTGAGAGCCTGCTGAAATGGGGCAAGAGAGTGCTGACAGCCTCTAAATTAAGAAGCAGAGGAATACAGGTTATATGCTTTTCAATACAAACAGATAATTAATGTTCTGAGGAAAAACATCAACGTGAATCATACATTAAATTCTTACGACACAGTCGGCAAACTTGACAGTTAACTGCTGTGCTGGTTAGTGCGTTATGTATGAACAAGACTCCAACAAGGATGAGAGCACCACTGAAGGGCAGCCTCCCGTCTGAAGCCCCACAGGTCAGTCTTACCTGGCTGCCACCTGGCACACATCTTCCTTATTATTTTGCTTCTGTCTTAGACTTACTTGATGGCTTAGTGTTTCAAAGAACAATGAGCCTTAGATTCCTATGAAAAGATAAAAGGCTACAAAATTTTGTATAAATTCTTTACAAAAGGATTTTTGAGGCTGGTTGCTGGTTATCACTATATATGCATATATGTGACACTTTAAATGTGCATATATTTACTTGGTGGTTGTTAGGTGCCGTCGAGTCGGTATCCGACTCATAGTGACCCTCATAGGGTTTTCAATGGCTGACTGTTTCGGGATTGCCTTGGGAGTGGATTGCCAGGTCCTTCTCCCATTTTTGCGGTGCTGGGAATTGAACTCGGGACCTCAGAGACTGCAACACAGTGCTCCACCAACTGAGCTAAATCCCAGCATATATTTACATGCATGTATAAATGTATACACACATAAAAATTCACTGTTCTGAGAGGCAGTATGACTAGCTGTTGAGGACACAAATCTTGGGTCCTCATCTAGCCAGCTGTGAGAACTTGGGTGAGCTACTTAACTTCTGTGTACCCTTTCCTCACCTGTAAAAGGGAGATAATGGTGCCTACCTCAGAGTTATTAGGATTAGATGGACTAATACATGTAAAGCACTGAAAATAGTATCTGGCACATAGCTAGAATAGTATCTCAAATTAATTGACTGCTGATTGCACCTTTCTGTGCATTCCAAGTTCCTGATGCTATTACATGTCATCTAAAATAAGTTTGTCAATTTCTCTAATTTCATTTACACATTCCGAAGAAAGAAAATTGTGTTACAGGTAGATCTTTTTGAAGAGCTACACCATGAGAGCCTGCAGCTGTACCATTGTGGCCTCCGATCCCATCAGATCTTTAAAGATAAACAGAGTCGGACCTGGTTAGTACTTGGATGGGAGACTACCTGGGAACACCAGGTACTGTAGGCTTGGGAGAAGGACCGGGCAACCCACTCCCAAAAAACAATCAACCATTGAAAGCCCTATAAATAGCAGAGAAGCACTAATAATACTGTTTCACCTATTGTACATAGGGTTACTATGAGTTGCATACAACCTCAACAGCACCTAACAACACACCGTAGGAATCATTTGTAGTCTGGTCATAGGGAGGGGTGAGGATTTGGAAAGTACTAGAAGAGAAGGGGTCCCCTGGGACTCTGAAACAGAAATCCCTTTTGCATAGGGGAAGCAGAGAAGACGGAGAAATGTAGCCTTTGTCATCCCGGGTATTGCAAGACCTCCAATAGGGGTTACCTGCATTTTCAAAATGATTTTGAGCCCAATTAACCACATAGAAATTGATGTTTTCTTTGCAGATTGGATGAAGAACCACCAAATGCCAAAGGGAAAGTAAAAATCCCATGGCTCAGGAAGTCTTTTGTCAGATGATCCCACATTTTCATCTGATGTGTCAGGAGAAATGCTTCCTACTTCTGTTCAATGTATTATGTATCTAAGACAAATTACAAGACGTAACCTGTCACAAATGCCAGAATGAATCCTGCCATACACACGTCACCGGTAATTGTCTTTGGAGATTACTGCTTCATTTCCACTTTGTCCCACGGATGCGCCAGCTCTGGGCTTCCAAGCAAAGCCAGAGCACAGCTCAGAGCCTGAAGGACAGGAAACCTCTAGAAAAGGCTCTTTTTCGGGACTGTCCACACAGCCCTACTGCTCTGCACAGCCGCTGCATTCTGGGATCCATGGGGTTCAATTCCCATTGATATTGAAATTGGCTTTGTAGTCTGGTTCTTTCGGAGGACTGCTTTCCCATCTTAAATGACCAGAATTCAGTATGAATAGTCATCAACCATGGTGGGAGTTCACTATACAAGCTAACTTTACCCATCGAATATCTGCAAACTGCCCCTCCTGAGTCCTTTGGAGAATAATTTCTAGAATGCAGGATAAAACATCATAAAAGTACACCATCCGCAGTGCCCTCAGTTACACTTATTAGCCATTCATTTGGCATCCGTCTTTTCCATTTTTAATTGATTAAAGCAAAGAGGCTTACTGCCTGGCTCTCATGCACCATTAAGCAAACCCAAAAGGGAGAACAAGGATGCTTTACGCACACAAATGCCATTCGTGGTCACATAATTCCAGTGGCTCAGGACAAAACACAACCCTGTGTCCTGTCATTATCTTCTCTAAAGATTTCACACATCGCTGTCTTCTCATGAGGTCTCAGACCAGTACCTTAACACTAAGAACCAGGAAGTTCAACAGGAATATGTGTGCCCCCATCCTGCTCAAAAAATGCCAGTAAGCTTTCGACACACACGGGACTCCGATTCCTAAGACAACGGATGCCCATGCCCACGCTCTACCACTAGAATAAATGCCTTTTTAGGGCTGGAAGAATTCCAGAAATCCAGCTAATACAGTATTCCACTGAGCTTTAATTTAATTCAACTTTTCAAAAAGTTAGGACACTTTCTAAAATCATAACTATCTTTTCAGAGCTGAAGGAGCAAATATCAGAATTTTTTTTTTCAGTTCCTCAAAGAAAAAAATTAAACAGACATTCAAGCAAAGTAAAAGAAAAAAGGCAAAGTTGATTTTGCTCATGCTGCCTATGGGAGCAGCTGCTGAAGCTGCTGAACTGAAATGAACTCCTCTGGGGCTGGAAGATGGCTCACCCCACACAGGCATCCTGACACCCTAAATGAGAGGACCCCAAAATAACTTCATAATGAAAAACACACCAGCCAAAGTTTAACTCCGTTTTATTGTCCACTTTTAGTATTTTTCAAATTATACAACATGCAGTCTGCCAGAATGTCCATACATCTTCATTTTAGAACCTAGGAGATAACCAGAATTTTCCGTGGGCCAGGGGAGGGCTGCTTCCAGATCTTCTGTGACATGTACTGTCATATGGCATCATTGCTTGATAGAAACTGCCATTTTCCCCCTCAGACCACAGAAACAAGTTTGTCCACAATTTTTTTTTCATGAAAGCTACTGTACAGATACATAAAGCCCAGAGCACACACTTCTGCAGTACACACAACATTTTACAAACTAGACGCATATAATTCTACAGAATGCCCTATTCCCCTTAGATCGGCACACAATGGAAAGTAAAGTTGATACACATCTTTAAGTACCTAAGCAGACTTCACAGACTGGTACTTCCCTCAGCAATCACCTGGCCCTTACTCAATACTTTTTTGAAAAGTGTAAATTGTTAGTGTTACATGAAGCAGTTTTAGACTATGATAGTTCCTTTAGCTTGCTTGAGAGACTCAGGGTGAGGCAATGAAATGAAAACTTCCCCTGCTTTCTGCCAGTGAAAAACTTTCCCAAAATGTCTTTTGTCTAGAGTCCAAATGACCCTTGCCCTGCTAAAATGTACACTTCAAAAGAGGGAACTGTTGAGAGCATTTATTTGCTTTTAGTTATTCCTCTAGGAAAGTGGAGCTGGTTAGGGCCACGAGTCCTGGCAATGCCTTGTCTTGTCTTGTCTTAGACAGGAATATCAGCCCCTTATGTAGCCTTGACGGCTCCAAAAAGTCACCAGATACTACAGTCTAGACAAACATTTTTATTTCTTTATTTATCCCCATATTTCTACAAATTCTGGTTTTCTGTTTTCTTTAAAAATCTTAACCAATCTTATCGTTCTGTCTACTACCTGGCATTCCACAGAAGCAAACAATACAGCATTTGAAGAAATGACATGTACACAGAATTTTCTGGTAATTGACAAAAACACATTTGGTATCAATATATTTTAGGTCCCAAACATAAATCCTGATATCTCAAATAGCATTCCCATACTGTTGCAATCCACCATCCTACAAGAAGAGGTTATTTTTATAAACCATCTGGCTATTTTCTTACAGCATCAAAGAATAAAATTTTGGAAAGTATTGAGAAATATGAAATTATTCAGAGGAGAACAAACACACACACACATTAGCCAAAAGCAGCATACAACAAAAAATACATAGACGTTGGCTGCTCAAAAGTATGGTTTTTACCTTTAGAGCACAGGGAGCAATGGTGTTTTAAAAATGAAAATTATATAAATATGGCATGTTTGAAACGTAACCTAAAGGTATATGGTCCTGATATAATAAGTTATTATACAAAGTAATATTTGAGAATCCCTTGAATAAACCATGTAATACATTCCAGTGATCTGCTTCCCTTTTAATCACAGTATAGGAAAATTGGATCAGAGGTCCTATAAAGATTGAAGCTAGGTGAACTGACTGGCTGATCAGCAACTAGCAGAATTATCTTTAAAAGACATCAAAGCCAACTTTCTCTGTGAATAAAAGTAAAGTGAATTTTGTAAGGCCCTTGCAGAGATCAAATAATATAGAACTACAAATGAATGTTTCTTTTTGAAACATGAAAGGGACAGGCAATTCTTCAGAAGTAGAAAAAGGGTACCCAGGGAAAACTTCCTTTGGGAAGAATGTAAAATAATCCATTCTGTGATAGATATTAATGAGAGCAAAGCAAAGAAAAGAAAACTACAACCTTTGTTCAATTTCCAAACACAAAGTAATACAATTGCCTACTGGACAACAGTAAGTAGTATGTATGACAATTACTTAATTGGTAACCCTCTTAAAGACCAACATTTTAGCTTCCAAAGCCAGAGGCAAACATATTAACAGAATGCTTGTAATCTGTGGCATGTTATTACCTGATAAAGTTTGCAAAACCTGCCCTACAAGGACCCTTCTATCAGACTGCAAACAGTGATCAAGCACTTATGTTGGGTAGGCACTGGCAACAAAATCAAGCAGATGAAAAAATTTAAATAAATGCAAAATTGCCATCTTTATAAAATAAATACTTCAACAGAATTCATGCTCTCCGCTCTTCTCACTCCCCGCCCCCAAACAAAACACACATAGACAAAAGTGAAACATTTAACAAATAAATTAAGTCAAAGCAGCGTTGCTTTGTTAGGGAAACTCTACACAAGAGTTTGGAAGTCAATGCATGGTCTTTAGCACCTTGCACACCTACACACACACAAGCACACACACACACCCCTATCTTTGACCCACATCCTACCCACACAGCCATGAGAGAGCCCAAAGTCTACCCTGGCACACATTTCATTTCAGTGGTGACAGCTGCAGGGGACAGTGCCAGCTTGCACTTCTCGGGCATGTAGGATGACAGGCAGGCTGGGTGCTTTCACTGAGACTAGCTGGGTTGTCACTGATTTACCCTCAAATTTATCAAAACAAGTAGCAGCACACAAGATCAACTTATTTGAATCTTTGTCATTTCCCTGGAAACTTTACTTTTAATATGCCCAACTGGAGTAAGGGAGTCAGCCTCACATTCATGTATGTAATGCAGTAACAGCTAAATGTAAAACATCCATTTATACGGATTTCTTCTAATTGTGCCTAGTAGCAGATAAAGTCTATTTGGTGCTGAAGAGAGAACTCAAATAACAGTCTTCAATAATGGGTTAAAATAACAACTTATTCGTGGCAACTTATTCAGAGACAGGTAAAAACTTTGTCAGTCCCCACCCCGGCCCCTCCCGGGCCAGGCTTTTCTTTCTCAACCACTGGATTGATGCTGGATTTCTTTAGCAATACTTCCTCAAGCATAAGATGGCTCCCCAGAGAAAGAGGCAATCCCCAGCACAAGCTCCAATAGGGGAAGCAAGGAAGGGGCAGCCCCACCTCCGCTCATCCAACTTTGCAGTATTTTCAACACTTCTGAAGGAATGATGTTCAAACCAACTGGGCCGGCAGAGACTAGTCGCTGCAGGTTCAATAGCAAGCAGCTCGGAGGTGAATTTTATGACTTTTTTGCGTTTACATAGATAAAAATGAATGAACAAATTCTACATTGCTACTGTCAGATTGTTTTTCTGCCTGAAAGAAATTTGCTTTGCATTTTAACAGGCTCCATACTAAAAGGTGTATTTTACAGATCCAAAGATATGACCAGGATATTTAAAATGCTCCTCTGGGGTAATTTTTTTTTTTTTTTTTTGGAAAAGTGTTCAGAATGAAAATTTTGAACCTATAGCAGCACTTTTTTGTTCCCTAAAAATACAAAGTAATGTGTTTATTTTACAGGAAGCCAGACAGTTGAGGCAGAATGTGCCCACCCGCCTCCACGGCACTTGGTTATTCCCCTCCAGGGAATGGCACATCAGGGCGCTCCAACAGGACAGTGTACTGCAGAAGGCAGAGGCTCCAGGGACCGCCCAGAGACCACCCAGTCCCCTGGAGGCTAAGTCTGCAGTAATGGTTCTGAGTAGGAAGTGGATCTTCTGTGACCCCCTCTTTCCAATTTCTCAGAAAGAGACAAGTCCAAGCACACATCTGTACACAGAGAAATTCTACACAGCTTAAAATACCTGAAACTGGTGTACTGCAGATGGCTGGGGTAAGCGTGTATAAAAGAAATGGAAACTGTGTAGAAGGGGCAAAAAATAAAAGAATGGGTGATTAATGTAGTCCATGACATGCTACGTGGAGTCGTATCTGTTGAGAGAGAACCAGAGAGAGAACACAGGAGTTAGAGAACATGCCAGAAATCACCTTCAGAAATTTTTCTTAAGATTCTAGGTATCTACATCAGAGCTGTCCAATACAAATATGAGTCACAGGTTTAATTTCAACTTTTCTAGTGTCTGCATTAAAAGTGAAAAGAAATGGGTAAAATTATTTATTTTTAATAATATAGCTTTTATAGCTCAATAGATGAAAATAGTATTTTAATACTTAATCTATATTACATGTGAAAATATTTTACATTACAGTATTACTAGTGTGAGATTTTCACATTCTATTTTGTTCACTTTCAGCACCTCAGTGGGTACTTAAGCCACATTTCATGTGGCTAGTGGCTAATGTGGTAGGTAACACAGCCTCCTGCATCCTGCTTTTAAGTATATTGTCCCAACACAATCTCAATATTCTCTCTTCCAAAAGTCAGTATCTGCTGAACCTGCAGATATTCAGAGGAACATAACACAGTTCCTCTTCCCCAAGAGGACAAACAATGCTGCTCATTTGCCAGCACTTGGCATTGCCATGCAGCACTGGCATGGCCTGGACCTGGGCTCTCTCTAGAAAGAGGGGCCTGGTTCTGCAAGATGTGTTTCACTGCCATGGAGCAGCGAAGTACCCCAGTACAGCAACCCCTCTGATTTCACTCCATTTCCCAGCAGAGGTTCATCCTGCGCTGGGCAGAGCTCCAGGATGACAGCGTGGGTCAGTCCTGACCTAGAGGCCAGCTCAGGGCCTTTCTCAGCCTCTGGACTGACTCCAGAAAGCTCAACTTCCCAAAGACACTGGAAGAGTCAACTTCTTCCCCCAGCTAGAGGGTCTGGGTCTATGGTCTGCACTGTGAGCTTCCTGCAGGGCTCCCAGGACTCTGGGGAATGAAGAAGTGGAGGACGGACATAGGGAGCAGATAGGCCTCATCCTTAAGAAAGCAACTGAATTGCCTGGTACAGGAAATATGGCGGCACTAAGAAAAGCCCAACTGCACTTTCAACTTTAACAACCTCCATAACCTGACGCACTGCTCTTCCTGTTTTGCCTCTAGAGGGCTTCTATCCAAATTTGATGCTGAACTGCCACAAGTGGCTCAGAGTCCGACAATGCTCCTTCTTCCTGTTTTTTTCTCTTCATCTTCCTGATTGATAATACTGTAAGCATCCTCAGATGCATTAAAAAGCAGGATACAAATTATATATAAATAGAAATTTTCAGGGTACAAGAGTAGATAAGAAGAAAGTAGTTGGGGAAAAAGAGATAGAGATATAGATAGAAATAGAGATAGAAATAGAAATGGGGGGGGTGGAGAGAGAGGAGATATAAAGAACAGAAACTGAGCAGGAAAAAGAACATCACATTCTTGTAAAGAATACCAAGTCTTCCCTGACCCAGATAATAAATATTCAGGGAACTCATCTGGTAACCACTATCTCTCATTCAGACAGTATCATCTCCCACAATTACAAAGCTGCCGACTTGAAACAAGTTTACACAATCTTACATAGTGATATTTCTATCATTTTTAGAAGTTACAGAGAGAAAGATTAGTCCCTGGCAAGAGCACATATAGTTAACATTTGGCCTTTCCGGTGAGATTCCATGCTTCTTGTTATGTCTAGAAATGAAAAACCTCGAAGCATGGTCATAGTTGTCATTCAAAAATCCATTTTGAGCTGAAAACCAACAGGGAAGTCTTTTTGAATACCAGCACTGAAATCCCACTTCACTTCTTCCAGGTTCATTTTTCAGAGCACACCATCCCTGGGCAGAGGGGAGGTCTTCCTGCGTGCCTGGAGGCAGGGAGGTCCTAGGCACATACCTCATATTGTCAGATTGTGGCCAGAAGCAAGCGTTGCAGCCCATGGCGTGTTGACACAGCAAGCACTAGACACACAAACTTGGCGGTGTGGGCCGGGTAATCCCAGCCAACCGTGCACGATTTCCACCAGGAGGCTTTCATTCAGCCCCCACCCGACTCCCCATGTTGCAAGATCCAGCACATCTGGGCTACCAGCTTGAGAGAAATGAGGGGGCCACAGAGGAGGCCCAACCTGCTTCGTTTAGTCCCCTCAAGGCAAACAAGAACTGAAATTGTGACCAGTTGCTGAAAGGGAAAGGGAAGCCAAGATAGGGTCTTTCCTCCTTCCCTCCCTCCCTCCGTCCCTCCCTTCATAGTACTAGGGGTTGAACCCAGGCCCTTGTGCATGCTAGGAAAATGCTCTGCCAGTAAGCTGCATCCCCAGCCCCTTTTTTATTTTTTCTTTTGAAGCAATCTGCCTCTGGCATCAAATTCTCAATCCTCCCACCTCAACTGCCTGCATCACTGGGACTAAGGTGGGTGCCAGGGTGCCCAGCCTCCTTTCTTTACTATGATGAGGTGGTTTCTCTTTATCCCAAGTTTATGATCTTATGGGCCTGTCTTCTTAGATCTTTCCAGCACACCCAAGAAGAATAAATTCAACTAGGATACTCCTATGCATCCTCCCCACGACCTGCATGTCCATCTCCTCTGATAAACTCAGGCGAGGAAATGGATATAAAATTTAAAGGTACATGGTTCACCCAAAGAGAAACCATGTCCGCCTATTCCCATCCCACAGAGGCTGGGAAATCTTGAGAACACGTGACACCCAGTTCTATTGACCCACTTATTCTTAGATGGTTCCGCAAACTCACTCACTCACCTATGGCAAGGGACTGGGCCAGTGGCCCACTAATGTAGTAGTCCCCAACCTTTTTGGTATGAGGGACTGGTTTGGTGGAAAACAATTTTTCCATGGCAGCAGGGAGGGTTCAGGAATATTCAAGCAATGCAGTGGAGGTGTAAGGACAGATGAATCTTCACCTGCTCACCCACCACTCACCTCCCTCAGTGTGGCCTGGTTCCCAACAGGCCACCAACTGGTATCAGTCCAGAGCCCAGGGGTTGGGGAGCCCTGAGCTAGTGGACAGGCCCTGAGGCTCTGCCAAGCTGGGGATGGTAATTCAGAGTGGCAATGTGTGACCAGATTTAAAAGGAAATAAAATCACCTTTCTTTAGAAAGGGTGGGAAGCCTGAATAAAGAAGCTAATTACATATAAAGATTTTGCAAGACGTATTTAGATTCTAACTCTCCATCTCTGGCTTTTGCAATTGCTTGAAGTGGATTTAAGCTTAATCCAAACAGTACATAGTTTTATCTTTTCTTTTGCCTTCCTGAAGTTCAATCCCCATATTATAAGAATTACCAATTGTATTTATCACTGCTGACTGGAAGTGGATTCATCCTGCTGAAGCTTTGGTGCAATGTGCTGGGGAGGAGCTGCTCAGAACACAGGACTCCAAGAGGCACAGAAATGAGAAGTGAGTGCAGCAGCCCACCGCATGGGAGAAAAAGTCAGGGTTCTTTCTTCTGGGTGCTGCAGGAGTCTCCCCCTGGATTCAGGCTGCTAGTTGCAAAGCGCGGTGCCTCAGTGGTGTCTGCCTGCAGGGATCCCCACCCTCTGCCCTGCAGTCACACTTCATCTGTTCTTCTTGGGCAGCCTGTCCTCGTGAGCACTGTTAGACCATCAGTATTTGTGAGGGCCCACTTTTTGCCAGGCCTGCAGCCGTAGCACTGTGGTGCCTGATCCCATCAGATCTCCGAAGCTACAAGGTTGGCCCTGGTGAGTACTTGGATGGGAGACCACCTGGGAACACCAGGTGCTGTAGGCTTGGAAGACGGACCCGGCAACCCACTCCCCAAAATCAATCCACCATTGCAAACCCTGTGAATAGCAGAGAAGCACAGGCAATAGTGTTTCGCCTGTTGTATGCAGGGTCGCTATGAGTCAGATACCGACTCAATGGCACCTAATAACAACAACAACAAACTTTTTACCAGGCACTCCTCTAGGACTCTTCTCTTTCATATCATCTCATTTAGTTACTAGACAAGCTTATGCCTCCGGGACTGTCATTACATTGGGACCCTAACTTCTCCAAGCCAATCTGCTTCTCTGTTCAATGCCAAGAATCCTGTCTGGAACAGTAAGACCAGCTTTTCTCTTCATATACTTCAACCAAAACAACATAAAGTAACAGACAGGATGCAGAAGCAGATAGGAGAAGGCAACTGATGTCTATTAAGCCAGACATCAAAGAGGTTCATGAAAGTATAAAACAATGCCACTTGGCTAAGTTTTGTTCATTAGTTATTTTTCATTAAAATGATACTCATGGTAATGTGTATGGGCTTATTATTTTTAGATGAATCTGGCAATATTTCAGTTTTGTTTTAAGCTGTAAGATACACATGGGCATGTATAAGCCATAGAAACTGAAGGCCTTTGATGTCATTGATCCCTGTTAACAGTATAAAGGCTCCTAATGCCAAGAACTTTGAGAATTGTTACACAGCTCAGAGTTCTTGGTCCAGGACCTACTACTAACCAGTCTGGGAACTTCACGAGTTCATCCTTTCTCTTTGGAACATGGAATGAGTTGGCCAGGCTGGATGGTGATGTGGACAGTGTGGCTGGCACCAGGGCTTGTTCTGTGCCCAGCATAGTCCAAGCTTTATATATCATATCTATTGCTGTGCCCTGCCCTCGCAGCTCCCTGCAACCGGGTGCTGGCCAAGCTCCACAGGGGCCCAGAGAAATGACATGACTCACTCAGTGAGTGAGAGTCAGACTCACATCCAAGTGGCCTAGCTCTGGCTCACAGCCCACAATCACCCAGCCACCTGCCAGCAGCAGAGTCCTCCCTGTGGCACATTCTGGAGATTCAATCACCAATCGCCAGGATTTTTCAAAGAGCAAGCAGAATGGCCCAGAGATTTAGGGGAGGGGCGCATGTGGCTGAAGGACCTCCAGGCTACTGCCACCAGCAGGTCTTCTCAGCTTCCCCACTTCAGAGGCTAAACCATAGTGCCACACCCCGGCCACTCTCCATGTGCAGCAGGAGCCCATTTCTGCTGCAGACAGAAATCAGTGTGTGTATCTTGTTGTTAGGTGCTATTGAGTCAGGTCTGACTTACCGTGACCCTTGTAGGGTTTTCAATGGCTGATTGTTTCAGGACTGCTTTGGGAGTGGATTGCCATATCCTTCTCCCATTTTTGTGGGGCTGGGGATCAAACCAAGGGCCTCGGAGAGCGCAGCACAGCACTCTACCAAGTGAGCTAAACCCTAGACCTGTGTGTATCTTAGGTATATGTAATGCTATTTATTCATGACTGGTGTGTTAAAACCAGAAGAAGGTCAAGGTGAATCCCAATGATGGTGCAAAACAAGTTATTTAAAACAGAAAAAAACAGGAGCAAGACAGAAAGACAAGGGTGAGCCAGAGAACCCAACAGAGAAGAGAACAGTGAGGAGTGCCCGCTGAGGAAGCCCAGCCTGCACCCAAGGGCATACCAAGGACCAACCAGGAAGGGCCTTGACCTTGTGACAGTCAAGTGCTTAGAGAGGAAAGTCCATTCCTCTTGGGGTGGGGTGAGGAAAGCAGTGGAGAAAGAAGGGTTCAGAGAAGGGTAGAATTTTCTCAGAACAAAGAAAGAGGAGCCAGCAGCCTAAGTGAACCAAAAGTTTATGGCTTCAGCCACAGACAGAGAATGTGGTGAAATGGCCAGGGGCATTCAGTGTCAAGGAAACCTGAGGCTTAAGTGCTAGGTTAGAAAATACTGAATTTCTGATATTGCTTTACATCTGGAATTTCCCTGTTTGAGCACAGCTTGCTGTGAGGAGACTTCCGAAACCAGAAGGTAATTTGTGCATTCCAAGCATATGGGCCTCATGGGGCAGGCTGGGGATTCTGACTTCAGTGGGCTCACAGGCAACCCAGGGTCCAGGACTGCAGGCCCTCAGCCACAGCTGACCATTATGGCAGCAAAAGGAACAGTGGTGCATGCTGGGACATCCTCATATGTGTCTGTTTTCATCCCACTACTTAAAGACATTGTTTATATTAACAATTAGCAGATATAGTCACAATAGAGACCCTGAAGAAGCAAGGCATAGAGAAGGCAGTCATCCTTCATGACAGTCCCACGTCCAGGGACTATCACATGGGTCAGAGATAGAGGGGTCACAGTGGAACACCCAAAGCTCCTTTGCAGGTTGTATGAATCCAACCACAAATTGCAGAAATGGTTGCCCAGGTGGTTTCCCCTATGTCTCAGAACAGAAAAACAGCAGAAAAACACTGATTTGCTTCTTCAAACGTACTGTAAGAGCCCTAAATGAGTCCTTCCAGCACTTACCACAGTGATTTTGGGGATTTTAATCAAATATTTTGTCAAAGTATATCAAAACTATTAAGTACGGTATGATTTCTTGGCTTAACAGATGTGGTTTTTCAGTACAAATACAGCCCTCAAAATATCAGTCTTCATCCTTATCAACAAAGCCAGAAGCACACTGCGTCTCTGCTTTACTTCATGAAAGTTTCAATTTTGTGTTTTTATTGCTATGAAAATCCCCAGCACGAACAAGCGCACATTCTAGGTTATCTAGCTGACCCTTCATTACTGGACATCCCCATGTGCCTATAGCTTCGTAGTCACTTTTGCCATGACTGAGTTGGCACAACTTTTCATGACTTGCATCATCTTTGAGTTAGAGGGTATAGTATGAAAATGATGTGCTTCAGTCATGTGAATATAAAAGGACATGAAGGCATGCTGTGATTCTGCAGCAATTTTAACACAGAAAGAGGGTGAAAGAACTCAGCTATATGACACACGGAAGTAAAGGCATGCCAAACACTGCAGAGGACACACACAGCAGAGTCATATTGCACTTGGCCCTTCATTTTCTGAGAAAGACCATCTTTCATTCAATTATGATAAGGTGGGTGGTTTGGATTTTTTGCTTAATTTTATTTTAATCTAATTTCCACGTTTTTTTTTTTTTTTTTTTTGGTCTGTATAGTTGTATAAGATCTGCCAGAAAGGAACGTGTATTACTTTTTAAATGCAAATATTTAAATATTATAATAAAATAATTTAAATCAACTTTGGGGACATGTGAGAATTTTATTCCTCAAAAGCATGTTTTTACTACTCAATCTTGAGACATAGGGTCTAAAAACACAGGCAAGAGAGAGACACAAGGAAGCAGGCAGGCCCCACACCTTCAGAGTCTAACAGCTGAGAGTTCAGCAAAATGCCTCCCTGGCGCCATCTGGTGGGAACATTTGAACAAGTCCCGTTGGCTCGCCAAAGCATTGCCAAGATCTCCAAGACCCTCAGAACCAGGAAGCTGGGCAAATATTTAGTTGGGTGTCTACATGAAGCACCGGGCCTCAACCAAGCACTCAGCACTCCCTGCAAGGCCCATCTCACTCTTTCCTGCTCTCAAGCCCACAGTCCTGTCTCCCCAGCCTCCTGCTTCTCAGCTGGTAACCTGGCTTCTGACTTGCTCTAGAAAAGAACCATTAAGGTGTTCAGATGCATCTCACCACCCACCACACCTCCCTCCTCCCGGCACCTGTCCTTTCGCCTCTACCCCTCTCAGCTGTGTCATCACCATCAGCCTACAAATCAGCAGCAGTGTTTCCCATCTCACAGGAGAAAGGCACCCATCTCAAGCCACATCCACGACGTCTCCTCCTTCCTTCAAAACAAGCCCCAGGACTGTGCGTGTGCACAGCCGCTGACCGACTTCCTCACCCCTGCTATCAGTCCTAGGCTGTGCTGGTTTCTCCCCATGGAAGCTGCCTGAGGTTACCACCATCTGGCCTTCACCAACCACCTAGTCTCTGCCCCTCACATCTTCCTTCTCACACCCCTTCACTGATGCCACCTCCTTTCTCTGACCTTCCCACTTGCCAGTCTCTGACCTGGTCTCACTCTCCCCTTCCTCTGTCTCCTCTCTGCCCTGTCCACCATTTCTCAAGGTTCCCACCACACCGTCTTCAGGTCATCACTCTCCAAGTCCTCTCGCCCTGGCCTCTCTGCTCAGCTCCAGCCTCATGGGTCCAATTGCCTATTCAACATGTTCACTTGGATGGACACCATGGTTCACTCAGCTGGACACCAAAAATGTTGTTAAGTGCTGTCAAATAAGGTCCGACTCATAGTAACTCTGTGTACAAGACAATGGAACACTCCCCGACACTGTGTCATGCCCAGCACTGTCACCTGCTATCCACAGGGTTTTCAATGGCTGATTGTTTCAGGATTGTTTTGGGAGTGGATTGCCAAGTCCTTCTCCCATTTTTGCAGTGTTGGGGATCAAACCCAGGGCCTCAGAGAGTGCAGAGCAGCACTCTATGAAATGAGCTAAACCCCAGCCCTGGACACCAAAGAGGCATCTCATAATTAAGTTGGTGGATACTAAACTTTTTTCCACAAAACCTTTCGATTGCCCAGTTTTCCCCATCATGATAAAGAAGGTACTGATATTCACATAATTGCTAGGACCCAAGGCTAGAGACTGCCTTTGATTCCCATCCTTCCCTTCCCTCCTCTCTACTATAATTTGCAAGCCCTGACAGCCAAAACCAGCTGTAACATATGTGCTGACTGGCCACTCCCTGTGCCCTGCTGCTACTACCTCACCCAGGGTCCTCCCAAGCAGGCACCCACAAGCGCCCCTGGGGGAGGCCTGGCTGTTATTCCCACCCCACCCCTGCCCTTTCTCCAGAGTCCCGCCCAGAGTGGTCTTGACCAGTCATGAACCAGGTCCCATCCCTCCTATGCCCCAACCTCTTAGGGTCCCTCAACTTAGATCACAATCTGTACTGCTCACCTCAGCTTCAAAGGCTTCATTTATGTGGACCCAACCCCTCTCCATGGACTCTAACTGTGCCGGCCTCACTGTTCAGCCTCCCTGCTCAGCCTGCTCACTGCTCTCCTCCTCTCCAGCCTTCCTGCTGATCCTCAGACGCGTCCACTCCTCCCACCTTGGAGCCAGTGCCTGTGCCACTACTGCAGGTTGTCACATGGCTGGTATTTTTCACCATGCAGTTCTCACCTCAAATGTGTGCCCCTCTTTTAACAAAACATCCTCATCTCTAGTCCATCAACCTTCAGAGCACTATTATTTGAAGTTACCTTGTTTATTTTCTGTCTCCCTCAACAACCACGCCATTGCCAAGAAGAGAGCCTCCTCTCTCATCTGCTGTTAAACCAAGTGCAGAACAGATCCTAAATGCCGATGAGGACGCCGAGGCTGGAAGAAATCAACCACCTTGCCCAATGTCACAGACGAGTCAGGCACCCACACCAGGGCTGGAACCTAGGTCTAGCCAACTGCAAATCGTACTTCTTAGCTTGCTGCACTAGATCTGCCCCATGTCCAGATCGTCTCCTTTGCTCTAGGGCCTGGGGTTTAGCTCAGTTGGTAGAGTACTGCTCCACACTCTTTGAAGGCCTAAGTTCAGTCCCAAGCACAGCAAAAGGGAGAAAAGGACATGGCAATCCACTCCCAAAGCAATCCCCAAACAATCAATATTGAGAACTCTATGAGGGTCACTATGAGTCAGACCCAACTCAATGGCACCTACCAACCAACCAACTAACCTTTCCCTACTGGATGTGAATCAGATGAGAGTAAAGCCAGTAGTTTTTATTTTTATACATTGGCATCTTCAATGGCTGAGACCACAAGTGTAAACCAAAATATTCACTGTGGCTGTATTCCGTGAGCCCTGAAATGAAGCAGAAGGAAACCCCAAAGGTATCCAGATGCTACCCAGGTAAGAACATGCTGCCTTGGCTGCAAAGGAAGGATCGAAGAATTGGCAGCTGAGGTCATTCCTTCCAGGGAAGAGACACTTCACAATGAGGGTCCCAAGGTCAGAAATCACAATCTCACAAAGGGTTGGATCTCTATATTCCCAATCACTGCTATTGAAAATTATTTTTAAAAGTATTTTAAAAATTATTTATTTCTAGCTATAATTCCCCACTCCATTTGCTGTTATCCTTTCTTAAACTGTTCATTATCTTTTTTTAACCTCCACTGACAAATGCCTAGTTAGTTTTTAAAAGTAGCTAAGGCTCTACCTCATAACTTTTAGACAAATAAGCAATATTACTTTAAAAGCCTGTATATCTATTCATGGTCTGGGGGTTAGCTCAGTTGGTAGAATGCTGCTATATACACTCTGAAGTGCTGGGTTCAATCCTCAGCACCACAAAAAATGGGAGAAGGACATGGCAGCCCATTTCCAAAATAATCAGCCATTAAAAACCCTGTGAGTAGCAGAGAAGCACTGACATAGAAGTGTTTCCTTCTGTTGTACATAGGGTTGCTATGAGTTGGACCTGACTCAAAGGTACCTAACAAAAACAACGTATCTACTCATAGCACCAGCTAGGATGTGCAGTTAGACATAGGCCTCCCCTATTCAATGGGTATAATCTATTGCTACAGAGAGACTAAAAACTATTTTTTAACAACTATATGAATTGAGCCTGCAGCGGTAGCCCTGTGGCATCCGATCCCATCAGATCTCGGAAGCTAAGCAGGGTCGGGCCTGGTTAATACCTGGATGGGAGACCGCCTGGGAACACCACAAGCTGTAGGCTTGGGAGAAGGACCTGGCAACCCCCTCCCAAAAATCAATCTGCCATTGAAAACCCTATGAACAGCAGAGAAGCACTGACAATAGTGTTTCCCCTGTTGTACAGAGGGTCGCTATGAGTCGGATACCAACTCGACGGCACCTAACAACAACAACATGAATTGAAGGATGTGAAATTGTAACATAATAGGAAATAAATATTTGGTCTAAGTCCCTGGATCTGAAAGCCCTAAAATGCTTGGAATTTCTTAAAGAATAAGTGAAATGTGTATGCCAATGAGATGACTGGTGGGTAGGGCTCTTGGATAACCTCAAGATGGGGGCTGGTTGCCAGGGGAACCACGTGATCAGAGGATTGGACCTTGTAGTGCCCCCATGCCCATTCTCCCACTCCTCAGCCTCATGGAGAAGGGGCTGAACATTCAGTTGCTCACCAATGGCCAATAATTTAATCAATCGTGTAATGAAGCCTCCATCAAAACCCAAAGGCCTGGATTTGAGGAGGTCTGGATTGTCAAACACATGGTGTGTGGCAGATGATGCACCTGTGATGGCACCGAAGCTCCAAATGCACACTCCATACCCTGATCAACCATTCCTTCCACCTGCTGTTCATCTGTATTCTTTGTAGTATCTTTTAAATGAAAGTAAATGATTCAGTGAGTTCCATGGGCCATTCTAGCAAATCTATGGAGCCTGGGAAGGGGGGGGGTAGAAACCCCAATTTATAGTTGATTGGTCAGAAACACAGGTCACAACCCAAGGTTTGCAAGTGGCATATGAAGTGGGGAGGAGGAGAGCCTTGTGGGACTGAGTCCTTAACTGTGGTCTCTGATGCTATCTCCAGGTAGACAGTGTCAGAAATGAATTGAATTAGAGGATGCCCAGCTGGTGTCCACTAGAGAACCTGGTGCCAGAAGCATTGAGTGGTTGGGAGTTTTTTCTATTTCTCAAAGAAGAGAACCTACGCCAACATTTGTGAACCAGCCGCTATGTGCCAAGTTCTGTACTGCTCATCTATGCTAGCTACTAACATTTTTATCAAGTATTTGTTATGTGCCTAACAGCTTAGAAGCAGAACTTATTTAAGCCTCATATCAATGCAATGGCCAGGTAAAAGATGAGGAAATGGACTCCAAAGTTAAGGAACTTGAAGAAAGTAGATCTGACACCTGATAATCCAAATCCTTGTCCGACACCAGTCCCTTCAATACACTGCCATCCTGACCTGTTAATTTGTAGCATTGTGAAAAAAGCATCTAGCTAATGAAGCTAGATGGATAAAGTGTGTTAAAGAGGCACCAATTTCAGATAAAATCGTCATAAATACTTGTGACACTTTGAGCAGAGAAAGAAACAGATTGCCATAGTTGGGGAGGCTGGGTCTGTTTCTTTGAAGGTCTTGAAAGTCTCACTGGAAGTACTGATTTTTAATCTTCAATATGGGAAGAGGCCATACTGGTGGCCAAACTTTGGTTGTGTGTATCTTACATAAAATGTGGGTGTGCACACTTTCTTGGATCCCACCAGGAAGGAACTGGTCCACTACATGGTCCCTGGACCCAAGAATGGCTGGGCCAGTATATTCATCAACTTCGTGGAAGCCACTCACTCTCAGCTCTGTGCACTTTCATCAAATGAGGCAATGTATACATTGCTCACAGCCCAGAGCTGCTGAAGAGCAGGTGTTCAGTAAATGCAGAAGGCTGGGAATCCACCCTGACAGTTGCTCTCTTTGTTCTCATAAAACACCATTCTCCTTTGTGGCAGTAATGTGCCCAGCTAAAGCCCTACCCTCCCCACCTGCCTTGTGACCAGCTGTGGCCACATGCCTGGATCTGGCCAGAGGGATGCAGGCATTAGCTTTTATGGGGCTCCTGAGAAGGCTACTTAAAGGACCCCAGTTCATCTGGGAGGGCTGCACTTGCCTCTTCCTTGCTTCCTCTCGGGGTGCTACCAAGAAGCACAGGGCTGAGAGTGTACAAGTCACTGTGGTGATGCACGGGGTGGCCTGGAGGAGGGAAGGCACTTGCTGAGGACAGTGAGACTAAGGTAAGAAGCTCAGTTTCTAACCTCTCTATGGAGCTCTTACTACTGACAGGCACCCCTCAAACTTCCTTTGTATGAGAAAGACAGACATGTCCATCATAAGCAAGCCGTGGTCACCGTAGGGTAGTGGTCTCAAACTTGCTGGATATCAAAACCTTTGAGGTTCTTAGTAAAAGATGACACAGGCCCAGCCCCTATCCCACTCTGAGGAGCCTGGCCGCTGGTGCTAGACCATGCTGACACCCACCAAAATTGGGGGTTTCCTGTTGCTGTGATTTTTTGTTTGGTGCTAAGGACAGAACCCAGAACTCACATATGCTAAGCACTCAGTGCACCCCTGAGCTCCAGTCCCCCACCAAGTCTGAGGCTTTTCTGTTCTAAGCTGCTCAATAGGATCTTGCACAGCCTTCAGGTATCAGCCTCCGTAGTGACACCATGCACTCAAAAGTAATTGTGTAATCCCTGTTTCATTTTATTTCAGACTGGAAGCAGAGGCCGATCTGAACAGGGTGGCCCACTGCCAAGCCCATTTCCACCCACCCAAGGAGAGCACAGAAAGCAATGGTGGGCGCGTTGCCTGCCTCAGGCTGCCTCGCCTGTCCTCCTCTTCTGGCTCATCTGATTGGCCCCTGGCCTGCTGCTGGGCACTGCCTGGGGCAGCCACCAAAGCATCTCCTTGAAAGTTTTCAGCTGAGCCTCAGCAATGCTCCTCCCACCCTGAGTGAGGATCCTGGGCCCTCACAGTCACCTTCTCACCCGGATGCAGAAAGGACTGGATGATGAATCGGGTTCTCCTGGGTTGCCCTTGGTCATGGAGGCTCCATATGGCACAAGCTCTCCTGCCTGATAAGCTAGCTTCCTCAGCAAGGGCTCAGGGACCGAGGAAAGGCTGGGAGCTGCCTCCTCCCCTCCACACATTCCAAGTCAGAGTTGTTCTAAGCAGTTTTCTGGTCATCTGTTGCCTGCCTGCCAGCCCAACCAGGAACCTTTTGTGTACTTCAGTCACAAAGGACAGGCCTTCGCTCTTCCCTTTTTCTCTTTTCTAAAGCACATCACTCTTTTCTTTTGCTGGTGGAGCAATGCTGGGCATGTAGCTAGTGGGCAGAGAGGCTTACAGAGCACTATCTTGAAGAAAAAGTGGTCTAGACACCTCTTTCAAATCCCACTTGTTGAGGTCAGAGTAAGTATGAAGTGATGACTACTATCTGGCTCTTCATCATCATTCCTGAGACTTACAGCCACCTCCCACTTCTGTCTGCGCTGAGTAAGTGCAGTTGACACAGGTAATGCCCTGGATTAGCTACAGAGGGGAGCCCACAGGCAAAAGAAAGCTCCGGTGAGTCACTCAACACACCTCCAGAGGTGAGGAGGCCAGGCCTGGCTGGAAGTCCAGTGCCCCAGGTGGCTCGGCCAGAAGACCCCAGGGCTCTAGACTGAGGTGAGGCCAGGCCCTGGTCTCTTCTCACCTGGGACCCCCAGGGCCTATCCTGGAGAGGAGCTAAGCCCCTGTCCATTAAAGGTCCATATGCTTGTGGCTGAAGGCAGAGCCTAGGCTCTGCGGAGGCAGGAAAGCTCTGCCTCCAAATAAGCCCCATGGCCGCCCCACAGAGAAACCACCTCAGACAGCAGGGACTCACTCTGTATTTATTTCGGGTAGTGAGTGGAGCTGGAAGAGCCGCCTCCTCCCCCTCGGATGGCATGGACAGCAGTTGGAGACGATGCGGGGTAGTGTCCAGGGCGGATGGGCTTGGCTGCACCCAAGAGAAAGGAGAGAGAACAGGGGTCAGAAAGATACGAAACAGCCACACAGACACCAGCAGTCATGGGCCACAGGAGTCAGGAAGCTTACCGACATTGCAGTGCCACCCACCACCAGACCTGTCTGAAAACAGGCGGTCGGTCTGGCCTCCTGGCAGTACAGTTAGCGAGTCCAGGAGTCCCACATAGTTAGGGGACAGAAAGAACTTACACATTGATCAGCTCATTTTAAAATAAGTTTTGTTTTGTTTTTTGTGGTACTTGAGGGTTGAGCCCAGGGCCTCACACATGCCAGGCAAGTGCTCTACCACTGGGCTGCACCCCCAGCCTTTTCCTTGTTTTTTATCTTGAGATGGTCTCGCTAAATTGCGCAGGCTGCCTCTGGCTTCAAACTTGCAATCCTCCTGCCTCCGCCTTCCCAGTTGCTGGAATAACTGCCCAGCAGAAAAAGATACTTAATAAATAAAAAAATGAGAAACAAAGGACTTAGTTTTATTTGAGGTGGGTCCATAGACCGCCCCCCCGCCCCGTGGATCTCACAGGGATTTCTCTGCATAGCCCTGAAATTGGATGCAGAATTCTATCTGTGGCAAGTCTTCTGAAGAGAGTCGACAGTTTTCAGTGGATTCTCATGGGGTAAGAAATCCAATAAATTCAAAAAATCTCTAATCTAAGGGATTTAAAAACTGGAAATACAAAATCGCTGGCTCATAATGCATCTGCACAGCAATATCTGATGGGAAATAATATTACATGTTATTGGAGATGTTTCAATTTCTTCAAAAAAATAATCTCTAGAGAACATTCTTAAATCCCTTTTATTCCTATGGCTTTACCCTGACACCTATGACTCAGGAGTCGCACCAAGGTTTCCTACACGGGCAAAATGCCCAAATCCATACAGGTCTTAAAGGGGCTGGAATTCCAGGCCCTGCTGCCAGCTCATAACCACACCCTGCTCACTGCTGCCAGCCTGGCTGTCCCCAAGCCTGCACACCCAAGCGGCTTTGCCGGAGGCTTGTATATACCTCTGAGCTCCCTTATGGTCCTGCCTGGTGCAGAGCAAAGGGACTTTCAGGCCTTGCTGAGCAATATTTATATTCAAATATTTTCAATAAAGTACCTCTGTTTACAGCCAGAGACATTTGCCTACTGCATTATCCAGCTTCTCTGGCCTGGTACAGCCATTCTGAAGAACATGGTGGATGCTGGAATATCACAGCAGTCAGGCAGCAGGTACCTGACAGCCACTTTCCCAGGATGAACACGGGCTACTGTGAGGACCAAACCCTGCAGGTACCAGCACAGCCTTTCAGACCAGCGTGGTCCTCCACAGGGCATCCTGTTGCTCCCAACCCTCAGGTGCTGCTGGGCGCACGTACCGATCTGGGCCGAATGCGCCCTCCTGGCCATGTTCTTGGCACGCACAGCCTCCTTGATGCGATCCACCTCCTGCTGGTAGCGCTTGCGGTCCCGCATGGCGTTCTCCTTGGCCTCCTTCAGTGCGCTTTCCAGGGCCTTGACCCGCTCCGCGGTGGCGCGCAGCCGCTTCTCCAGCTTGGGCAGCTCACAGCGCAGATCCGCATTGTCCCGGACTAACTGCACGGAGGGGCAAAGAGGGTCCGGTTACCAGGGAAGCTGTGCTGCTTGCTGGCAGGACCATGATGAGAAAGGCCGGCAGCCAGGTTGATCACTCCATTAGGTCACCTCTGACAGTCCACATGGCCCTAAACTCAGAGAGCAGTAAAGGAAAGGCCCCATGTCCGGAGACTCGAGTTTGCAAGACTTTGCTGGGTGCAAAGAATTCGGAGGGGAAGATAAAATTAAAAACCATTTCTAGCCACAGGAAACTTTCAATGTGGGGCAGGATTTAAACTCCTCTTTTGTTTTTGTGTGTTGGGGAGGGTAGAGAGAGTGTGAGAAGGTTTATTACTTTAGGATTCTGGCATGGGGAAGGTGAAAAATGGAAAGTCAGTTTAAAAGCACTCCGTGAAATCCACACAGATTCCAGAGCTCCCTGCAGGCCCCTCCCCAACAGAACCACTGTCTACATGGGCACCAGACTGGGACCCAGCTCTGTAACAGACTCAGAGGCTAGCAGAAAATAGGAGGGTACAGCTTGTTTCTTCTTACCTAGGACCTACAATTAAGAAGCAACAGGCTGGCCCTGGGTGAAGTGTGGGCTGAAGTACCAGCCCTATGATTTCCTGCCATCTGACGTGGTGTAAGTCATTTGACAGCCCCGCACTCCTGTCTTGGGTTCTGTATCTATAAAACAAACATACTACTGAATAGAGCCACCAGTGGAATCCAGGTGGATCGAGAAAAGTCTTGCAAATCAGAATGTGCTTTATCAAAGCAAGCTACTACTGCTCTGCCCTGCTTTGTTTACCCCAGCACCAGTTCTGCTGCTTGGCAGACAGTCAGGTTTTAATAAATATTCCTTGAATTCATGAATAAAATAATGAATTGTAGTCCCCGATCTCAAGTGGCCTAGCAGTTTCTACTTTTGTGTTTCTTTCTTTTTTTTCCCCCTGTACTGGGGGTTGAATGCAGGGCCACATGCCTGCATGCTCTGCAAGTGCTGGACCACTGAGCTGTGCCCCCAGCCCACTTTTTTACTTTTTGAGACAGGGTCTCACTAAGTTATGCAGACTGCCTCCGGTCTTGAACTTGCGATCCTCCTGCCCCCGCCTCCCAAGCCACTGGGATTACAGGCGGGTGCCACCACACCTGGCCTACTTTTGTATTTCTCATGGACAATTTCCTTAAATGACTTCAATCATGTCTGTCATCCTCCCTCTGGGTAAAAATGTCATCACCAGTATTTTCAAAAAAGACCTAACAAGTCAAAGAGAAATGACATCCCCTTGGCCATATGGTATAAACAGTCGAACCACTTCTCTCCCATCCCCAACCCTAAAGAGGGAAGACAGTCTTGGAGATGCAGCATTTAGACACAAAGGCTGAAGACCAGCCATGACCTGTCTAAACCATTAGTGCATTTGGACATGGTTATTACTGTCACCCTGGACAGAAGCCAGGGCATGGCAAGGATCACAGAGGCAAGATCTCCAGGGAAAGGGCCAACCAAGCACAGGGGGTGCTGGCTGTGGTCCCTGTTCTTCCATCAGTGGAACAAAGCAGTTTGCTTCCTGAGCTGTAATAACAGGGACCTGCACCAGCTCAGTTGGGCCGCTCTGCAATCTAAGGAAGCTTCAGGTCCGCAGAGGAGCCTCAGAGGCATCACGGGAGACAAGGCCGGGGGCGCTAAGGCTGGGTTGAGGGCAGGATGAAAAGACAGGACTCTGAACACCTCACTCCTCACACCCTAGGGAGCTTCCCACTCAATTCTCTATATCTGACTTCCATCAAAGAAAGTCTTCTTATAGATAAAGGAGGTCACTGAAGACCAAAGGAGTTTCTTTCTGTTTGTTTGTTTGCTTGTTTGTTTTTTAAAGACAGGGCCTGGCTATACTGCCCAGGTTGGTCTCAAATTCCTGGGCTCAAGCAATCCTCCTGCCTCAGCCTCCCGAGTTGCTCAGATAGCATGTGTACACCACCATGCCTGGCCAAGACAAAAGGATTTTGAAGGACCCTTTCCGAACTCCTGTTCTCTGATGACATACAGGCTTTAGAGCCATCTTTTCGCATTGTTGTCAACCTGGTGAGGTTGTGTTCTAGGAGAGAAGGAGAAGCTGAAGGGAGCAGAGCTCTCCTACCTGTTTGTGCACCTTAGTGAGCTGCTCCAGGTTATTCTCCAGGAAAGATATCTTCTGCTTCTGGGCGGCGCTGCCTCCTCCATCATCACTGTCCAGCTCAACACTCTGCATCCACACCGAGAGGTCAATGGGGTAGCTCGCCACCTCACCCACCCTCCACCCCAGTATAAAGTGCATGATCCATTTTAAATCTTCTTTTTAAAAAAATCCTACCAAAGGGTAGTCCAAAAGTGAAAATAAAGAGGTGTTCTAAAAGTTGAGACTAAATAAGTAAGTAAAGTTTGTTGTTGTTGTTAGGTGCCATCAAGTTGGTATCTGACTCATAGCAACCCTACAAACAACAGGGGAAACACTATTGTCAGTGCTTCTCTGCTGTTCATAGGGTTTTCAATGGTGGATTGATTTTTGGGAGTGGGTTGCCAGGTCCGTCTCCCAAGCCTACAGTACCTGGTGTTCCCAGGCGGTCTCCCATCCAAGAACTAACTAAGCCCAAGCCTGATTAGCTTCCAAGATCTGATGGGATCAGGCTACAGCTGCAGGCAAATAAAGTTTAGATTCAATGAACTTCCCAAATAATTTCCTTGGTTTGCACCAAAAGTGTAGTGAGACACAACTAATTTTTAAAGGTCTGGGGTGGGGAATAAAAGCCTACCTTCAGATTTGCTTTTGTAAGAGACTTTTCTTTTGAAAAGAAAGCATTCTAAAACTAATTAAGAAGATCCAGCGTTAAAAAAAAAAAAAAAAAAAAAAACCCAAATACCCAAATTTAGTTTCAACCATCTGGGCAAGATAAGTCACCAAGCTTGTAAGGAAATTTAAGCGTTGCCATTGGGAAGTCCTAGTGGCCTCTGCTTTCCCTTCTGCTTCCAGCTCTGTGCAATTCCTCAATGAGTCAGTCTCAACCTAGTCACAGCATCCAGGTGCTGGGGCAATCCTTGAAATTTATCAGATCTTGAAATTGGCAAAAACCCCACTCTTGCGACACAGATAAATTGGGAAATACAAGTGCAGACATGTCCTGGAGTTCAAAACTGGAAAAGCATGCTTGCTTTGTGTGATTATAGGAGATCATCATCCTTTTTCTGAAGGGTAATGGTTTTAGGACTGTCTCCTCACTCTAAAACAGAGGCCCTCAAACTCCATCCTGCATCAGGATCTCTGGAGAAGTTTGTTAAAACTTAGGTTGCTGGGCCCACCCCCAGTCTGATTCCTCAGGTCTGGGGTCTCAGAATCTGCATATTTAAACAAATTCCCAGGTGATGGCCATCCTGCTGGCCAGAGCACGACACACTGAAAACCACTAGCCCAAAAGCAGCTCACTCCTAGGACATTTTACATAATGAAATCTGGCAAGTCTGATCTCAAGCTCTTAACCCATCCTCTGACCAGAGTCTCCTTACAGTCCCAGCTTCTGCCTCCTCCCTGGGACACAATCTTTTTAGTTCTTGTCATAAGTTCTGGTCAGGTGGCCGCCCCCAAGTCTGGCCATCACTTCTGTGCTGGCCTCACTCTCCTATCAGGTTCAGGCCCCAAATTCACATGTATTTTGTTGACTGTGCTCAATACCTACTGGCCTGACCACTGCCATTCGGGCCTTGAAATCTCCCATGATTCGCTGTCTTCTTTCTGGATTTGCATTACCAAGATTCTAAACCTGCTGGGCCATGCCATACCAAATTCACACTCTGTCCCTCAGCTGGACACTCACACCACTTAGCAACCCATTTACTCGTCCCTAGCAAATGACCTCCTCAGAATCCTGAACTTTCTCTAGTTTCCTTAGGCTCCTCATTCTCTTTCCATCATCTCCACCAAGGACCAAGCCTCCACATTAACTGAGGATCGAAGCCATGGGATGCAGCTTCTTTCCATAGACACCAAGTTCCCTGCAAATGCTTCCAGCTTGACTCTCCACTTCTCCCCACCAAGAAAATGGGGTCCTTTCTCCTCACCAAGTAGCACATCCATCTATACTATTAATTCTGTCCCTCTCAGACCTAATTCCATTGACTACCTCCTCTTTTTACTTTATTTTACCCCTTCCCTTGGCTCCTTCAAACACATATGTGCATGTGCACATCAAACACCCACACACCTCTGCACACATGCACACACTTTTCTTAATACCTTCCCTTAATCCTGTCATAACGACGGCTATGGCTCATTGCTCCTTGTCCATCACTGTTAAACATTTTGAAAGAGTGGCCCTCTGGCTACCTTCACCTCTTCCTTGTCACTTAAACATATGCAAGTTGCTCTGGAAGTTACCGACATGGAGTCTCCCCAAGATCCCTGGACACAGCCTAAAGACCAAGGAAGCTGAGATGCAGAGAGCCAGCCCACAGAGCCGGATTTCAAACCTCACTCTGGCTCTCCCTAGTGGTGCAACCTGGGGCAAGTCGTCTAACACCTGAGCCTAGCTCGACATGTGAAACACAGGAAAACCAGCACCCATTACATGGTTACTGGGAACAGCAAATAAGAGCCTGGATACTGAAGCACTTCATAAACTCTGCCCTAGTCCCGAAAGGCATTCTGACAGACATACATGTGGCTCTGGTCATCTGACTTTTCCAGGCCACAGAGCAATACTGCCTGGTGACAAGACGCCTCTGGATTTTCCTATGCTACACACAGTGGCTTTCACATGGTTGGGGCCAGGTAAATATATGCTAATTTGAAATAAAGACCAGGGAAAACATTATATCTTCCTTTTACTAAGCAGAACTAAGAAGGAAAAATCAGATGGAAAAATGTTCCCAAGTAATTTTTGCCTCCAGCACATTCTTTTAATAACATTCTCTAGCATGAAGTAATTAATTTTTAAGCATAACCAGCCCCAATTTAAGCAAGTGATACTTTAACTGAAAATGATGCTTCCCAGCCTCCTTTTCTTTTCTTCTCAGACCCATTCAGATACAGTAGAACTCACCTTTTTCACTCGGGTGGTTAGATCCTGGACAAAGAGTTTGCGGAGGTTATGAAGAGTCTGCAGCTCTCTGGACTAGAAGAGAAAAAAAATGTAATTGCCACTTCAGCGAGAGAACACACGAATCTGTGACATGTCTGCACCAGATTGGTAAGCCCACACCTCTCCAACTTACTTTTGGAGCTGCCACTGACACTGTCGGTGCCACTGAACTTCCTGTAACTCGCCCACCACACCATGCCTCCCTCCACCCATGCCACTGTCAGGAGCCCCTCTTGGGATAGAGGCTCGGAACCCCAACCATGAGCTGTAAGCTAGAACAAAGCCTGCTCCCTGCCTCCACTCTCAATGGCACCATTTTGTTCTCAAACACAAAAACTCAAAAGTTGGCCAGGCACAGTGGTGCAGGTCTATAATCCCAGTTACTCGGGAGGCTGAGGCAGGAGGATCGTCAGTTCCAAGCCAGGGGCAACCTGCACAATTTAGGGAGACCCTGTCTCAAAATAAAAAATAAAAATGGGGTTAGGGGTGCAGTCTAGTGGTAGGGCACTTGCCTAGCATGTGGGCACCCCTGGGTTTAGCCCCTTCCTCCTAGGGGACAAAACCTCAAAAATTATCACACAAAATTTCCTAATAAGCTATGCTGCATGGTAGAATGGATACCATGTTCCTTTTTTTTTTTTTTTGTTCTTATCTGTCATGTAAACATTATATGTACCAGCCAGTTTAAATTAAAAGCTAGCCAGAATTCCTCTCACCCCAACCAGCTGATGCTGTCCGCGCTTCTATGTCCCCTTCTGACCCAAGTCTATAAGTGTGTTTGCTTCCCGTCACTGAGTTCTTCCAATGAGGCAGGTCTGGGACTTTCTATCCAGATGACCCTGAGCAATTTACCTAAACTTTCTGCACTGTAGCTTTCTTATTTGTAACATGAGGGTAAAAACAGTAGTTCCCTCATCATTGGTGCCAAGATCAAATGAGATGATCCCTAGAAAACTCTTAAAATAACTTCTGGCAAATAGTAAGTGCTCAGGAAACATTATTAATATGAATTTATTGATGCATCATATTTCACACCACAAGAGCCATTTCTTTATGAGATTTACATTGTTTCCTTTTGTTATTGTAACTTTCATTGTGATAAACATCATAGGGACATATTTTCCCTTTCATTTTGAATTATTTTCTGCAAACGAATCCTTAGGAATTAGAATGCTGAGCCAAAGGCCAGAACCAAACCTGGTGACTTTTGATAACAAAACCAGAAGACCAAAATATTTCCTTCTGTTCATATCTCTATATATTTACTACAAGAGATATGTTGTTGTTGTTAGGTGCCATGAAGTCGGTATCCGACTCATAGCAACCCTACATACAACAGGCGAAACACTATTGTCAGTGCTTCTCTGCTGTTCATAGGGTTTTCAGTGGTGGATTGATTTTTGGAAGTGGGTTGCGGGCTCTTCTTCCAAGCCTGCAGCACCTGGTGTTCCCAGGCTGTCTCCCATCCAAGTACTAACCAGACCTGACCCTGCTTAGCTTCTGAGATCTGACGGGATCGGATGCCACAGGGCTATGGTTGTAGGCATTGTTGTTGTTAGGTGCTGTAAAATAATGCAGAGCAGCACTCTACCAACTCAGTTAAACCCCAGCCTAGAGATATGTTATTTCCTTGCAATATACTTCCTAGAAGATACGGAGACTTGCACAGGTAGTCTTGGGACAGAGTGGCAGTCATGACATGCCAAATCCTGAGTTGCCAGGAAGACTTGGCAGCAGAGGAACCAAATGTAGTTCCCAGGAACAGCACGTGATGGGATGCGACCATTCTTTGTACCCTTGAGACATCACGCTTGACTCCAGATCCCTATCTATGAATTACTTGCTGTTTGCCATGATCAAATGGGCTGCATTGCTGGAAATAACTAGCACACCCCTTGCTCTCACTATAAATCATTTACCTAGCTGGAGTTGTTTTTAACATAGGACATTTCTTGCTTGTACAAATATAAAACATGTACAGAAATAAACTGTGCATTGGAGTTATTCAGCTCCCTGGCCCCCTGTGCCCCACTGTCTTTGTCTTTCCTTTTCTCATAAGCCCCTGCCTTCAAGTCCCTGACCCACAAGGTCAACAGAAGAGAGGAGAATTTATAAGTGTTTTAATCTAAGTAGATCTCCTGTATCCCAGAATGTCAAGGGGTACAGCTCATACCTGATCACACTAAAAAGGAAGAAACAGACTACTCAGCTACAGAAACACTAAGTTTCTTGAAATAAGGGTTCTCTGTTAATTTAAGGCCTTATTACTGAGACCAATTTTGTGTTGAAATAAGAAGCACCTGAAGTCAATTGCATCCCTGGATGAGGTAAATTGCTTTCTGCAGGAAGCCAAATGGGTCTTTTATTATGAATAATGTGCACACGGTACTGATCCAGGGCTGGGCCACCTCCCAGCACAGGTGCAGGGGTGCAGCACAGTGCTCACCAATAGGCCAGCATGCTGCCCCCACACCTGCCAGAGGGAGCTCAGTCTCCAACACCCCTTAGTGCCTGAACCTCTCTGCATGCTCTCCCTCCACCTCAGTGACCGCATGGCTGACTGAACTGTAATCACATGAAAAGCATCACCACAGCAAAGGGAGACTGGGAGGCGTGGTGCTGTGGTGATGGGCAGGCGTTTCCCTGGGATGTAACTTCCACGGGATACAGAATCCAGGGCGGTGTACCTTTCTCTTGTCTTTGGGTGGACTCGACATTAGTTTGGGAGGAGCAGTTGAAGGTGTCTGGAATAGATGACATCTGTGCACAAGTACGGTCAGGCAGCTCCCATCTGGCCTCTCATGGCAATGACTTTTTCTCCATCAGACTAATCATCATTGGTCCACTTTGACTCACTGCCCTCACATCTCTTCCCCTGACAGGCTGCTGCTCTCCAGGGGAAAGCCCAAGGCTCCGCTTCCTATCACAGTGGGCAGTGAGGGTGGGACTAGAGAGGTGGCCAAAGCAGCAAAGGCAAGGGCCAGGCCTACAGCCCAGGGACACCTCCATGGCCAATCGCACCCCCCCACTGGGGTTCCTGCAGTGGGATCCCCAGATTCCCACCCCTGGGTGGCAGGCTCAATCTCTGCCAACCTCCAACACTCAAGGAGCAGGCTCTGCACCTGAAGGCCTGGGCAGCGAGCTCGTCTCTACAGGTGGGGAGGAGCCCAAGGCTGACGGGAGATATCCAAGTCCACACACTGTAGGGATCCAACCTTGGAGTCAAAGTATGGGGTGGGGAAAGGACAAGGAGCCACCACGTCAGGGGGCCTGGCTCGTGTGCAGGATACACACGGGGAGCGTGTGGGCGCACTTCAGATGAGTGTGGACTCGTGAGTGGGGACATGGGAGGCACAGAGAGAGAACAAGTGGACAGAGGAGGCTAGCGAGGAAAATGCATCACCCAAGACAGGCAAACAGGCAAACACTACAGAGAGCAAAAGCGTGAGTTACAGATCCTTTACACATCACGCTCAAGGGATGAGAGGGAGACAGAAAGCTGTGAGCGTGCGCGTATGTGAAGGCACCTAGGTGGGGGTGGAGGTGGGTGAGAGTGAGCCCACGAGAGCAACAGGGGTGAGTGAGCGAAAGAGTGGGTGTAGGGGCCAGGCACGGGGGCCACACCTGTAATCCCAGCAACTTGGGAGGCAGAGGCAGGAGGATCACAGGTTGGAGGCTAGAGGCAGCCTGTGTAACTTAGCAAGACCTTGTCTCAAAATAAAAAAATAAAAATGAAAAATGGGCTAGGCCCAGTGGTACAGCACTTGCAAAGTATATGCAAGGCCCTAGGTTCAACCTCCAAGTACTGGAAAAAAACAAGCATGGGTGCGGGTATAACTGTGACTGTGTGTGGATGTGTCGGGGAGTGTGCACTGAGAGACAGCTCTTGTGCCACAGTGTACAGGGGCATAAAGGGGTGTAAGGGTATGAGTGAAGGTGAGCAAGTGTGTGTGTGTGTGCGTGTAAAGTACATGAGTGAATGGTGTAAGTGAGACAGTGTGGGTGTGTGAATGAAAAAGTGTGATCAGTAGTGTGTGAAAGCACAGCATGAGCACAGACAGGCACAGAGCGTGACTCACATGTGGGTGATGGTGTAGAAGTCCAAGCACTGGCCAAGGCCAGGCGAGAGCGCAAGACTCAGGCTGTGTGGGCACATGGGTGGCACGTGTGAAGTGTGTGCAGTGTGTGACTACACTGTGTGTGGAAGGTAGGCAGAGGTGGAGAGGAGGGCAGAGTGCGTGTCTGTGTGGGGCGCAGCAGCGCACGGAGGCTCCCGGGATAAAAGCAGAAAGCATCCTGAAATGTCATGGCTCTCTGGCTGGCGAGATGCAGTAGAATTGTAATGTTCGGTAGTTTCCTGAATCTATAATCATCTGCAATCGTGGGTATCGCTTCTCTGATAAAACAGATGGAGATGAAGATATTCCATGGCTTTGCTTCAGGTTCCCTAACAGCAGCCCTCTGTTATCACTTAGCTCTTAAACCATCTGACTTCCCCATCACACCAGGATCCAAACCATTCTGAAGGCTGCATCCTCCTTCCTCTGCCTGGCTCAAGAACACCTTCAGGCTCAGGAGCCAGGACACAGCTCTGGGTCCACCTGGGGGCAGCCATTTGCTTACAGCTCGGATCCCCAGGTTGTCAGAGAAGAGCTGCGTCACACACAGCCACACAGGACACCTGAGTGGGATCTGAACACTGACTTGTGACTGACAAGCAGCTTCTCTCTGCTGCTGCAGCATGCTCAAATCTGAACTTGACAAACCAAATCCAGACATAATAGAAGGGGCTGTGTTAAACAACAGCTGTGCGGCATGACCAGGGCTCGTGCTGCAGGGCTCTCCGCGACCCTGAGAGGCTGGCAGCTGGCACCCAGTGCTGCTGAAATGAAAGCTGACACAGGAGATGAAGCCAGCAGACAGAGAAAACCAAAAGGCTCTCAAATCCTGAGCCCTTCCAAGGGAAGCTGGGTCTGTCACACCTCTCTGTCCCCAACCCCTGCAGGTCTCATGGCCCTTTGTGCTCCCTGGCCTGCGCCTGCTTTGGTCTTTTCCTCACTGTGCCCACCTTCTACCTCTCCTTCTACCTCTAACTCAGCTGCAGCCATACCTCCCTACTGGCCACCAATATGCCAGGCATGGGTTCACCTCATGTCCTAACACAGGTATTGTTTCTGCCTGAAATGTTCTCCCCCAACATCTCTGTGGCTCATTTCTTCATTGCTACAAATCCCTGCTCCTCCTGGGTCTCCTCTAATGACCACCCTCTGTACTTTCTATAATATCTACCAGAGGACAGTGGTTCCCCTTATCTGCAGAGGATATGTTCCAAGACCCCTGTGGATGACTGAAATCACAGAGAGTACCAAACTGTATGTTCTACGTTTTTTCATATATATATATATATACACACACACCTGGGCTGGGGTTTAGCATAGTTAGTGCTACTCTGTGCTGATGCCCTGGGTTCAATCCCCAGCACTGCAAAAATGGGAGAAAGACCTGGAAGCCCATTCCCAAAACAATTCCAAAACAATCAGCCATCAAAAACTCTATAAATAGCAGAGAAGCACTGACATAGTGCTGGGCATGGCATAGTATTGAGGAGTGTTTTGTTCTGTTGTATCTAGGGTCACTATGAGTTGGACTCAACAGCACCTAACAACAACAACAACAATATATATACCTAGGATAAAGTTTGACATAAATTAGACACAGTAGGATTATCAATAATAACTAATAGTAAAAAAAAAAAATTTACTACAATAAAATTATGTGAATACAATCTCTTTCTTTCAATCTATCTTAATTCCTCATCGCACTATAGTTTCATTACTGCTCCATGTTGCTTTGGGCAACTGAAACTGTGAGAAGTGAAGCTGTAGATCGGGGGGCTGCTGCATGTGATTTACCTCCTTACTATTGACTGTGTCTTTCCGGGTAAAGGGAAGCTTCATGAGGCCAGGGTCTTATCTATTGACACACCTAGAAGAATGTCAGCTAGACTTAAATAGGAACTCAGTAAGTAAACATCGATTGAAAGCTGAGTGGAAGTAAGTCACAACACACTGAGGCTGTAAAACTGCAGCCACTGATTACTGGTTGAGTTCAATGCTCACTCAGGGGCTCCAGGATTACTGTGCTAAGGATGGACTGATTGACTGATAATTGATCAATTGATTCTATTGAGAGTATTTCTACAAATCTCACTTTTGCAAAGGATGTTTTCTATCTAAAATGATACACGAGAAAGATGCACACTGATAAAATATTAGACTAAACAATACAACAGATCACAAACTAATCCAGCCTTGAGAGTGAAATGAATTGGGAAACAGCTTCTCGAACTCACCACTGTCTCCTCCAGGCCCTTGAGGTCCTCCCTGGCTTGCTCTCGTTTATCATTGAGCAACCTGAGAAACAGACAAAAGTCACATACCACTCCCGGGGAATCAGAATCAGGCAGACACTATTTGCACTTCTGGATAGATCAACAAAGCAAACCAACAAGTACACACATCCTGTGGTCTGTTTTTAAATAAGTCCAATCTAGCCAGAATATCTGGGTCTCTGAATCACCAAAGCAGCATTTTTATGACCTCCCAGGGATGAGAGAAATCAGGAGATATTTCAAGTGCACTCACAAGAGCTTTTCCAGTTTCATTTCTCTCTCTTGGTCCTCTATTTTCAGCTTGTTATAATCAGAACTCAGCTTCTCCTGTTCCAGTTGCAGTTTCTGATTCAAACTGAAATTGAGAGGAAAAAGCAATATATTCCAAATCAGCCTGAAATTCTGAGTCATTCGCCTAAAGCCCATGGTTCTGTTCCAACCCCATTAGTTCTGTGCAATAAAGGCAGCAATTCGGGAGGATTCTGAGGGATCAGAGAACAACCTCACAGCTTCTTCCCTGCCCAAGTGAAAACTAATTTCTGGGAAGCATCTAAAAAGCGTGAGACAAAGCCCTTGAGGATGTATTTATAGTTTGCTTGTGTGCAAGAGCTCAGAGGGAAAATGATGACATTGGAAAAGAGCCGGTGTTTTAAAGCAGAGAAAGAGAGTCCCCTTAGCAAAATTTGGCCTCCTGGCCACATGGAGGGTAGGTGCTCACTCAGGCAACATTATTTGGCCATCTAGAACCTTCCCTCCTCTCTGATTAGATGTTCTGAAGACATCTCCCAAGTCCAAAGGCCTGTCTGAACTGTGGCGCTCTCGAGGAGGCATTCAGAGGGAGGTCAGGAAAAGGGAAGGGTCTGGGCTTTGCTACATGCAGAAACTCGCCATCTGGTTGGGAGCATCTGGCCAGTGTTTACATCCACCCAATGCTGGTGAGACCTTTCACACAGCCACGACCAGCGACTACAGGGAACAGCCTCTGTGACATGAAGGAACACTCCAAGTGGGCACAGAAGAGAAGCCCAGGGAGCTCCTCCACTTCTACTGCCCCCAGCCCTCCCCACCTGCCTTCCTACCCCAACTCCAGGTGAATGTTTTGAGGGTGATGAATCAGAATGACGACCCCGAGAGCCACAGGGGCGACATGTAGAAGGCCCAGGAGAGGGAGCGGGGGAGGTGGAGTGCTCTGCTCTGGGTGACTGGGGTCACTTAGACTCCTACTGCAGCTACCATTCTCCTTTTAAAATGCAAATGCACTGCTGGGGGCAGGAGGGGGGAGCAGCTCCATACATTGAAGAGAGATTTGGATCAGTAGTCTGGAGAATTAAACTCTTAACTTCAGCCTGATTCCTATTTAGCAATACGACCTTAAGTAAATAATTCGACCTTGCTTCCCATATAGAAATCTGTTTCTTCATCTAGAGAAGTGGGAGGGGAGGGACAGGGGATGAAACTGTATTTCAAATGATTGCTTTCTTTGTAATAGTATGCCTTTTTTGTGTGCATTTAAAAGCATTATTCTGCAAAAGGGTTCAGAGATGCCAAGGGAATCCACTATGTGAAGGTGTTAAGAATCAGAAGGCAACTTCCAGCTGGTTACTTGGGTTGTCCATGGTGGGGAGGTAAGGGTGCAAGAAGATGAGGGCACTAAGGAGCGAAAGGTCCACAGAGGCTCTGGAAAGGCAGGAGAGCAGCTGTGAGGGCAGTATCTTTAGAGTTTAACTGCAATAATGTCCCCTCCTGGCAGCAGTGCCACAGGCCAGTGGCACCTCCACAAGCTCATACACTTGACCAGGTGAGTCCCTGAGAAGCGCCACACATCACTAGGTGGCTGCAGTTGCACAGTGAGCAGGTGTGTATTGGGCTGAGGTGGCGGCAGGTGCCAATGATCTTCTCTGGAGTGTCGATTAACCCATCAGAACCCCTGGGTCAGGATTGATATTTTTTTTCAGACTTTCATAGTCTCCCCAACCCCTGTGACAAGTGTCTGCCCAGCTGAGTCACCAACAAAATGAGCCTGCCCCAGAGTGGGACAGAGGGTGATGGGGGCGCAGCTGGGCCCGCCTGCCACTTGCCACCTGCCACAACGGAGCACCAGGAGCCTGGGCTCCAGATGGGACAACAGACCTCAGAAGCAGCACGCCTGGTCCTTGGCGTCACCAGGGCAGAGCACAGAGCCCCAGGGGCGAGGAGGCAAGGGCCCTTCTCCTTGTGTAGTATGGCCCAAGAGGACTGAGCCATGCCGCCCTGCAAGCCCCTGGCCAACTCACTCCCGAATCTCATCAATGATTTTCTGCTTCTCTTCGATTTCATCTCGAAGTCTGGACAGCTGCTTCTGGTGAGCTTCCCGGTGGCTCTCCATCTGCTGCTCCAGCGCCTTCTGCAAACCAGGCCAGGAGAAATGTGTCACCCACTCCTTGGCACTCAGCCTGCTCAGTGACAAGCCCTGGATCTGAGTCTACCTCCCTCGGGTGTAGGATCTCAAAACTAAGGGTGTTTCTGGCACTTGTGCCCCCAGCACCCAGCCTTGTTTTATCAGCACCACAAAGCCCAAGGCTCTGTTATGAAGCAGAGTAGGCCCTAGGAGCAAATCAGCCTGCTGACTAAACAGAAAGTTTGCCCTTGACTTTCAACAGCTTGCCCAAGCTACACGGCTTCTCTAGCCAGGTCAGACAGAAGACAGAGCTTACAACACGAGTGACCTCAGACAAGCCACCTAAACTATGTGTGCTGAAGTTCCTCACCTGTGCTATTGAGGAACCAGCCGCTGCCCTGCCCACTGTAGACCTGTGGTGACCTTCAGAAGAGACCTTCCCACCAAGGCTCTCTAGAAACAGAGAGGCCCATCAAGGTAGGTGAGGGCTCTGCTGGCCGGAGTGAGGCCATGCTGAGGCATGTGGGACTTCTCCAATGAGACTCAAAGTTTGCCTAAAACTCATTAAAATTCCTCATCTTCTCATATCTCATTTTATTTACCTAAAAGTCTTATTTCTGAGGCATTTTTTTCTATATTTCCCTTTCCTGATGAAAATCTGACCAGTAAAAACCTGTGAGGAAGAAGGACCTGGCAACCCACTCCCAAAAAACAATGAGCCATTGAAAACTCTATGAATAGCAGAGAAGCACTAACAATACTGTTTCACCTGTTGTACAGAAGGTGGCTAGGAGTCAGACACCGACTCCATGGCACCTAACAACAACAAAACAACAAAGATCTATGTATTTAAGATGGAAACTCAAATTTGGAGTACTTCTTTACAAAGGCTGAAGGGAGAGGCTTTGTTCCACTCCAAAGAGGGGTGAATGTGTCTTCAGAAGTTAAGCTTGGCCACATGGCCCAATGGTGATTAGTGTGCTGCCCTTTCCTTCTTCATCATGAACTGGGAAAAGTGTTAACACAACATCACCAACATCTGGGACATATTGGGGTTCCTAGAAAGTCCCATTGTCATCTCTTGTCTATACCAGGCCACACTCTGAGAACCACTCAGAATGTGCAGCAGCGATCCCTCCCTCTCCCTCCTACACCACCATGCGCAAGCCTGAAAAGGACAGATGTTTCTAGAACAAGAAAATCCACTTCACTTGCATCAAATGCATGCTGGACTTGGTGGAAGAGGCAGCTGTACACACCTTCATTTCCTCAGCATCCTGCAGCCGCGTCAGATGTTCCTTTTCCTTATCCTGGAAACTGACTTCGTGCATTTTTTCTGTTTTGAATTGTAAATGATGATTTAAGATTTAACTGGCAGACTCACACCCAAATACAAAAATTAAAAAAAAAAAAAGATAAAAAAATGACAACAGAGAGAAACATTATCTCATATCACCTGGTATAAACATAGCATAAAGCGATAAAGATAGGGGCCTCTAACAAAGTCCTGTGGCCACAGTGGAGACTGACCTCCCTGCAGCATTACTTAGGTGGTCTGGATTAGAGCCCTCAGGGACAGCACAGACTGGAGGGGAAAGGTACTGACTGAAAGCAAGCTGCCCCTGAACCGCACCCTGCCTCTAGTCACCTCCACCACAGATGTCTCATTTCCCACCAGGCCTCTGCAAGCACTCCCTAAGATCATGGACATGAATGTGCATTATAGACTAGAAATCACCCTGAGAATGTGAGGTAGCATTTGGACTCTGGTAGAATTCCAGAAAGAGCTAATTTACCTCCCGTGGGTAAGCTGTTTATTTTCTAAGAATCTGGGGCAGGAAAACAATCTAAGGACGACAAAGGGGGAAACAGAAACATAGCACAATGCTTCCAAGATTCTCCGGGAGCCCCTGTATGGGGCAGGGCTGTTGCAGCCTCCTTCCTGTCTCTGCGTATTACTGGTCAGTGGGGCTCCCTGAGCACATGGTGCAGGGGCAGCCTGAGCTGGGGAGTTGCGGGCAGGGAGCAGAATGGGTCAAGACTGTGACGTTTAGTTCATAGTTGCTCCCTAGTCTCTTCCATTTTCTTTCAGGTTTTCTCGCCTGTTCTATTTCTATTCAGTGGCATCACTGCAGGAACTATGTACAAGAGGAGGAAATTCTTTTCTGTGTCCATTTTTTGATGGCATATTCTACTCCTAATATTCAGTCCTTACCACATGAAGAAAATGTTACAGTTATAACAGGGTGGGAGAGTCTCTTTCTCTTCTAATTTACCTTCAAATTTGAAAGAAAATATATTTACTGAGAAAATAACTATATGACATCCATATAGAAAATAAAAAATAACATCATCACCAACCTACTACCTTATCTAAACCATTTTATTTTAAATACTAATTTCTAGGAACACAAGGATTCATTTGTTTTTAAATATTGTAACAATAAAGGTAATTTTGTATTATGATTTGTAACCTAATATTTACATAAGTACTGCTGCACGCCTTCACACATTTCATCTCCAGTATAAAAAAAGTTCTACTAAAGTTACTTTAACTGTTAGATATTTCAGTGACTTTCTTTTTTCCCCTTTTTCTTTCTTTTCATTTTTGCTTTTCTGACCTAAAAATTCTGCAGTGACTATTTGAGATCTGAGGGTCAAATGGTATGAAGAAATGTTGCAATTATTCAAATTCCATTCCAAAAAGACTAACAATTTTCATTTCAATCTGCAATATGTGTGTTTGCTCTCAAAGTGCACACTGCTTACTTTCTTAATCCTATTAGTTTCTGAATTTCTGGTTACTCTTGAATTTCTGCTTCTATTTGTTGACATTTATAGAAGCTTCCTATACATAGGTAGGCCGGGGTTTAGCTCAGTTGGTAGAGCACCTGCTCTGCACTCTCTGAAGACTTGGGTTTGATCCTCAGGGTGACACAAATGGGAGAAGGATGTGGCAGTCTACTGCTGAAAACAATCCCCAAAAAACAATCAGCCATTGAAAACCCTATCAGGGTCACTGTGAGTTGGACCAGACTCGACAGAACCTAACAATGTGTCAGGTACCACCTGTCAAAGGGAAGATTTTTTTCAAGGACAGAGGGTACCAAGTTAGCCACAGCAGAAGTTGAGGCTTTATATTAAGAGCAACAGGAAATGCATGGAAGGATGAGTCTCATGGGGTCAGGGGAAAGACAGATTTTGAATTTTAAAATTGTCCCTAGGAGGCAGCCCAGTGGCTGTTCCAGAGCAGGCTGGGGGTCAGGGGCCACTCAGTAGATGGATATAGCCATAATCTTTAATTCCCCCATGCCGGGGCATTCAAGACATAAGTGAGCAGAAACAAAGGGACACCTGGTAAGCCAAAGGGACAGGCCTTGGTGACTGACTAGAGACTAGCTGTGAGAAGGAGGAGGATCATGACTCAGGCAGCTGGGTGGACGAGGGAAGATGGGAAGATAAGCAGATTCACAGAGAGGGCAGTCTTCTACAGGTTTTTCTCTCTCTCTCGTTTTTTCCCCTTTTAGTTATGCTATTGTTCTCAGTAGACCTGAAAATACTTGAATTGAGCAAGACATTAAACATGAGGACTCCAGCCAGCTAGAGACGGTCTGACTTACGCCAAGCGTTTGACACCTGCATGGTCAGTCTTTACCTTGGGCTCGGAGCTTGGCCAGCTCTTCACTGAGTGAGTCCTGGGACTCCTCCAGCTGCCTCCTCTTCTGCTCCATGTTCTGCATGTAGTCCGTCAGGGATTTGATCTTGGCTTCATGCTTTGAGCAAGAAAGCAGATCAGAAGGAAGAGTGAACGACCAGAGAGTGGTTACCCAGGCTTGCCTGGGACTGTCAGATGGGAAAATACAGTGGACACTTTTTCTAAGCACCGACACCAAATATGCATGTTCTGTCCCTTGCCCAGGATTCAGAATCAAGGACCAAGACAGACCTGTGTTTCTCCCACGTGCTTCTCTGCTTCATTCCCCACAGAGACTGTGGCCATGTCCCTCCTCATCATCACATAATATGGAGACCAAAGCCACACTGCTTCGTTCCCCATAGAAGAGTGCCTGAGGGCTGGGAGTGAAGCGCAGTGTAGAGGGCCTGCCTAGCATGTGCAAAGCCCTGGGCTCAATCCCCAGCACTGCAATAAAAAGGAAAAAGTGTGCTGGAGAGAAAAGGGCTAGGAAAATGTGTGGTGCGGAAAGCCTCATTCTTTGAACATGCACCTCTGTACTCCATTTTCAAATATTACATCTTTTCCTTTTTTGTCCCTAAAACACACCAACTGTTCTTGCAGACTTTGCATTTTACATTTTCCTCTCTCTGAGAGAGATTTCTCCCACCATGACCCCCCACCACCCACCCACACACACACACACACACACTGTCCTGGCTAGCTTCTTATCACTCAGGCCCCACAATTTTCTTACAGCACTTGCTTTCTACATGATTTCTCTTATCATTCTGTTTACTTATTAGCTCTACAAGGGTATAGAGGAGAGGCCTAATAAATACTAGTGGAACAGATCAATGAATGAGTGAATGAGAACTCATTGGCTGAACAGGGAGAGTGGTGAATTCTGGGCAGATGTTAATCAGCAGAATGCTCTCTGTGCCAATCTGGGGAGCTCACATAAGATAAGAAAACTCTGCAGAATGAGTTCTAGTGACATAACTTCCCTGAAAATTTAACTTAGCTGGAGCACTTATAAGAATAGCATTTGGGGGATAGGATGCACATAAACAAAGACGATAGCATTTCCGCTGGAAATATCAATATTTTGTTAGATTCCTTAGCGTAGGGGTCCTCAACCCCCCAGCTGTGGAGTAGTATCAATATGAGCTGTGGGCCAGCAAGCAAAGCTTCATCTATATTTACACAGTAAATGTAATGTACTTGATTCATCCCAAAACCCCCCTTACTTCCCCTGTCCATTGAAAAAGTCTTCCATAAACACTGGTCCTTAGTGCCACAAGGCTTGGCAATAGCTGCCTTAGACCATATGAGAAAATAGAGTCCAGGCTTCTACTATTTTTGAACCCCAGGAAATAATAATTTGTATCTTTGTTATTGTTAGGTGCCATGGAGTCCTATCCGACTCACAGCAACCTTCATAGGATTTTCGATGGCCGATCATTTCAAGATTGCCTCGGGAGAGGATTGCCACATCTTTCTCCCATTTTTGTGGTGCTGGGAATTAAACCCAGGACCTCAGAGACTGCACAGCAGCACTCTAATGTTTAGCACTGTGTAAATTATGGCAGAGTACAAAACAGTACCTAGTGGAAAACTGCACTTGTTGCTAAAGAAGAAGGAGTTTTCTAACTTCCTAAAACACCTAGTAGTCTAGACTCTGATCTCATACATCAAGGTCATTGTCACTCTGAAGCCTGGGCTCCACCCTATAGAATGCCGCATTCAGTCACTCCTTTGGCATTCAGTCACTCTGCTGGCCCCCCACTCCACTGAGTGACGAGTTCACAAGCCAAGGGAGTGTGCACACCTGAACCCACATCCACTTCTAGACCACACTCTGAGCACTGGGGACTGAGAAAGCCCCTTGCCCAATAGATCTAAGGCTGCACTGCCTCCTCCTCATCAGCTGACGAGGTTCCAACAGCCACATCTGCTCATAAAGGGTGCAGAGGGACATGGTATACACACACCACTGGTATGTCCAGCTGGAAAGAGAAGATGCTGGGCTGCTGCCACAGGGCCTCTGCTCATGCCCTGGCTTGGCCCCAAAACATTGGAGGCAGGACTACCCCAAACTCATGCTGGGGGTGTCAGAGGTGACCTAGGAAATAAACCTGAGGTGTACCATTCCCTAATGTTTACCTTTATCTTCTCAATTTTTATAAATTACAAAAATATCTTTAGAAATATATATAATTATAAAAATTGTAAGTTATAAAAATGTAGAGTAATTCCAGAGAAAGTGGTATAAAGTTCACCCACCCATAAACAAACCATGTACCAGCTATTTCTCCATTATAGTTCTGGCCTTACCTGTAGGAATGTGTATTTTACAAAGTTGCAAAGCATAGCACATATGTAACTCAGCATTTTCATTTTCATTTCATTTTCACTCAACTTTATATAATTATACTTTCCAAATGGCTAAGTTTCATGGATTTTTATAAGAGCTATATAATATTCTTTCACTTAACTTTGTTATTAGTCTATCAATAGATATTTGGGTAATTTATTTCATTACAATGTAAAATAATACTGTATTCAACAGCTTATGCATAAGCTTTTAATATTTCTAATCAAGAAATATTAATAAAATATGAAATGAAAATTTTTCATTTTCATTGCCAATGAAAAATTGTATAAGTGAAATTACTGAACCAAAATATGCTAACATTTTTATGGTATTATATTTCCAAAAGGACTGACCAAATTATACTTTTATCAACAATGTATGAGTATACCAACTTCATTGTCACATACCAGTGTTGAATAATCTTTTCAATGTTTTTACTGATTATGTTAGTTATAAAATAGAACCTTGCTGTTATTGTTAGGTGCCGTCAAGTCATATCCGACTCATAGCGACCCTTATAGGGTTTTCAATAGCTGATTGTTTTCGGGATTGCCTCGGGAGTGGGTTGCCTCGTCCTTCTCCCGTTTTTGTGGTGCTGGGAATCAAACTCGGGACCTCAGAGACTGCAGAGTGGTGCTCTACCAACTGAGCTAAATCCCAGCCCAAGATAGAACCTAGTGGATCCATTTTAGGAAATTATGTTGGAGATGTTTCTATGATTACATACTATGCTTAAAGGCATACCAAAATGAAGTGTGCTGTCTGTCTCTTGGTATTATTCGATGCACCAATCCATGTCAGTATCTATTTCCCCCAAATGACTTTGGCTGCTTCCATGCCTAGCATAAGGCAATGAGCAAAAAGCAGCAACCCCCCCACAGAAACCTTAAGTCCAAACAGCAGGCTGAGATATCAGTGGCAGCCTAAGAAACTGGGGTGCTGTCCTCTGAAACTACCTTACTAAAGTGAAAATGCTGTTCCAAAGGGAAGAAGAGCAGCCTACCTGCCTCAGCAAATAATACATGCCCTTGGACTTGCAAAGCCTTTGAAAGCACGGGTTTGGGGTTCACACACTTTGGTATGAGTCTCAACTCTACCATCATTCACTGCCTGGGCTTGCACAATATTTAATCTCAGTCTGTTTCCTTACCTGGAAAGAGAAAGAATAATACAACTTGTCTACCAGGATTTTTTAAGATCAAATGAGAAAATGCATGTGAAGTGCTTAGCACAGTGGCACATAATAAACACTGAATATTACCCTCTACTACTATTAAATGATAGTATTTGTAGCAGCAGTTTCCATTTCCTTATCTTAGACTGTACCTGTGGTAGAAATTAAAAGATGTAGGAATGCTGCCTTGGATGATAGGAGTGTTAGAAATTCCACCCAGTCCTGTCCATACATTATATATAACTATCTATCCATCCATACATAGACAGCGATATACAGATATAGCCTTTCCTTTGAAAAGAAAAGGGACTCAAGGAAATTCATGTAATTAACACCACAAAATCTAGACCTAAGAATAACCCTGGGCTGTCACTGCCTAGAGAGGCCACGCTTACGTAAAGCAAAATGTGTCACCTCCCTCTACAGTGCACCATCAGTCTGGGAAGGGGAAGGAGGGACAGATCTCGAGAGGGTGGGGTGTGAAATGGGAAGAGAAGGCCAGCCCACCTGGGAGATGAGCAGCTGGCAGGCTGCCAGCTCGCGCTCACTGGCATTCATCTTCCTGTTGGAATCCATCTGGGCGCTTTCTAGCTGCTTGCTGCGGTTCACCAGGGACTTGACCTCGGACTTCATCTTGCTGATGTACAGGCGGGCCATGGTAAACTCCTCTTCAATGACTCCATTCACATCTGCCAACTGGGCACAGGAAGGAACACATTCACATATCACTTGCAATGTCCAGATGTTCATAGTTCCTGTGAAACCTGACCATGAATTCTGAAGACGTCCCTAGGTTTCTGGTTGAGAGTCTCTAATCACAGGGCAATCTGGAAATAATTTCTGAAAAGCACAATGCAGTCAATCCCAAGTTCTCTGAAACCTGAGGTGAAACTTCCAATTGAAATCTTCTACCAGATATAATCCTCAGTTAACCAGATTTTTCATTACAATTGATTTTAGGATAAAAGATATAACATCAAAAGAAAAAATATTGATGATTTTTAAAAGGAGATAAATTCAAAGACATTCAATGTCTCATAATTTGCATCTCTATAATAGTAGTGAAGCCCAATGTTCCCACAGGTTACCCTTAATCCCTATAAAAATCTCAAATCAAAATTTCAATTATGTTCTCCATAGTCTGCTAATTTTGGCAGACAAGCAGTCTAATGCCTTGAGTATTTCTATACACAATGATTGAAATAAACAGGATTTTCTAGATAGTCCTTAGGCAGGAAGTCTAATACACGAACATGTCATTCATTCCAAAGTCACTTCTTGATGGTTTCCCTGCATGACTTCTCACTGCTATTAATCTATTTTTCTTTGCCTTTTCATGCCTGCCCTACCAAGCAGATGGCAATCTTGCTCATTATTTAAGATCATCTGAGAACAGTCTCAATATTCATTGAGAAGAGAAGATTCTGACAGGCAGCATTCCCCCATGAGCTATATTTGGTTTCTAATTTATAAAGCTCCACTGGGAACATAAACTGAAACAAGATATTTGGGACAGAAACCCATCCACTGAGATATAAAATGGTCTGAAAGAGCAAATGACCAAACAAGCAAGTCACTGTGTGTATACTTTGTTTCACCGCCAGAGGGCAGCTTAGTACCTCAGAAGAAGACAAAGAGCGCTGTCCAGAATCCAGCCCATGAACACCTGCCTCCACTGACTCAAAACAATGAGTCCAACTATGGCTTCTCAAGTTCCACAGAGTACTCTTACTGTGCACTTATGTAATTATTGCTGTTATTAATTCATTATATAACTATTTTTTCAGTAAACATTTGAGATCTGGAAAATGAAATTGGGTATCAGGCCTGAAATTTGAAGCAAATATGAAGAACACTTGACAAGGCTGAGTGCCTGTAATGTGGTATCAACCTTCCCATAAGAATTCAACAACAGTACTTATCAATAATGACTCCAGCATCAATCAACACAATGCAGAGTCTAAGTTAACAAGAAAATCTACAAATATCAGTTATCGTAACCTTCATGGAAGCTCTTATTTACTAAGCCAGATGTATTTCTGCAACAATGGGCTTGGACATAAATAAGGTTGTGTGTCTGGCACAGAATCGGGGAGTATTTCGATCTGCTGTACATAGGGTCACTATGAGTTGGACTCGATGGCACCTAACAACAACAAAAACAGATGTATTTCTGGCTGCCAAAGATTTGCCTACTGACACCACTCTTAATTACTTTCCTTTTATAATCTAACAGCATGGAGATGCTGGGTGGGAAAAGCCTACAGCATTTCAGTTTTGTTCTGCCTTTGTCATTGGCCCAGCATTGAACAAGGGTGACCAAGCCTGTCCCACCTATCACCCAGCTTCAGTAGAAAGATAAAGAACACCAGCCAGATGTGGTGGAGCACAGATTGCAGCACTCAGCAGACTGGGGCAGGAGAATCTCAAGTTCAAGGCCAGCCTGAGCTACAGAAAGAGGGGGTGGAGAGAGGGAGAGAGAGAGGAAGGCAGGGAGGGAGGGAGAGAGGGAGGGAGGGAGGGAGGAAGGAAGGAAGGAGGGGGGAGGAAAGGAGGGAGGGAGGGAGGAAGGGAGAAAGGACTGACCCATTTTTTCACGTGGAATTCACAGCCTGCACCA
>VMDO01000721.1:126941-253314 GCA_007922755.1 Pedetes capensis
GTCCTAGGAGGTCTAAAAGGAGACCTTGAGTCCATGCCTGATGTGGAAAAACAATACCCTGCACAAATGGTTTATAAGGGTAAGGTTTCCTACCACTGCAGAATTCATATATTTACTGGTTTTGTGTTCAAGAGTTTCCAGTAATTCTAGTCCGCCATTATTTCAGTAGAAAAAAGATCAAGAGTTTGCTGCTAGAATGTTATTTATACCTCTCCCAGGGACTGACAATGCCCAGAAGTACATACAAGACCATGTGATCCAGCACCACTGACCAATCCAGCAGGAAAGACCATACCATCTGGTGGTGCCTACCCCTGTCACCTGGAAGATAGGAGGAGGCAGCCCCAGCTCATCCCACGCTTCTCAAGCATGAGTGACTGGGCAGGGTGAGGAATTATTGCCATATTCAGGCCTTGTACTAGGTAAATGAGGTAAGTGTTCAAATTCCAAGGCTTAAGAGTCAGAACAGGACAAAAATAACTCAGTGTGGGGTCAAAGCAAAATTTGTGTTTCGAGACACAAATAAGCCTGGGAAATGCAGGTTTTTCAGTTTTCTGACTGTTTAAGCCTGTAATATCCTGGAACTTTGTACCAAAGGAAGCTCCAACAGGCATCTCTACCCTAAAGCCCTACCAGAAGGGACTTTGTGAGAACTGAGTAGGACTTCTGGAGCAAAAATAAATGATCACTGAAACAGATTTTGACCTGCTCATTTTCCTGTATCAAAATAACTACCATTATCAACTGATAGTCATAACCAATAAGTACCAGTACCCATAATAATGAAAGTAACAAATATAAGTAGAAATCATGAAATTTCTGAGCTGACCTTTGAGCTTATCTGGACTTACCTCCTCATTTTACAAATTAGGAAAATAAAGCCAGAGAAACACAGCAACTTATCCAAAACCATACGTCTCCTCTGTCAGCTCTCATTGCCCTAACAATTTAATCATAATTATTAGAAAACATCCAGAATGATTAAGAATATGATGATCTGTAAGCTGAAGTTATCAATGAAATTAACTAGGGCATCCAAGGTCTAGAATCCAAAAATAATTTCAAAAACATCCAATTGAGTATTTAAAAACAATCTCAATCATACTTCAGATTCCCAAAGGTAAGGATTCTTTTTTTTAATGCCAAAGCACCCAGACACTCTGATTTCATTAGCATTTTCATCAGCTCTATTTTAGAACTTAGCATAAAAATACCTTCCTGTATCATTACCAGCAGCAGGCGCCAACTTCCCATAAATCAACTCCACCTTCATATCGTGAAGGCCATTTAATCAACCCGATGTCAGCATTTTATTGCTCAACACCAACATATGGTTCTAAAAATTAAACCTTCAAATGTAGAATCACCAAACTGGAACTTAATAGGATTAACCCTATAGTACCTAAGAATTCTGTGCTAAAATTAGATTCATTCACAAGGATTCATGAAATATTCAGTTACAATGGAGGTTCCACAAAAGAGTGAGTGATTAAGTTTACAGGCACTCCTACACTCTCAGCCTAGACCTGTGACACCATCCAAGGGCAGCTTTCTATTTCCCAGATATAGCCTATAAATGGGAACAGATTCTTGGGAGCCTTTTCTAGTACTTAGCAATCCCAGCTCACAACCTCAGTGTTCCCACTATGCAGAATGATGTCAAATTCAGTCATTTAAAGGTAAAACAGCTAAACTCAAAAAATTCAGTTTTCGGAACTTGTGAGGTGGCACTTATCCAATGTAATACCACCATTCCCCAGCTCAATAAAATCAGCACGTGTTTATTATTGACTAGTCTGTACAAGGTGCTATATTAATATAAAGCTATAGTAATCAAAACATTGCAGCATAAAGATCCAATCAATTAAAGAGAACAGAGAAGCCAGAAACGACCCCACATGCTTTTGGGGCTGGTGAATATGTTCATTGTCTTAAGGGTGGTAATGGTTTCAGGCATTTATACATACATCAGAATTTCTCAAACTGCATACTTTAAATATGTGAAGGTTACTGTATGTAATTTATATTTTAATAAAGCTATTTTTAAAATGTCTTTATCCTATTTTTTTGGTTAATGACAATAGCCTCTCTGGATTGTGGCATATGGTCAATTGCTCTTGGCCGATAATATTTTTATTCTCTCTTTTCCCTCTACTCCCACCTTCTCAACTTTATACTACCCTCATTCTCCCCACCTCTCTTACTTCCTTGCTATCAGGAGCACCACTGTGTAAAATTCCAGAGGATTAATCATGATTGGTGTAAGGATGTTATAGTAATCCTATTCTTTGCTTTCCCAGCTTCCTTTGCAGTTTGAGAAGGTCATGTGACCTAATTCTGGCAAGTCAGGGATAAGAGTATGCCTACTGCACACTTCTAGGATGTATTTCCCTTTTGGATAAAAGCAGTCACCCTTTTCAGTCCATCCTGCTTTGATGTGGCTAAGGTTGTAATGATTGGTGTTATAGCAGCTTTCTTTCTTTTTTTTTTTTCATGAGGCAAAATCCCAAAGATATAAAAAGGAAACAAGCTGAGGACAGCAGAAAGGAAATAGAAAAACAGGTTAGGTTCTTTGCATTATTGAGGCAATTCGCCAAACCAAAATTTGCTTCTCAAACTTTAATAAGCATGAAGAATCACCTGGGTCTGGGTGCCACAGTGCACACCTGTAATCCCAGAGACTCAACAGGCTGAGGCACGATGATCAAAAATTTAAAGCCAGAGACAGTTTGTGCAACTATTATTTTAAAAGGGGCTCTGGATACAGCTCAGTGGTAGAGCACTCACCTAATATGTAGAAGTCCTGGGTTCAACCCACAGTACTTCCAAAAGAAATGAAAAGGAATCACCTGGGGAATCTTGCTAAAATGCAGATTCTGGTTCAGTGAGTTGGCAGTGGGGCCTCGGAGTCTGTATTGCTAATATGCTCCCAAGTTATGTCAATCCCACTGAGTAACAAGAGTCCCAACTTCTTATATTGTAAGTAATTAAATGTGGCTTTATTTTTTTAACCAATGTTAGAATCCTATTACTTTCAGCTGAAAACTTTCCTAGTTTATACTGATTGGTTGGAGAATTATCACTGCATTGAGTTCTTATAGTAAAGGAGAAAATAACTGTGAGACTAGAACTACTGCTTAAGCTACTCAATTCCAAATTCTGTGACATTGGCAGATAAGTCTGAGGAAAGATTCAATTTACATAAAGCCAGCCAAGATCTGAAGACATTCTCTAGATTTGAAAGGCAAATTATTTTTCTCCTCCTCACCCCAACAATCAGTCATTCAAACAGAACTTTTTCATTCATTCAAATATTTCCCAGCCGATACAAAGCATAGTGCTTAGCATTGGGTGCTGAAAATAATTAAATACAGAGCCTCTTAGCTGAAAATCACACCATGGTAAAAGCAGGTATAGAGGATAAAAAAGGACTTGCTTACGGTCTTCACATCATTGGTGCCAATGATTCCACCTATCTCCCCTAGATCCTTCAACAGCAAGTTCAAGATCTCAGTAGCCCTCTTCTTCTGATGGTTGCTAAGCTCTTGTAGCTGGCTCAGCTCTCTCTGTGTGGTTGTCAACGTAGTCTGAAAACCAAATTCCAACCACAAATTAAAAGGGTAGGCCATCAATTTCATGCATGCAGCATTACAAAGATTAATAGCCTTATGTAGGCTTTTATTGTTTCTTGTGATTTCAACATGAGTCCTTTTAAGGCAAATTGTAGCATAGCACTGCATTCTTTGGTAAAAAGAGGAACATCACACCAATAAGTTATATCGTACAGCCTGATATACATCTACATATCAGTTGACAATTTCCAGGTCAGTGAAATAAGTTATTAAAAATAAAGCCAAAAGAAGCAGCTCTTAGGCTTATAACATTTAATCACCTCTTCTTACCAGATGTCCTATTTTAGTCTACATTTTTTAAATTCAGGATCTAAACATACCTACAAGTATCCCCACTTCTACTCCCAAAGAAACCCACTCCTAGGGCGACTTCCAAATTCTCAGTTAATAATAATAATAGATGGGACTGGAAGAGATGGCCCACAGGAACACTAACGAGTTTAGAAAACAATTTAGAAAAGTCTTGTCATTTTCACAGTTAAGCTGAATTAAACACTATTTAGGCTTGTTTGTTTAAATTAGTTAAGTTCAATAACAAATGGCTTCTTACTATTGTTGTTGTTAGGTGCCATCGAGTTGAGTCCAACTTAGAGTGACCCTACGTACCACAGAACGAAACAGTCCCTGATACTGTGCCATGCTGGGCACTATGTCAGTGCTTCCCTGTTATTCATGGGGTTTTCAATGGCTAACTGTTTTGAGAGTGGGCTGCCAGATCCTTCTCCCATTTTTGCAGTGCTGGGGATCGAACCCAGGGCCACAGAAAGTGCAGAGCTGCACTCTACCAGCTGAGCTAAACCTCAACTACAGATGGCTTCTTAATATATAGCAAAAGTTCTCTCTCTTTGCCTAACTTTAGCAAACTCATCTCTTTTCCATCCTTTATGTACATTACCAAAATGTAAATATTCTTAACTGACCCTTAACATCAATATAATAGCTATCTTTTGGTGTCTTGGTATTAACTCAACCAACAAAGAAATAATCCTTCTATTCCTAAGGCTATGGGGGTTAATTCAAAGACATTTATACAAGTCTCTCATATGCAAGATTTCACTAGAGCATTTTTTAAAAGATCTGCCTAAAAATAATACTCTAAATCAGTCTAATAATACTTTGATTTGACAGAAAATAAGTTGTGAAAAATGTTTCATTGTTTTGAGAAGCAAATAGCACCAAGCACTAGTTTAAAGAATCCTGGAGAAAACACTAAGCACAGAAAAATCTAAGTGACGTCTGTTTTTTTTTTTTTTTTTTTTTTTTTTGGCATTGGTAACTGCTTATTTCATCTTGTTTTTAAAATCCACAGAAGCAGTGGTCCCTGTCTCGGGAAGCCATTGAAAACGTCTTTCTCCATGGAGCTGAATGTATGGAGTGAATAGCATTTCCTATCCCTTCCACGGTCGGCAGATCAGTACTGTCCTCACCATCTGCCGCTTCTCCTTGCCCAGGACTGGATGTTTTCCATAAGGCAGGCTGGCCACAATCCCATGACACCAGGCTATTGGGCAGAGATGCCAAGGGCAGCAGGTTACAGCCACTCAGCTTTTCCACCACCCATTTTCCAAGTAGAAAAGGACACAGCCCACCCCCACACACCTCTCCAAATGCTCACTGGCCCTGCTGTCTGCTGCTAGCTCACCATGCAAAACCTGCAGCATCTTTCATGGGGAGAAACTAAAAATAAGGCAATGAGCAGACTGAAACGCTGGCTTAAAAGAGGACATGCCGGGCATAGTGGCGCATGCCTGTAATCCCAGGAGCTGGGGAGGTGGAGGCAGGATGATCGCAAATTCGAGACCAGAGGTAGTCTGCATAATTTAGCAAGACCCTGTCTCAAAAAAGTAAAAATATGGCTGGGCGTGCAGCTTAGTGGTCCAGCACTTGAAAAACAGCATGCAAGTGCGAGGCCCTGGGTTCAACCCCCAGTACCGGAAAAAAGAAAAAAGAAAAATAAGAAAAGAAAAGAAAAACGCACAGCAAACAAACAGGAAAGCTCAGTCCCAGGTTTCCAAAGGCAACAGCTAGGACAAGAAGCGAGGGGAGAGAGGGATTCACTCAGGAGGGTATAAACAAGAAGAATGCAGCCCATACCCCCCAAGGGTCTCTCACTCTTGCCTGTAAACGATAACATTTTGAGGCTTATTTATTGATCTCATCAGATATGCATAGGTCTATGCTAAGTAGTTTATTTACATAAACTATCATAAAGCCTCATGCCATGCAAGGAGCATGTTATTCCACCTTTATAGATAATGGAATAAATAACTCAAGAAGTATAAATGTATTGGAAAAGGCCTAAGCATCATGAAGTCAAATTTTTAACTAGGGCTTTTCTGACTCTCTAGTCTACACTCTCTTGACTATTTCCACAAGGCATCTCTGCTGATGCTATAAATTCCCTGGATATAAAAAAGTTGTAATATGCAGTCCTCGGATGGGTGGACAAAGTCAGTTCCACAAAGTAGTTCATTCGTTGGAAGGCCTTTGGAGAAGGCATCTGACACTGGATAAACATTCAGCCAACTGTGTTCCTACAATGTCTATCAACAAACATCAATGTAAGTACAGGAATGGCAACCAAGGAAGTCCCGCCCCCTCGATACAAATGCTCCAACCGTTTTCTGGGCCAGCTCATCTGTCAGCTGCTCATTGGCCCTGGTCTTGTCCTCCACTTCCTGTGACTTCTGGTCATAATTGACAGCCAGCTCCTCCAGGGCCTGGAGAACTTCTTTCACCTCATCTTTGGCCGCTTCATTTTCAATCTGAAGACGGGTTAGCTCTTCCTGAATCTTCTCATAGTCTCTTCTCGTGGAAGCTAGAAGCTAGGGAAAAGAGATGGCATATAATCAATGAATCTATTGTTCAGATGTTTATGTTCTGTGCTCTACCCAACATAAAGTAATTTTAAATGAGACACAAGAAAACAAGTTGAAAAAGCTCAAATTAGCCGGATGTGACGGCACAAGCCAGTAATCCCAGTAACTCAGGAGGCAGAGGCAAGAGGATCATGAGTTCAAGGCCAGAGGCACCCTGCGTAATTTAGCAAGACCCTGTCTGAAGATTGAAAATAAGGGCTGAGGGTGCAGCCTAACGGTAAAGCACTTGCAAAAGTATACACAAGGCCCTGGGTTCAACCTCCAAGTACTACAAAAAAGAAAAAGCTCAGGCTAACAAGAAATCCCACTGTATGTTACAGATGCTAAGAGGTTTTTAATGTTATTTCAAAACTTTTTTCCCTTCTTTTTCTTTTGTTTAAGCTACGTATGCTTAAGTCAAAGAATGAATTACACATGAAAAATCACTGCACATTGTAGCTAACTGGCTATTCCACATGTTAAACAAAAGATGTGGGAATCATTTCCAAGGATCAGACTAATACTTATATAGCACTTAAAAATACTATGATTTTACCTTGAAAACAGGTTAATTTCGAAGTCAACTAAAACCATATTAAAAAGGCAGACAGCCACTTTATCTTAATGTTCATCATGAATTTACAGAAGGATATATCCCAAATGCCTGCAGCTATAGCCCTGTGGCATCCGATCCCGTCAGATCTTGGAAGATAATCAGGGTAGGGCTTGGTTAGTACCTGGATGGGAGACCGCCTGGGAACACGAGAAGCTGTAGGCTTGGGAGAAGGACCTGGCAACCCCCTCCCAAAAATCAATCTGCCACTGAAAACCCTATGAACAGCAGAGAAGCATTGACAATAGTGTTTCCCCTGTTGTACAGAGGGTCGCTATGAGTCGGATACCAACTCGACAGCACCTAACAACAACAACATATCCCAACTATTAACCCCTAAGGAATATCATAGGGCTGGGATTTAGCTCAGTTGATAGAGCGCAGCTCTGCAGTCTCCGAGGTCCTGAGTTCGATTCCCAGCACTGCAAAAATGGGAGAAGGACGTGGCAATCCACTTCCAAGGCAATCCCAAAACAATCAGTCATTAAAAACTCCATAAGGGTCGCTATGAGTCAGATATGACTTGATGGCACTTAACAACAACAAGGAATATCACAGGGTCAAAATACACCACCAGGCAGATGCTGGTCAAGGGGCTTGGTAGCACTTACCCAAGCACAGGTAAATGCGTCACGGAGTGGAGTCATATGTGATCCTAAAAGCACAGTACTAGTCAAGGGTTAATAGTTAAAAGTGAGTGCCTGGACTTGTTGTGAATGCTTTCCTTATCTTTGTTCTTATAGTTATTTTCTGATTTTCCACAGTGAATAGATACTGCCTTGCTAGTTCAGAAAAATGTTAAGAGTTCAATATAAAGCAATTGCATAAGATTCATGAGATAACACCAGGGCTTCAAATCAATCCCAAACCTGAACCCTAAACCCATTACAGTTCAAGCATTTTTAAAACTTTTCTTTATTCATAGGATGCAAACCAAACCTGAATGCAAACCTGAATGCAAATCAAACCTGAACCCTCTAAATTTTAATATATCGAACCTGCACCCAAACTTGAACAAAATTTTTTGCAGGTTTGAAGCAGGGCTTCAGGTTCAGATTCGAGTTCAGGTTTGGGTTCAAAAAAATTTAAGAAATGCTTAAACCAAAATGGGTTCAGGTTTGAGGTTTGAAGCCCTGGATTCCAAAGGCATGGACTGCCTGCCTACTAAGGGAAGTGTTAGGGATGAGGGAACAACTGTTACACTGGAGAGACGAAGGGGAAGAAGAATAGGAGAAAGGAAATGGTTACAGAGACAGCGGTATCTGTGGAGGGCTGGGGCTGGGTATGTCAACCCAAGCCACCTGCTGTCACTGTATCATGCAATACAATCCATAGCATTTTACCAATGAAGCAAAAAGCACCTTCAAGCACAAAAGCGAAAAATACTTAAACAATCCTCAGCTCAGGAATTACTAATTATCTGTCTGGTAGATTGGCTGCCTGTCCTTTGCTTAAGATCCTGTTTGTAAAATACTTCGCAAAACACATTGTAATGAAGACATGTACTAGAGAACGGAATGCTGACAGTGAGGAACTGAAAACAATTTGCCTCCTTTTTAGTGTCCCAAAGACACAAAAGCCTAGCACTGGGGCCTCTTTTTTTTTCCCGTCCTCTACCTTTTACTTTTGATTTTTTTTTTTAATTTTTTTTGTTCTGTTTTGCGTTTTGTTTTGTTTGTTTGGTCTGTATCAAAACTTGAGTGAGGGATATGCAGAGGCAAAATAACCTAAAATAGCAGGGCGCTGCAGTCCTGGGTACGAGGAGAGAGAATCATCCTTGCCCAAACACCAAGACAGAAATCTCGGTACACCCAGGACTAAGTGTCACAAGCCACTAATTACTCTTCACACTCTAGAGCTCTGCAAAGTCAGACATTTATGTTTTAAATTTAGCCACAATCAGCTTTTAACAGGCCTTAGGAGAAAATCTACCAAGAAATTCCCACATTATTTAGTGATTCAACAAAAATTCTTTGCAAATTAAATTTCTAGAACAAGCACTGACAACAAAGAGTAATAGGAGAACTTTGTAAAAAAGAATTTATTGCATTCTTTACCTCATCCTGATCCAACATCTGTTGCTTTAGCTTTTCAGCCAGCTGGCTCTGTTGGTTAATTTCATCATCCTGAAATGAAACATCATGTTTAATTTCTTCGTTGTTGTTGTTGTTAGTTATGTCACTTTTGATATCCTGGTTTCCCGATGACAGTGGGACACCAGGATGCCAGCTATAAGCTCGCTAATAAGATGGAGGGAATGGTGTGGTAGGAGACGGTTCTGGGACCTTGCTTGGTTAGAATACCTCTTCACCCACATCTCTCAGCAGACAGAATGTCTGGATATTCTGGAAAAGGTAATATTCTACACATCCAGCCCAAGTCCTGCTCATCCAGAAATCTGAGGCCTGGAGCTTGGGAACTAAAAGGGACTTTGGAGCTATCCCTCCAAATATCCTCCTCTGTATTAGGCGAGACCCCTCCTAATACAAAGGTGGTAACAATAAGGGACTGAATCTCTAACCATCCAGACTGTGATAGATAAAGGTCCCAAATCCTGTTAAACACATCCATGACCAGGAAAGCTGCCATATGACAGGAAGAAGAGAGCAACGTTCCCACATCAAACCTTTTACTTAGAGAAGCCAGAAAAAAACATTTACTGGAGTTAATCCTTGGCTTTAGCAACTTCCCGCTTGATTGGAAGTCAATTTTCTTACCAATTAAAAAAAAAAAATACCCTGAAGGCAGCTAGGGTACACAGAGGGAACACTCACTCCCCAGGCTGTCACTGAGGTGGGAGAGGCAATGCGCTCTCCTCACCCACATTTGCTGCCACTAGGTGTTGCTGCCACAAAAGCAAGGACCCTCGTGGCAAGCCTCTCCCTGCTCAAGCAGTCTCTGGCTCTCCCCAGACACCGTCCACCCCCCAGGCAGGTGAGGCAGTGGATGACGATGCCTCACTGCAGAAGAATTCAGACTTTGCTATAACACTTCCATGATTTCAAATGAAATTTCAGGCACAGCCTGTGAAAAATGGCAACAGGATTTCCAATGGGGCCTCTCTCCCTCAGGAATAGGAGAAAAGTCTTATTTGATGACACATCTCAGGTCTATACCCCAAGCAGAGTCAAATCCCGTTCAGTGTTATTAGAGTCCTCTTTGTGCTGGGTCCTGCCTAGGTGTTTTAATCAACATCCTATAAAACAAAACAAAATGAAAGCAAACCCCTCACTGCGCATTCTGCCTACCCCAGAGGCAAGGTCAGAGGGAAGGTAAACTCGAGGCCTGGGTGGCAGATCCTCTGCTTCTTATGGATATTCCCCAGGCTGTTTGGTGGTGCCTATGTATACATTTGACTGCCATTAACTCAGTGTCACAAACTAATGCTTTCCATTGAACTTTTCACACCAATGTTTCTTCAATAGTTCTATGAAATATTGATGACTTTCCTTCCCAACTCAGATTTCTGGCAGGAGAATTAGAGAAATTACACTAGAGTGAAGCTGCCAAAAAATGGTACTTCCACATTGAGCAGACTATTTTGTAGGATATATTTTCTCTTCTCCTTTATAATCTTTGCATGTCAGTTACCAGAACAATTTTATATTTATGTTCCTCAGCACATAAATATTAAAGAACTTAATATAAAAGACCAAAGAGTTTAACATCAGGGAGCCACTATCTCTCCCCAGGGACAAACAACCGCTCCAAAAGACAGAAATAATGAGAGAAGAGAATCCACGGGGTGAAATCTTTGTTCTTGTGCTGTGCTCATTTCAAAGCCGAAAGATGCAGGTTTCCTCCCTGACAGGTCACAAGCTAGGATCCAGTGACTGGGACGGTACTGTGAAAACCCATGTGTCCCTAGCCTCACCTGGGAAGGATGAAGACCAGGATTACATTATAAAGGACCTAAATCACTTGTACTAGAGACAATTCCCAAACCACATTTACCCTTTATGAAGGCTACTTCCTAAGGAATTGGTGCTGTTCACTGTGATTTCTTTTTAATTTCTCAAAGCTTTCAGAATAAAATGTGCCATGCCTTCTCTATCTGTACAGTCAAGTGTGCCTCTCAAGACATGCTTAAGCACGCTCATTCTGATCCCGACCATAAAGATCTAACCTATAGGTAACAGATTTCAAAGCACTTTTCAGAAAATAATTTTGCAGTTGGATTTTCTGACACATGAACTAACAGTGTCACCCTGACTATCAAAAGGTCATTGGTCACCTTTAATTATAAAGATGTTTTTGCTGCAATTGGTAATCAGTGTAATAAGTAATCAACTTCAAATTCTACTTAAACTTGCTTCCTCTCACAGATCCCCAATAGTAGAGCAGCACTGGAGAGGTGAAAAAGAATGAGAGAAAGAGTTCCAACATCAATTTGTCCATGCTATAACTGCTCTCAGCCCCCTTGGTGCCACCAACCCTTTGATACCACATATAATGTAGTTTCTCCCTTAAGCAAACAGAACACAGAGGCAAAAAGACTAAAGAGGGGAGACCAACATTTACAGAGCACCTGTTATGTACTAGAGAATTTTCATACCCATTGCAACCCTTTGAAGTGACAGACATGAGCCCTGCGTTACAGATGAGAAAAGCCTCATCAGCCATCTGGGCATCAGCCCAGGTCTCATCTCCACGTCAATGAGTCGCAGGTCCAATTCCACAATGTAGACTTTTCCACCATGTGGCCCAGTCTTAGAACAGGATCTGTCCTTAGACCTCTGAAGGGGCAACACAGAGGGGTAGAGGGGCAGCTTGGAGGAAATTGTGCCATTTTTCTCCCACCATATCCTAAAAATAGATTCACTGAGGTTGACCAATTCCTTAGTTAAAGGGCTAAAGCCAAAATGGAATGAGTATCAGACTGGGGGTGAAAAGACATGGAGCCTCACTCTGGCCCTGCCACCTACAGCAATGTGTACTTGCGTTACTGTCTCATCCAGATCCAGACACTTTCAGTTCTACCATTCAGTAAGCCATGCAGGCGCCCTGTCCCAACTCAAATATTCACAAAGGATCAAACCACCTACATCATCAGAAGCATAGAATATTTTCTAGAACCTTTGAGAGGACACATGAGAATGACAGCTGAGAGGACACAGTCAGGAAGCTCCAGGGCAGAGTTACTCAGGCAGACCACAAGCTCCGGTACCTCCCAGGGCTGAGCCTCTGGGGCTTGGTTCTCTCCTGCATCTCTCAGCATCACCCTGCGATGCACTGCAAACGCTAACCTCAAATTGCATGCTTTAGGAGGTTTTCAAGGCATATGCTTCAAGAAAATGACAACAGAAAATGCTCTAGGCAGGCCGTCAGGTGACAGAGACTTTAGAGCCATCTCACCAGCCACCACCTGCATGACTCAGACATGGCACTTTCATGTCTTAGTGCAGTTCTCATTGCTACATTTCAGAAGCTGAGACTCTTTGAAGTTTCTCTCCCAGTCAGTGAAAGCTCTTCATGCCACCAAGGTAAATGATACCAATTCTAGCCATGGCAAGCAACTGTTCATAAAGAAAAGAACACAGAACCAGTTCTCACCCCTCATCGCAGATCCTCTGTGGGTCACTAAAAAATAAACCCACATATAAAATAAAGGGAAATATTGCCTATGGTCTTTCTTCACTGCTAAAACAACAGCAGTTCTTCAGAGAAGTCAAGAAACTGCATGTACTACTAACTTATTATTGATCTCTTTTTTCTTACTTCGTTTGAGTTTTTATGTAAAATATCTGGGTAAAAACAGAAGGTAAAAATATGTCCAGAGCATGAAGGGTAGGTGACCCAGTTCTCATTGGTGTGACTATTTTGTTAAATGTGTTTTCAGAAGGGTAGGGTGACCACGGTTTAATGTCGTGGATATACTGCAAACTCCCAGAATCATAAAGAAGCAGATCTAGCTTCCTCAAGGCCACCAGACCCAGTCAGCTTGTAAAGGTGATACCAGACTCTGAGCTTTACCCTAAAGACAGACGCCTGTAAGATTAATGGCAACATTAACAAAGCTGTTACATGAAGCCAGGGGTGTCCCCAAACCACATCAGAAAAGATTAAATCAGACAGGAAATATCACCAACCTTGATGAAATGAATTGAAAGGATTTAGATTATTCCAAGGGCAATATGCCAAGATCACATGCAATATCAATTTAGTTTCCTATGCCTCTGGGATTCCTAACTCAACTTATTTTGGAAATGAGTGATACATGGTCTTCAAGGTCTCTTGCCCTCTATTCCAACTTATGCATTTACCAGACTATGAATCCTAAAAGTTTGTTATAAAATTAAACATCCCCAGGTAGCATATTCAAACTTCATTCAAAAACCTGCCTCTAGAAAGAGCTTCACAGATAATGAGGCCATCACTATAATACAATTAGTTTCTCATCCCAGGCCTCAGAGCTACATGATTTAACCCTCATTTGGCTTTTGGTAGTCACCATCTGCCCCCTAGTTGAGACGAATGTTGAAGTTTCCAAGAGGAGAAGGTCAAGCCCAGAGAAAAGGAAGGGGTCCTATAGTCATCGGCCCAGTCTGATTTCTAGAAGTGAAGACTCCGAATAGGCCCTGCCTGGCTGTCTGAACCAACACTCCACTCTTCTAATCAAACTTCCATGAAGGTTTCCCTTCAAGAGGAGTCGAGTTCCCTGAGTATGCACAATCCATAGCTCAGATAGTTACCAGGAAGCTACACATCAAAATTGGTCTGCAGCCCTCCATCAGCTCCGTGGGGCTTAATGTCTTTGTGCCAGAGTGAGGACTACAAACCTCTGGCTACAGACCTTATCATCCAGTTGTCGGTAGAGACTGGAGATTTCCTCATCATACTTCTCCTTCTCCTCGGTAGAAATGCCAGCAACCACAGGGGCAATGTTGTCTATGATAGGGGTGTTATCGCAGGGTTCCAGGTTCTTCTGGTCCTTGGCACTGATCTGTTCATCCTCAGGCACAGCTTCACCTGCAAAACACAGCAAAGAGGAGTTGAGGATTAAGGAAATCAAGCATGCAACCTTCAGGAAGAGTTCTAAAAACAGCCACTCCCTGTGAGAAATACATAGAAGATGTGTTCTTTCTATTTGATGAGAAAGGTCATAGTTAATTGACCAAAACTAGACTAACAAAGAAGACTACCCCTTCCTCTTGATGCATAAAGACAACTGGTTCCCCTAACCACAGCGTTCTTAACTAATCCAACTTGCAGCAAAGTCACAAATGTTTGCATATATTTTGCTTTTGTAAAGAAATAGGCTGGGGCTTTTCTAGAGTCATATTCTCTCTGGTGACTAATTCAAAGGGAAAGAGACCTTTGAGGCATCCTAATTACCAATTAATTATGTTACTGGATCATTAGTAGAAACAGCCAAATCAAGGAGCACATTGCCATTGTTTAAATAGAACACCGTGGGGCCTAATCCTCCCAGCCTGAAGGTTTCTGAGCCCACAGGAGGAAGTCAGAGCAGTCTGGGCCTGAGGACTCAACCTGCAACCTACTGCACATGCGCACTTTCCACCACTATTCACTCCCCCAGGAAGTCAGAATTAATTGGCTCTGCTGGAAAGTTCAAATAGAATAATTTCTTGTGTCATCAGGTAGTTCCAGGAAAAGAAAAGGCAGCCAGTCTATAATATGGGGCAGAAATCCTGAACACTACTTCGCAGTCTGCAGCGTAGAATCTGTTGGAGTCCTCAAAGGAAGTACTGCCAAAATTTGACAATGCAAATTGAGGAAAAGGTACAATTCTCAACCTGGCCATTTCTAAGAAGAAAATCACTTTGCAAAGACAAAGTATATGAAATGGATTCTATGGACACAACATGGTCCAATTGAATCTCTCAGCCATCTTCTTGCAAAGCAGACCTAAACCAAACACACTTCTCCATCACAATGATTACCAGCAACTTCACACTCATTTCACTATCCCCCCTCAGCCTTGGGGATGTTCCAAGCCTCACCCAGGTTCAGTCCATAAAATTCATTTTGTGATAATTTCCCAGGAAAAACCTGCCCTGAGAAAAAGGGATTTTTTAAAAAACAGAAGAATCAAAACCTTAATCTGGATCTGTCTTCATTAACAATTTTATGCCTCAAGGAACCCACCTGAACACTGCGCACATTTATCTCGATATAAACAAAATACTATGTGATGGCTTAGCTTTGCTGCTTCCAATACTTCACTTGATAATCACAAAATGGTACATAGGACTCTATGTCAAGTAAAATTAGCACCAGTGGTTTCACTTTTGTATCACAGTTCCATCTGAAGCAGTAACTTGAAGCAAAATCTAGAATAAACTATTGCTTAGCTGAATACAAAACTGAGGCAGCTCTTTTTCTCTTTCCAACTAGACTCTACTATGCTTAAGGCTTTTTCTAAAATTACTGACCTAAAACAAAACCAGAATATGAGAGTAGCCTTTGAACTGAACGTGAGCCAAATCAATATTTCATTCAGTTCCAATTCCTGTCTTACAACATTCATTAACAACCTTAGTGTGCAAACTGGATTTCATCCAATTAAAGGATCTATATTCTCTACAGCCTGATAAATCCATGGGCTACAAGAGCAGTAAGATAGATGTATGTATGTATGGATGGATAGATAGATAGATAGATAGATAGATGGACAGATACATAGATAAAGCATTTTCTAACCACACAAATAATTCAGGACACATTCTCAATAAAAACAACTCAAACAACATAGAATATACAAAACTTTAAAGTCTTTCCCCTCCCCTCTAATTCTGGTCCTTTTCCAGAGAAATTCACCACTAACACTTTGGCAAATGTCCTTCCTCCACTTGGTTCATGACTCTAATTTTTCAGGTAAAGCTTATAAAACTTGGGAACAGGGCAATCTAGTGCACTATGAATTGGATCCTCCCTCTTAAACATGAGGAAGGTGAAATTTTTAGCTATACTGGACAAGAAACCAGCCAGACCATGACCTTATTATTCATACACAAGCTCACTCCAAGGAAAAAGGTAAGATATAAAAATATACATAAGAGATATAACCCTGTGTTCTTTGTTCCAAGTGGCTGGCAAGGCAGTGATAGATATCCTGAGGCTGAGTGAACAAAGAAGCCTCCAAGCATGGTTTTTGACTCATCTGAGCAGGCAGGGGCAAGGGATGAATCACTCCGATCTGCAAGAGGCCCACTTTAACCAAAAGTCACAGGCCTGACTCCCCCTGAAACTGCTCTCCTCTCCCATTAAGGAATAACAGCATCTCAGAGAAGCAAGTGATGTCCCAGGTTAAAGAGGTCCAGCCAGCTGCCAACGCTCCTAGAGGGTCACCCTAAATGTGATCAATGGACTCACTTAGACATCGCCACTCCTGTGGCAGGATGCTAAAGTCATACTCTGCCTTTTCATAGGTCTAATTAATTCCAAGCCCATGTCCTGCTTAACCGTTTGTTTTGTTTTTTGTAAAGGACAGGAAATGACAATGCTTCATCATAGAGGGGCTGGGATTTAGCTCAGTTGGTAGAGTGCTGCGCTGCAGTCTCTGAGGTCCCGAGTTCAATTCCCAGCACCACAAAAATGGGAGAAGGGCCTGGCAATCCACTCCCAAGGCAATCCCGAAATAGTCAGCCACTGAAAACCCTATGAGGGTCGCTATGAGTCGGGATACCAACTCGACGGCACCTAACAACAACAACAACATCATCATCATAGAGTTGTTCTAAAGAGAAATGAAGATGTCATTGCTGTTGTTAGGTGCCGTCAAGTCGTGTCCAACTCATAGCGACCCTCACAGGGTTTTCAATGGTTGATTGTTTCGGGATTGTCTCAGGAGTGGATTGCCACGTCCTTCTCCCATTTTTGTGGTGCTGGGAATCGAACCTGGGACCTCAGAGACTACAGAATGGTGCTCTATCAACTGAGCTAAATTGAAATGAAGATAGTATATGTAAAAAGGGGGAATGGTATTAATGTTTAAAGTCCATCTCTTACCCCTTTTCCTCTCTGACAAATGTTCAACTTTTGAGGCTTGGCAGTTAAATTATTATTTTGACTTACTCTGAGTTTAATGTTTCTAGCATCTTCATAATACCTTTGTGACTGGACCACAGTTCCAAAACTAAACACAATGTAATTATGCAAGTCCCTTTCGTGTTTATTTTTGTTATTAGTAAAACAATATTCGAAACATATAGCAAACTTTCTAGTTTCTCATGAACAATTCTCTGAATCAAAGCATCAACATGTCTCCCACAAAGCTACATCCAAACAGCGAGCTCTTGCCAGTTTATATTCTAAAGGTCAGTCAGTCAGGATTATTTTTTGCAGCAGCCTTTCAGACCGAGAAGAACAAAGCAGCAACATGCAGGAAAAAAAGCAGCACAGCTCCTGCCCAGAGAGGATCCAAGAGCTAGTTTCTCAAATACTGCTGCCCTTCAAAGGACCCAGAAAATGATTTCCAGAAGCGCCCCTGGTAACCACACTGTCCAGTTCACAAAGATGTCTGGGGACTGTAAATTCCCAACACCATGCAAGACCTGACACCAGGCAATCTGTCTCCATGGCAATCGCACTACATTAATAGAGAATATTCCCTGCACCGCAGTGGACCAGGTCTCCTGAGAAGCACCCACAAGGTGATTACAGAATAAGTGACTGTAACAAGGAAGACAGCTGCAAACAAACCCTGGAGGAATAACACCCTGAAATCTGCTGATGGGAAAAGGAGAAAAGGACCATCCAATGAAGATTAGCACCTACTTTCATTCTCCCTCTGCTTTATTAAAAGCAGGTTTCTCTTAGGCTAGCCCGTGAGGCTCATACCTGCTGTCTACAGGAAAAGAGCTTATAATACTCTAAAGCATCTAATTTTCTAGACTGAAAGGTTCCCGCACCAGAGTCCTTCCCCTTCTTTAAATAAGCATCCTGGCATTTACTATTGTCAGATGTAATTACCTTTCTGGGACTAAAAAGATTTGTGTTTACACAAGAGCATTCACTTGGAGCATACCTATAAGGCTCACAGCATCCTAATTATAAAATGAAAACCTCCACAGAGCATAAATAACATTTCTACAAAAAAACAAAAAACTGAAATCCACCAATTGCAAAAGAGAAGAATGACAGACTAATCAAAAAATTTCATTAGGCCTATTAGTTAAAATTTCTAAAATAGGTTTTTTTGGATCCTGGGTTATTTCTTTCTTTCTTTATTTTTTTTAAAGACTGCCAGGAATTCATTAAAATTTCACACATGAAATAGCAACAAGCTAGTTATCGCTCTCCTACGTTGAGTCCCTAAAGCCTCAGGAGAATATAGAAAGGTAATTGCATTCTCTCAGCAACTCCAGGGCAGAGATTTGCTGGTCACTCACAGTTTCCGCCAGAAACCACTACAGATCTGGCAAATGAGGTGCTCTGTTTTAATACCAATTAAATAGGCCCAGTGGCAAACCTAACAGTAAGTAACTTCTATATCAAAGAAACTGAAAGGAAATCTTTTAAGTTGCCAGATGGGTGAGAGCAGCTGGCTTCAAGATGTCATTATATAAATGTGAGGTTACAAAAAATCATTCCTTTATGAGATTGTTTTGCATAAAAATAGCATCCTTCACTCTAGTTCCTAAAAATTCTGTAAGCAGCTTAAGACATTCTCTAATCCTTTCTAGAGTAATTTTCTAATAAACTGGTCACCTGGGACTCCCCAAGCTCTTTACATTCATGACCTCCTGAATAGGCCACATGGTGCTCTGAGCAGCCACTATTTCTATTAGCTTGGTTGCACTCTCAAAAGAAGAAAGAGGACCAAGCCAATTAAATATCTCAAATGAAATGCTAATTTCTGTGAGTCCACTACCCTCATGGCATCTCCTACAGATATAATACCAAGAGAACAAATCTTGCCAGGCATGGGGGAACATGTCTATAATCCCAGGGCTTGGGAGGCTTAGGCAGGAAGATCACAAGTTCCAGGCCAGCCAGGGCTACATAACAACAACCTGTCTCAAAATCAAAACAAAACAAAAACCCAACGTGAATCCCATTCCAGCTTTGTTGTTTTTGTTGTTAGGTACTGTGGAGTGGCGCCCAACTCATAGTGACCCTATGTACAATAGACAAAACACTCCCCAACACTGTGCCTTGCCTGGCACTCTGTCAGTGCTCCTCTGCTATTCATTTGGGTTTTCAATGGCAGTGGGCAGCCAGGTCCTTCTCCAAAGTCTACAGCACCCAGTATTCCCAGGTGGTCTCCCATCCAAGAACTAACTAACCAGGCCCAACCCTGCTTAGCTTCTGAGGTCAGACAGGATAAGACCCCAGGGTGATATGGCGGTAGGCCATTCCAACTCTAGTGGTCTCAAATTTCCTAAAAGCCCCAAAAGAGACTAGAGGTTACAGACTTGGCTGTTACTGAACTATGTATGCTGGTCTGGCAGGTTTTGAACTTGGAGAACAAATCTGCTTTAAAGATAACAGATTCTTCTACATTTTCTCAGCCTGTGATGAAATCATTTATTTGCATGATTTCTGCAGATGGGGTAATCTACATATACTCTATTATTTAATCTTATATTTAATTATTCAAAAGAAGAGGCTCTGCAAATACACCAAACTGTCAGGTCATTTCTCTGCTCTCCTGACATTTGGATTTTCAGGCCTTTTCTGATTTGAATCCCTGTAAAAAGTTTTTGGATGTTGTTGTAGTGTAAAATTCAAACAATCATAGGCAAGCACCTGTAAAGACCAACCTAGCAGTTGCAAGAACAAGAACCCAGCCACCTCTGAGCATCACACCCCTGGCCCCCAGCCCCTCATCCTTTCCTCCTATCAAGACTTTTCTTGATGGATGGACAGGAAGCAGGAGTGACCTGGGAGTCAATCATTCACTCTGATTCAGATAACCTAAATCTATCCCTATATATAGGATTGTTCAAGTCCTTTCCACACATATGATCAATAGCATAGAACTTAAAAAAAGAAATCCATTTTCTAGCAACTGTCCTATTCCATCCACCTATTCCTTAGGCCAGGAGGTGAGTGCATTTCCATGACACTCAAGTGCCAACAGAGCTTCTAGAGTTGATGCAAGGCTGGCAATTGATTCTGGCCCAAAAGATGTCCCTAATAGATTGTGATGGATACTTGTTGCTTTTCAGCCATTCAACATCCAGTCTCATAGCAGCACTTCCACTTCCTTTGGCGGCATTACCCTTTCAACTGCATGTAGTCTTCATCAGACAATTTATCCAAGTGCCCTGTGCCTCCCCAGCCAAGGTATCACCATGCAGAGTTCCTACTACTATGCTGGGCCTCCAAATCTGCAACATAATATTATAAAGATAATGAAAAAAAAAAAAAAAAAAAAACTAGAGAGGATTCACTCCAGGTGTGGCCCCTATGAGACTGCCAATTTGTTCCTGTTTCCTACATCAGCCCAGCTTCTGCCTGCCTCCACTTGGTTCCTCAGCTGTTCTTTGGATTCTGTGAATCCCTCATATCCTTTTCATGCATTTTTTTCTGGTTTGAGCTGTCTCAACTGCTGTCACTTGCAACCCAAAAACCTTAGCTGGCACAACTGAAGAATTGAAGCAGACCAAAGACAGACTCTCTGCATACATTCCTTCATAAAAATAAAGTGTAGGCACCCCTCAAGGCGCCCTGCCATGCGCAGAGCTATCTTGCCTTAACACCAGTGTGGGAAATGAATTAAGGCCTGGTGCAGAATAGAGGCTACAAGTCACAGATCCTATTCTAAGAATCAGTACTGACCTCTGTGGAGGAGAGAACTGCCCCACCTGCATGCTGAGGTGGGCCACTCAGTCTCCTGGAGCTGCCATGACAAAGTACATAGATAAGTGGGTTTCCAAACAACAGACGCTAATTCTCACAGCTGGGGAGCCAGAAGTCTGAGGTAAGAGTGCCAGCACAGTCGTGTTGCTGTGAGGGCCCTCCCCCAGGTCTGTAGGCAGCATCTTCTCATTGTATCTACACGTAGCAGAAAGCAGAGAAGCCAGGTCTCTCAAGACTCCCATAAGGTCTCTTAATCTGAGGAAATAATCACCTCCCAAAGGCCCCATCTCCTAATACCATCACCTTGGAATTTAGAATTTCAACAAATGGCAAAATGCAAATATTCAATCTGGAGCGCTCATCAAGCTTCAAGAGCTGAAAATTGGTACAGGTATTGGGGGGTGGAGGTGACACAAGCCTCTGGGCATGTAACAGAATAGTGTTTCACAATGTTTGAATGATGTTGGGCAGGGCATGCCCCCCACTATGGCTTTGTCTGGTCACTGTCACTGCCCATTGGACCAGACATGTCTCCCTTATTTACATCGTCTGCCTGCCTCTGATTCTCAATTGATTTTCTCCTGCCTTGTACTGCCACCACATCCTCTGTGACAGAAAGTAGGAAAAAGCACAAGCAGGCACATGCACGCCGTCCTGCTGTCTTTCACCTGGAAGACAGCAGTGAAACTTTTAAACTATACCCACACCATGCAAGGAAAGAAATCTCTTCCCCAGAGAGCACACACACAATTGACAACGCTCCTATAAATATAACTCGTTCAGACCTCAGTACGGAAACATCAATACCCAGGAAACGCTGAGCTAAACTAAGTAACTGCCTCCTACAATGTGTGTGTCATATTTCGAGAGGAAGTTGGCAATATCCTACCTCTCTGACCTCAGTGGAGGGCTCTGAATTCTCTACTCCATCCCAGCTTCCTCCTTGACATGGCAGCCATGCCCTGTGACTTCAGCCTCAAGGAGTCAGGACTGACACATGGACATCACCAAAGGGCTTCCGGTCCCTTCTTTCTCTTCAGTCACTTTTCACTCTCATCTCACTGGTCGGCACACAAATCACAACTGCCAGCACCATGTGCAGAAAGGGATGGACTTCGGAGTCAGGCCCCTGTGGTTCAGATCCCAGTCCCACCAGAGGCAGATGCCCTTGGGGGAGCCATCGAACCTGTCGGCCCCTCAAGGGCTACCATGTGAGGATTAAATGCCCAGATGTGGGAATAGAATAAAAACTCTACCTTTGTTGGTTGCATGTGTGACATACACAGGCACATCCATGAGACAGCTCTGCATTCACGGTTCGTCCAAGAACCACTCCACACTTCCTCACAGCCTCTCCTTACCTACCTTCTTGCCTGAAATCTGTATCACTAGAGGTTCTCTACATTTAAGAACTTGGGCAGGGCACCACAGCTCATATTTGTAATCCCAGCAACTTGGGAGGCAAATGAAGGAGGATCATGTGTTCAAGTCCAGAGGCAGACTGCATAACTTAGTGAGACCCTGTCTCAAAATAAGAAGTAAAAAATGAGTTAGGGGTGCAGCTCAGTAATAGCATGAAAAATATACACAAGGCCCTGGGTTCAACCCCCCAGTACTGAAAAGAAAAAAAAATAAAAAAACCTGTCTTCAGAAAAATCACCTTTAAAATACCATGTTAGCTTGGCAGAAAAGATGAGCTCTGAAGAAGCCCTCCAGTTCCCTTCTCCCATCTCAGTCACTCAGTGGTGATGTGGTGAAGGAGTAATGGGGTCCCTCCAGATCCCCCCTCTTTTCTTCTTTCCTGTCCTCCCTCCATGGTCCACAGGGACCTCATCCCTGCCTGTGGTTCACTTACCATCTAAAGATTGATGCCACTCAAATTTCCCTCTGCAGCTCACACAGCTCCTGAGTTCAGACACTCAGACCTAACTTCTTATTTGAAATTTCCCCCGGATGCTCCTTTGTACACCAATTATCCCTCACCCCCCTCGTCCCTTCATCTGGTTCTTCTCCAGAATTTCTGGTCTCAGGAGATGGTTCTGCCCTCCATCCAAGACAGAAAACCTGGAGCCCTCCTGACACTTCCCTCTCCCCATAGCCAATCCTCACCAGACCCTGCTAATTTCTCCTCCCACACACCTCCCAGGTCCATCCATTTCTCTCCCTTCCACTGCCCTGTCTTTCAATTCAACTACCATCCCCTCCTCCTAGAAGACACTGAAAGATCACCTTAGTTCTCTGTTCAGCCAGTTCATTCTTGAACACAACCAATGGATCTTCAGAACACAGATCTTACCATATATTCTGCAGTCTAATACCACTGAATGGATTCTCATCTTTTCTTTTTTTTTTTCTTTTTTTTCAGTATTGGGGGTTGAACCCAGGGCCTCATGCCTGCATGTTTTGCAAGTGCTGGACCACTGAACTGCGCCCCCAGTCCATTTTTTTACTTTTTGAGACAGGGTCTCACTAAGTTACGCAAACTGCCTCTGATCTCAAACTTGCGATCCTCCTGCCCCCGCCTCCCGAGCCACTGGGATTACAGGCATACAATTCTCATCTTTTCCAAGATAATGACCAAAATCCTATTTCTGAGGTCACTCCATCCCTTCAAGCTCACCTCAGACCATTGCTCCCCATCCCAGATCCCTAAGTTTCCCATTCCTCGGGGCCACAGTAAACTCAGTTCCCTCCACTCAAACCTCCAACCCCTCCTCACACTTCATATTTCACCCTGCCAACTGCTATTTCTCTCGGACCTATTCTCTTGTTGTTTCTTCAAGGAATACTTCACTCACTTCTCAGTCAAGGTCAGGTCCCCAGCTATAATAAATCTTGGTATCGTGTATTTTCCCTTCTTGTTATGCAGTATTGACTATCATCACACATGCATTGACTGTAACTAGAGTCTACCTCCCTGCTCAGAGCAGAGATCACATCTGATTGTCCACCCTTTAATCTCTGGCACCCACACTGAACACACACATACTTAACACACACTTATTGCAAGTCTTTTATGTCCCAAAATTCACACCATACTTTTCCCAAATTACATAACTTAAGGGCTTATGTAGGATCTTACCAAAGGGCATGGAAAACAGTCAATTTTTGAGTAGATTTGCAAGGTGGATGAAGTGGGACAACCAGTTAAAGTGATGCCAAATGAAAGAGGTCAAACGCAGGGTACAGAGCCCCAAAGATATGCTCAGCACACAGTAAGTCAAGCAAACAAGTCAGGGCAGATCCCATTGGACAGCAATGATGAAGGATAGAGAACTGGATTGTTAGAGCTGGTAAGAGGAGGGAAAGGATATAAATTAACAAGGTTAATTGCCCAGTTCACAATGTCTCTAAGCCCAGTCCCCAAGCCCTTTACCCAAAGGCTTTATTGACTATCCTAGTCATGCAACAGAGAACTGACCCAAGAGGATTCCAGAAATAGAACAAAACTACACGGAGCCACACCCCATCTTGCCTTCCATCTTCCCCACGCTCACATTCCTGCCAAACTGCAAGGAGTCATCCACCAGCTGCAGGTGCTGAATTATTCAATTATTCTAGCAGCTTTCGAAACATGTGTGCAGTTAAAAATTCTTCCAAAAAGAGAGGAATACTGTTATTTAGGCTACTAGGTCATTTCTTGAATTCTCTCTTGAATTCTTTTGGCCACAAAATTGTTTTTCAATCAAACACTAACTCATTGACACTCCACCCTTACTAGCAAAAAGCAGCAGCAAATATACAATCACCAAGGATCTGCTGCTCACTCCACAGTCACGAACAGGCATGTTACCTCACCATCCAGCACACCAGCCCCTGCGCTCCTACATTCACCCAGAGCTCAGGGCTGCTGCGGCACTTGGAATACACACTGATCACAGCAACAGAGGATCTGAGGAATGACTTCCAACTATCTGCCACCCCCCTCCACATACACACCAAGCTGCCTCATTTTAGTTTAAAAAAAAAAAAGACTTCTACCTCCTAACCTCCGTCACAATGCTAACATCACCAAATTAATCTGTCTACACTTAGATCTGGAAACCCCTCTTAACACCTCACCCACAATCCACCCACCTGCTGCACGTCAGCTCTCCGAGATATTTTCTCCCACTAGAACAAACCAAAAAGAGTATCTTGGGGAAAGAGGAAAACTAGTCACGAAACAGGCCTGTCAGACTCCATTTTAGCACCGGGCTTTTTCAACCCTCTATTTCTGGTTCTGAAGCAGCAGAGCACAAAAGTGAGGTGGCTGGAGAAAGGCAGGTCCTGGCCAGAGGTGACTTTTAACCCCAAATCAATGATAAAACTCTTCAGAGAAAATGACATTTTTCATATAGTCAAAAGCATTCTGAGCCACAGACTCTCAGGTGCTACCTTTTAAATTGCCAATAGGCCTCCCAGAGAGTAAAGCACCGTGACAGACGGAGGGCCCCTCATTGGAAGTAGATTCAGGACACCTTACCAATAGTCACTTGCCCACACCAGTTTGCACCAGCCACAGGATGGAATGGGGTGGGGCACTGTGCCAGGAAATAAGAAATCGCCTACTGGTCTGCATGGGCTGTGGCAAGCCCCAAGCTATGCGGCCATCTCTCCTCCTGTGAGCCCCCCAGGATGGCAAGAGTCACAGGAAAGAAAGTGTAAGCTCCCGTCTTCTTCTTCTCCTTGCTTCCTTACCGTTCCTCCACCTGTTTAGCTCCATCTCCAGATGCTGAATAACGTTCTTCAGAGTCTTGTTTTTCTCTTTCTCTTTCTCATATTTCTTCTTCCATTCTTCTGCTGTCAGTTCCAGGTTCACAGAGACTGTATTCTTGATGGTCTTAGCTCTGGGATTAAAAGCAAAAGGCAGGAATTCTGAGAATAGCTGTTAGCATTCACTGAGTCAATATAACCAAGCTTCAGGTTCCTTTCATACCCAAAGACTGGCCCTGGGGGAGCTGAGGACCCTGTGACATTCACCTGCCGCCCTCCCAGCTGGGTTCCCAGCACTGGGGCTCCTCAGGGCTCCACACTCAACTCCTCCCTTCTCCACATCCCACCACTCTCTCAATCCAATGGACTTTCATTCACATTGTATCTCAGGGTCCCGTGTCACCAACTCAGTCTGTGTTCTCAGCCCTGTGTGGGGCTACAGTCTTTCCAACATTCAGCGTTCTCCTTCAAGCATCCCGCATCCCACTGCCAGATTCATCTCCTAACTAGAGTTTCCTTTCAATTCGATAAACATGGATGGAACGCTGGGGATAAAACAAGACACATGGAGGAGGTCTCTGGTTCTTGGGGATTGGAATTTTCTACACCAATGACACACAATGAAACATCAGTTATGTCTATTTTTCCTCTTTAGTATCTCAAACCACCCCTGATGTGTTGAACATCAACACCTGTCTCATAGGTAAGGGGGTCACATAATGAGAGAGGTCAGCCAGGAACGCCAGGGCAGTCTCCTGAGCAGCCACCCCCATCAAAGGCAAGCAACACCACACCAGAGGAAAGGGCCCATGGCTCAAAGATCATCTCATTTTTCAAAAGAAGTCAGAAATTGAGATTTTTTTATTTGTATTTCCCAATTTAAAATAATACACGACACAATCATGTCTAATGGACACCATTTTGTCATTTCCAGTATAAGAGATCTCCTAGGCCATGCAGCCTGGGACATAGGGGCAATGCCACATGGCTGCTAGCTGGACAAGAACTCAAGGGAACAGCTGGTGAGAGCAAACCATCTGCTGCCTTGTTGTTATTCTTAGGTGCTGTTGAGTCAGTTCAGACTCATAACAGCCCTATCTATGTACAATAGATGAAACACTACTTGACACTGGGCCATGCCTGGTACTGTTGTCACTGCTTCCCTGCTATTCATAGGGTTTTCAATGGCTGATTGTTTTGGGGGAGTAGGTTACCAGGTCCTTCTCCCAAGCCTGTAGCACCTGGTGTTTCCAGGACCTCTCCCATCCAAGGACTAAGCAGGCCTGACCCTGCTTAGCTTCCAAGATCTGACGGGATTGGATGCTAGGGTAATACGGCTGCAGGCATAATGGTGCATTAGGCGACAGTAAAATCAAAACAGAATATTCACCAAGGCCTGCACAGAAATGAACACATAAGCAGTCATGTCTGATAAAAAAGTAAAGTCCTCATAGCAGAATTCCACTTACTACTTACTTTCTAAGAACAAAAAATTTCATGTAAAAATATGTGACTTTTTATTTGCTATTGACTTTTTCATTTTAAACCCTAAACACTGCTTACACTGTTATATTTGCCAGTCCTACTGATATGTGATCCAGGTTAATTACTGTTGTCATCAAATGACATTCAGGACATGATTTCTATTTCAGTGTAAGAAATTCAACAGTCCTCACCAGTACTATAGATGTCATTCCAAAAATTAATTCCTGAAGCAGATAACTAAATAATCCAATTGTCAAATGAGGAGTTAAATGACTTCAATGCAAGACTCACTAAGGAATTAGTATAATTCTTTCTCATTCACCACAGCTTGAGGCTACTACCCCTAGAATTGTTTTGAAATAGTGGCAATTTCATTACTACTTTAAAGTCTTTTCCTTTTGACACTCTCACCTCACCTCCTAACATCCTCAGGCAGTGCCGTGGATGTTTCTCAGATGCAAGCACAAACACAGTACCATCCTTTATCAACTTAATAAGTTAGAAAGTGAAAAGTAACTCATGGCTAAAATGTTTGCTATCATTTAAGGGAACACTTTGAGACTACTAAAGAACCAACAGATCCATCCTAGCGGAAGTGCAACCAGAGTGCTCCTTGGAAGCAATGACATAGACTGCATCTGACATATTTTAGACATGTGAGGAGGGAGCAATCCCTGGAGAAGGACATCATGTTTGGGAGAGCTGTGGGTTAATGACAAAAAGGAAGACCCTCAACTAGACGGATTGACATAGCGGCTCAACAATGGGCTTAAACATAAAAAAAACTGTGTGCCTGTTTTGTTCTGTTGTACAAAGAGTCACTATGAGTCAGATCCAACTCAACGGCACCTAACAAAAACAAAACATTACTTTTTAAATCATAAAGAGTCCCCTGGTGATTCCAAATGATATCAGAAAAGGAAAGAAACCAGCCTGCTATACTCAGGCTGGTTTAGCCAGAGGACCATTTTGTAAGAAGACTAGGCAAGGTTATCACCAGCCAACTGGTCTTGGTTCTCAAAGCTCATCTAAAAACTGACCAGAATATTCTTTTTCTTCTATTTCTGTAGTAATCTGGATCCTGGCAGGAAACAGTAGACCTGCTCAAACTGCATAATTTGGAAAGCGTTTAACATATGGAAAGGTGCTGAGAAATAACAAGTAACATGTGGTCTTCCACATCAGTGATGACAGGAGCTAATGTCACCCTTCAGCTGAGGAGGCCCAGAGGGAAGGCTAGCATAGAAAGGCTGCTTGGTGGGAACTGCAGCAGCCTTTGGTCTAGGATATAGCCAACCCCAAATGACCTCCATGGAGGGAACCAGGAATAAAAGCCCTGACCTCACTCTCTTCTCTGCTTCTGATTGTATGCCCATGTTCCTTCCCCACTGACTGAGCCTCACTGGAGGACAGAGAAAGGGAGCCCATGGCAGACATCCACATCAGACACGTTTCTAGGGCTCAGAGCAAGGTAGACATGGCACAGAAAAGAGCCAGAGAAGACAGAAGATATGCAAGCCAGGTTCCACTTGGAGCTCAAAAAACAGTGGGAAACCATGTCTCACACTAGATCCTGAGCCTTCGCTCAGCTCCAAATAGGGCAGAAGAGCATGTCCTCATAACCCCTAAAGGTAGAATATGAAGAAATCAGCTAATATTCCTAGCGAAAGAAGTTGACACTCCCAAAATTGTTCTGTAGATTTAAAATAGTACCCTCCCCCCAAATCCTAGGGAGGCGGGTGTGTGTAAATTGGCAATCTGATTCTAACATTTATAATAGAAATGAAAAAGGCCAAGAATATCAAGGACGATTTTGAAGATCAAAGTTAGAAAACTGAGTACCAATACTTATAATGCCACAGTAATTAAAACTAATTAAATAGTCAGAAACCCTGAAGTAGAAACAGAATGGATTGTGTTCAGAAACAGACACTCAGGTATATAGTCTTCTGATTTGTGACAAGGTGCCCAGGTAGTACAGTAGAAAAGGACAGTCAGTTTCTGGTACCAAGGCCCTAATACCACATTAAAAAATCTATTCCAGATAGATAATAGGGCAAAATAAAAAAGCTGCTAAAGAGCTTGAAAACAAAGGAGAATATCCTCAAGACCCTGGGTCGGCAAAGATTTCTTAAATAGAACATAAAAGAAAAAATAAATTTGACCTCATTAAAATTAAAAACCTCTCTTCATTAAAAGTCACCGCTAAGAAAGTTAAAAGGTAAGTCATAAAGTGGAAGAAGGTATACGAAAAACATATACCTCACAAAGGACTTATCCAGATTAACCCCTATAAATCAATAAGAAAAAACTAGGCAAAGACTTGAATGGGCACTTCATAAAAGAAGTACCAATAAAACATTGCAAAAGAAGTGCTTTACTCACTCTATGACCCAGAAATTCCACTCTTACCCAACAGATATGAGAACGAACATATATATGTTCACCAAAAGCCATGGCTACCAAAGTAATATCCATCAACAGTAAAATGAATACATACATGCATGCTATATTCAAACAATAGGATGCTATATAATTGTGAAAAATAAACTATATATTACAATGCTAGACAAATCCCACAGATACCATGGCATGTAAAAGATGCCACATACAAAACAGCATTATATTATTTCATTTATATAATGGTTAAAGCCAGGCACCAAGGTGCACACCTATAATCCCAGCTACTCAGGAGGCTGAGGCAGGTGGAACACAAGTTTAAGGAGGGAGGCAGCCTGTGCAACTTAGCAAGACTGTCTCAAAATAAAAAATAAAAAAGGTGTTGAGGGTGCAGCTCAGTGGTAGAGCACTTGCCTAGCATGTGGGAGGCCCTGAGTTCAACCTACAAGTACTGCCAAAAATAAAATAAAATAAAAGACAGGCAATACTAATCCATGTTGAATGAAGTCAGGATGATGGTTACTCTTGAGAGTTGAGTATTGACCAAGTGGACACAAGAGGGAGAGGCTTCTGAGATACAGTGGTTACATGTTATACACTTAAGTTTAAGTGTTTCACTACATATGTTATATTCGATAAAAATAAGCTAAGAAAACTAAACTGATATAGCAAGGAATCATATCAGATACAAGAACTTCCACATTGTAGAATAAACTAGAGTTAAGTTACTAAGAGAGATATTGAATTTCTATGCCCAGAGGGTTTTTCTTAATAGATGAAATATTCTCCTATCTAGAAGAACTGAAAACAAATCTTGCAAGGTGGAATAAAGAGGGTCTGAGTTCTTCACTGCCCTAGGAGACCTGGAGTAAAAGGACACGGAATATCTATAATCTCTTTTTCTCTTTACCATGAACTTTAGAAAATTTAGAGAACAAAGGAGTCTAATGATCATTCGCTCCTATGTAATTTTGCCACTCAAAATGCTTTCCTCCTGTGTGAACATTCAACTAGCTGTCATCAGAGTAGATTACACAGTGGTGTGCTATTTTGGTTTGGTTTTGCCTTTTACAATTTATGGCAGCAGTCCCCAACCTTTTTGGCACCTGGGACCAGTTTCATGGAAAACAATTTTTCCACCGACTGGGGAAGGGTGGGTGATTTCAGGATGATTCATGTACATTACATTTTTTGTGTAAATACAGAAGAAGCTTCTCTTGCTCACCTACTGCTCACAACAGTACTGGTATGTGTCTGTGAGTTGGGGGTCCCTGTTTTAGAGCATGTTAAGGCTTTCATTTCGCAGCTCTTTTATTTTGGTATTTCCCACATAATTACTCCAGTAATCATACTACACAGTGTTCTGTCGAGTTTCAAACACAGAAAATCAACCTGGTTCCTGGGCACAAGGCTGCACATAGACAGGATTTGGACCTCGTACATAGGCCTACATATGCACCTTTACTGCTTTCCAAAGAATTTCAGGTAGTTCACAAAGACACATAAAGTCAATGAGATAGCAGAAATTAAGACATGCTCGTATGCCAGCTTTTATAATTTTGTGTAGATGAAGACATATAGTCATGCATTGCTTAATGATGGGACATATTCCAAGAAATGTATGGTGAAATAATTTCATCATTGTGTGCACAGAGTGCGTTTACACAAACTGAGATAGCAGTGATATCATTAAGTGATATAATCTCCTGGAGCCATGATCATAGAGTGGTCCATCACTGAGTGAAGTGTTAATGCAGATTATACAGCAACAGTAATACCATCCAGCTAGATCATTCCAGGACATTATCTCCTTGATATAGGAAAACAACATGGCAGCCTTATCCCAGTCACTTACTGCTCAAACTGTGAAACCATTAATCCAAAGCAACCTAATCATTCACAAAGGAACATAAAAAGGTCTTAGGTCTTCATTTTAAAACCTCTTAGGTTCAACCAGAACACCCAATGGTATACAAGTATTTGTATACCACTGGGGGTATACAAATATACATGCCTATTCCACACATTAGGACCATAGCAGGCCCTGAGCAAAATCCTAACCAAAGGCTACTTAGGGGAAGAACTTTAATTCAATGTCAAGTTTCTACCCTAACAGCAAGAGACACTTAGCAAAACTGAATCCCCTTATGTGGGTGCCATCATCAAGGTGTGTGTTTGCAGCTGTCCTTTGTTTGCTGCTGAGGCTTAAGCACCACTTCAGTGATACTGAATCTGGGCTTGGCCAGGTATAAAATATCTTCTCCCTCCAGGTAGGGAACTAGGCCACATTTTTAAAAGACCTCAGAGCTAATTAAAGTTAACCCCCCTTGGAGAAGGCAGACCAAACACAGCAAGCAAAGAACAGAGGCCACAGCAAATCTTCCACCTGATGCTAATACTGAGATAGTTATATTAGAGAAGATTCTCTCAGACTTGTTCCACTGAGGAAGGCAAAGAGGGCAACCATCTTCCCGCTCTCAGGCATTATTCCCTTCCCAGCAACACCCCATCCCTCCATCACTGAACTTCCCCTCTATACATTCAGAAGCACATGCCCAGCCTTCAGGAGGACTAAGTGTGTCCATTTCCACCACTGAGGCCAAGCTCCCCTCACCCTCTGAAGACATCCTCAAAACTTGGCACTTAAACAAAGTCTTGTTGACCAGGGAGATAACCTACAACCACTGGCTCCTAATGAAGCCTCTCCCCACCTAATTTCTCAATGGTCTCCTCTACCCCCATTTACTGCCAATTGTTGGAGTTTCTTCTGGTTACTTTTGCGTCCTTGGAGAACCAGGAAGATGCTTTGTTTTTGGTGCTTTCATATCTATTGTTTTAGCATCTTCTTTTTCTCTCCAGGTATTCAGGAGAATGGTGGCATTTGAATAAGAAACTCTAGACAACCTCACACTTTTGACACATAGAATATATCTTAAATGTGTGATTCTTCACCGTGAATGGTGTATATGAGTGAAACAGACTGAGATCTGCGGTTTAGTCCTGCAGCCTCCTCTATCAGTGAGGGTTCTCCAAAGATACAGAAGACTTAGGAGGGAGGGAGAGAGAAAAAAATAGAGAGGGGGGGTATTATGTATCTTATTATATATACAAGATCTTATTACATATGTGTGTATGTGTATGCATGTGTGTGTATGTGTAATATATCTTCCATTTATTTACTTATGTATTTATTTATTTATTTATTTATTTAAAGAGTTGGCTCATGTGATTATAGAGGCTGGCAAGTATAGAAGCAGTACGGCAGGCCAGCAGACTTGAAAATCAAATAGGAGCTAATGTTCCAGTCTTGAGGCACAATTTCTTCTCTGAGAAATCTCAAGTTTTGTTCTTAAGGCCTTCAATAACTGGATGAGGCTCATCCTCATTACCTGTGTTAATCTACTCTGAAGTCAACTGATTGTAGACACTATTCATACCTACAAGATACATTCATGGCAAGAGGTAAACTAGTGTTTGATTAAATGGCTGGGTCCTGTAGCCAAGCTGAGATATAAAACTAAATCGTACCTTCTGGTCTGAACTGAGTCCCACTTCCCAAGCAAAACTCAATCTTCCTCAGGAAACACCATTGCTCAAAAGTACCTCCCAGTTCCCAGTAAAGATCTCCCACTGGGATGGAGAAACAAAGGTTAACACTTCAATGACTTGGGTGAGGAGTTGGCATTAAGTTTCATTTAGGTTGCCCACAGTGTCTGTGTCGCCCTCCAAGAGCAACATTAATAACTGCTGAGGTCCCAGCCACAGGCTCTCCAACAGAGGTGAGTTCAGCCTCTTTTGGTTTTATGTCACAAGTGTGGCCAAGGGTACAGCTTGGCTAACATGCTCACTCAGTATCTACAGATTACTCGCCTCACCCTCTTGAGACATGAATTTTGCAGGCCCTGCCTAATCCAGCTGGAACTAGAATGGCAGGTGGCTTGATTAAAATGATAGTATATATATTTTTTTAAACAATGCACATCAGGAAAAGAAGAAAGGATATTACTTTCCCTAAGTTATCAATTCTCCTTCCCCACTCAACATACAAATAAAGCCTTTGAATTATTCATGCTGGATCAATCAAAACTCCTGGTGCCACAGAGCTGCTGATTCAAGCCTTTCTGCACTGATTGGCCTGTACCCTCGGGGTTCTCTTCCCTTCATCACCACCCCAAGTTAAGGCCCATTAAATTGACTTCCAAGATAATTGGGTGATTTGAGCTCATACTTCTAAAACTTATAAATATCTTTTTGAGATAGTGCTATAAAAGTACTTTGAGAGAGTAATTAAAGGCTAAAGAATAAAATGCTGGAAGCCAGAAGAAAAATAAAATCAATGAAAGTATTCTAGTTTATTAGAGTCTGTCTTTTTTGACTCTCAAATACCTTGACCACCTCAACTCACTTCAAGCTCAATGAGACACAGAAGGCAGCTTCTAACTTCTCACTAGCACTTCTCACTAGCTGGACACTCAGGGGAGTAAAAGGACAAGCCTAACTGAAGGACAGTGCCAGAATTCATCAGTGAAACCAAGACCCAGGTGCAGTGAATTCTTCCCTTTAAACTCCAGTACTGAATCCAGAATCCAGACACAGGCTGGCAGGGCTCTTGGTAGGGCACCCTCAGATATCTGCAACTCTATCGTGTTTCTCCTGCTTCAAAACAAACACTATTGTTTTATTCAGAAGATCAACACAGTCTGGTCCAGCAACAAACACCTGCTTCCCTCATGTCCTTGAGAGAACCACAGAGGAACAACTGAGCATCTTTTGCTGCCCTGAAGTTTGGCCACCCTCCAACAGGAACACAATGAACACTCATTACAGTGAATCTGGGATACCCCGCAGCTCTTCTGAGTTCAAAGTGCTTGACCTCATTAGCGATCAAACACCATGTCTAATCCAATGCTCAGACCCATATCTGCTGTGTAACTGGGTTCAATGAGGATATGTAACAATAAAGCGTGTATGAGCCTCATAGAGAAGTCTGGAGTCCTTAAGAATCTATTAGCTAACTTGAGGATAAAGGGAAGTGAACAAAACCTCACATATTTCTAATTACAGACTGGAAGGCAAACCAGATCCAAGCCCAGCTCTACTCCTGGATGCACAGTGGCAGCCTTCAGCCAGGAATCCCGCACAATAAGCTCTAGGTTCATCTGTTCATTCAACATGCAGTAGTTATAGCACAGGGTTGGTGGGAACTGATGCCAATGACAAACTCGCTCTCTGCTGGTAGGTAGTGCAGAGTCTACAGGCCTCTGACAGAAGAATTAAACTGACCTATTTCACCTGGAGGGGCGGGGGTTTAGTTCAGTTGGTAGAGCGCTGCTCTGCACTCTTTGAGGACCTGAGTTCGGTCCCCAGCACTGCAAAAAAATGGGAGAAGGATGTGGTGATCCACTCCCAAAGCAATCCTGAAACACACAGCCATTGAAAACTCTATGAGGGTTGCTATGAGTCGGACCTGAATCTACAGCACCTAACAATAGTTTCAACTGGAAACACATTTGACATTACTTTTTATTTCCTAGCATCCTAAATTATGAGCAGTATTTCTTTACCCATTCTTCCACAAATGTACTTCTAATTCTACTTCATTCAGTCCTGTCCCTTCTATTACGGTGACATGCCTTACATCCAGTCTGTCACATCCATTACCATGACCTTCCCAAACCTCAACACCGTCAGATTGTCTAAGACACAATAGAGAGGAACTTGCAATCAGCAACAGCCTACTGCCAGTCTTTGTGCAAGGTGAAAATGGAAGCAATATGTATCATCTTCTCAAAGATTTACAGAAGGGAGCTAGGTGCAGTGGTGCATGCCTATAATCCCAGTGACTCAAGAGGCAAGGGCAAGAGGATTCTAAGTTCAAGGTCAGAGGCAGCCTGCATAAGTTAGCAATATGCTATCTCAAAATAAAAATTAAAAAAGGGGAGAGGGGCACAGGTCAGTGGTGGAACACTTGCAATGTGCAAGGCCATGGATTCAACACCTTAGTACTGAAAAAATAAAATTTTTAGAAGGAATTATTATTGTATTTCCTTCTAAGGAGAGGGGACCTGAGGCTCAGAAAGAAGTAAATGAGAGGATGGGTCAGTAGCAGAACTCAGCCTCAATACTGAGGTTACTGAGATGCATGTGGTGACTCACGTCTATAATCCCAGTGACTCGGGAAGTGGAGGCAGGAGGATCACTGGTTCAAGGGCAGAGGTAGCCTGTGTAACTTAGTGAGACCCGTCTCAAGATGTTGTTGTTAGGTGTTGTCGAGTCATGTCCGACTCATCACAATCCTCATAAGGTTTTCAATGGCTGATTGTTTCGGGATTGCCTTGGGAGTAGATTGCCGTGTCCTTCTCCCATTTTTGTGGTGCTGGTAATTGAACCTAGAACCTCAGAGACTGCAGAGAGGCACTCCACCAACTGAGCTAAATTCCAGCCCTATCTCAAGAAAAAGATAAAAAAATTTTAAAGGGCTGGGGATACAGCTCAGTGGTAGAGCATGCATGAGGCCCTGGGTTCAACATCTCCAGCACCAAAAAAAAAAAAAAGAAAAGAAAAGAGAAAAAAAATACTGAGGTTACTAAACTGGAGGGCTGTGCTTGGCCCCTATGGTGCTCATCCCTTAGAATGTATCCTCTGAGTATCAATGTGTGGGAAGCTGGGTCCTCAGTACTGCAATGTGAGAAGTAGTGAAACCTTTAGGAAATGGAACCTAATTCAGAATAATTGAATTATGGGGCTCTGCCCTGAGAAGGACTGCTGCTGTTGTTGTTGTTATTGTTAGGTGCCACCAAGTTGAGTCCGACTTATAGCAACCCTATGTACAACTTAATGAAACACTATCAGTCACTGTGCCATGCCTGGTACTATTGTCATTGCTTCTCTGCTATTCATAGAGTTTTCAGTGGCTGGTTGTTTCAGGAGTGGACTGCATAGTCCTTCTCCCAAGCCTACAGCACCCCATATTACCAGGCAGTCTCCCAGCCAAAGACTAACCAGGCTTCACCCAGCTTAACTTCCAAAATCTGATGAGATTAGACACCAGGGTGGTATGGGTGTTGATGAAAAGGGCTATAGTTCCCATGAAGTTCCCGTGAAACCCTGGTTAGCTCCCACTGGAAGGCCATTACAACAAAGGCAAGCTGCCCTGGGCTCTCTGTTTTCCCATGTCACCATGTAATCTATCCTTCTCACATACACTATTGTCACAGTGGTACTATCCACCATGAGGTCCTCACCAGAGCAATGCTGATGCCCACCTCATCCCTGGAACCTCTAAAATTGTGAGCTTAAGCAAACCTCTTTTCTTCATAAAGCACCTAGCCTTGGGTGTTTTGTTATACCAACCAAAAACAGGCTAATACCAAGGTTCCTGATCAAGCAGCCTGCATGTGAGAAGCTGTGACTTAAACAGTACAGTCTGCATCTAATATGCACATTGTATATGCTTAGTAATTCACTGTCTGTGTGGTCTCAGGTATAGCATCTAATGGCTTTGAGTCTAAGCTTCAATTTCATCCTCTGGGCAAAGGTGAGATAATACCTACCCATTAGAATCGCTAGGAGGATTGACATATCTAACAGGTATTTGGCCCCCAAAAATGTGTTAATGATGATGCTGCTGACAATGGCCTAAGACCAGAAGAAAGAAAAAAAGCACTTGAACTGATACTTAATATGCTCCCTGTATGCACAGAAACTAACAACAGCAACTTTTTTTTTCCCCCTGGTATTGGGAGGTTGACTCTAGAGCCTCAATGCTTACATGCTTTGCCAGTGCTGTTCCACTGAGGTGCACCCTAAGCCCATTTTTTACTTTGTTTTTTTAGTTTGAGACAGGATCTTTCTAAGTTACACAGGCTGCCTCTTGTCTCAAACTTGCAATCCTCCTGCCTCTACCTCCTGAGTTTCTGCAATTACAAGGTGTGAGCCAGCGCACCCACCTAACAATAACAATGTTAAGTTACATAACCTAGTGCCTCTGCCACCATGACCCTGGCTTGCAAAGATCCGGAATATTTTTGCCTTGCAGGTAAGAATATTTTAAAGAGATACTTCCTGTATAAATGCATTTGGAGCTGGTTCGCTCAAACATGACTTCAAAATAAACTGATAAAGCTCAAGTTGAAGACATTAAGGGGATCAAGGTGGCAGGGGCAGGATGCATTCCATGTTTCCCATAAGCTGGTGCTGATTTATAGGTGTCCTGGGGCCCCTGAGAGGAGTAGGTGTTATTCTACTGCAAGGCCACAGACCTAAGCATTTGTCTAACCAAGGAAGTCATTTGGGAGGAAGTAAAGGACCCAAATCCCATTTAAAAGATACATTAGTTCTACAACATTTCAATGTAATTATTATTTATTTAGACATCCCACAGATGCCACAACTGTGTAATTCTATGTTCTGTTGAGGGCTCAGGAAATGGGTAGGGCTTAATGCAGTTTAAACAAGCCACAGCAATTTCCCAAACAAAATGCCCACCCCCATCCACCCTTTCTCTAGGCATCCAACACTATTTCTCAGGCATAGCCACACAATGCACACTCCGGGGAGGAAGGCAGGGAGCACCGAGGACAGCCATTTACAAGTGAGGCAGCTAAGGCCCATAGAGAATGGGTGCCTTATCTAAAGATCACAGGATTATTGGGAATTGAACAGGATAATCGCAGGAGAATCCATGTCTTTGAATCTTAGCTCCAGCCTCGGCCTACTGAGCACTAGAGACTCTCAGTCATCCAAATCCACAGCACCCCAAGCACTTGGGCAACCCTGAGGGACCCACAGCTGAGAGGATGGGCCTGGAAACAAGACTGAAGTTGGCCTTGGGCAGCAGGAGGAGGTAGGTGGACAAGAAAATGGCAAGAAAAGGAAGGTAAGAACCAACCCACACACAGAATGTTGCCTCAGGATTACTGAGTCACTGCCGCTGCCCACCTGTTGGCACTTCACAGAGATCTGCAGTGTCTGTTTCAGGCATTCTGCAAGGCAAGAAGCTGGTCGCCATCCACCTCTTTCCTCCACGTACATTCTATGTCTCCCACCCTCGTGCTTAGTATGGATTCCTTTCCTATCCTTTTCTATTTATGCCACTACTCTGCATTCATCCACATTTCTGGTTGTCTTATGAGCAACTTTGCAATGGATCCCAAATATTGATGTCAAAGGTGGTTATCTACCTTGAGTTTTATACATTTTAAATCATATGAACCTAAAAGGTATACTTCAATCCTATAAAGAACAAAAGCAACACTCCTCTCCATTACCAACAGATATACTGATAGTAAACTTGAGTGTTTTGGCTTGGTTTGTTAACGGTGTATTCCTGCCCATTATTTAAAAACATAATTTTTCCTTTCGCCTCAATAAGTGATGCCTCAAGTGTACAGATCACCTGCTAGATGCAATTTAGCAACTACTTATCCCCGTCACTTGATTACCCTACCCCCACACCATTTGAGCTTACAAGCTAAGACCCAGCGTAGGGCCTGGGTCCTGAGAGACCACACATACCTCTGTCCAAACATCAGTGTGGACTTTGTCTCAGCCTCATTAAAGACAGAAGGGGAACAGCAAATGACAATGGTGGTTCTACAGTTCCCACCCAGAGAGTCCTGGAGAATCCGAGTCATCTTGCTGTCCCGGTATGGCACATGAGTTTTCTGTTTAGGAAAAAAATAAGGATTGAGTTTTACAGTCCATTCATAGAAAAAGCACAGAAGCAGGCAAGTAAGGCAGGGATGGAGATGCTGAGCTCAGAATCATGTGTGAAAGAAGAACTTGTGGCCAGGTCTTTGGATCTTGCCGAAGTTGAGAACGCTCATTCTGTGACCCAGGCCACTGGGAATTGGCATCACCGTTCACACACTTTTAATGGACTGGATCTCCCAGCAGCAGGCATCCACAGCCAGGATTCCCTCTGTTCTCTTCCAGTAAATGTATCTTGGGTGTGTGGCCAAGAGAATATGCAAACCCAAAAGGTGGCCTCTCCCAATATTATTCAATAGATGGGGACAGGATCACTTACTGTCCCTTCTGCCAAGGCAGAGATCACGTTTCCAAGAGCAGACAAAGACTTATTGATATTTTTAGCTTCATCAAGCACGGCTCCCTCGGCACCAGTTTTGCTGACCTACCAGAGAGAAGAAAAAGCAGTGAGCTGCACAGAATGGCAAGAGCACAGAGTAGAAATTTAGATTCACAAGAAGGCATAGGGGAGATTCCTCCTGGAAAGCAAGGAAAAACAAAAGTAAGTAAGAATCACATTGATCAACCTGTCCCTCGAGCTTGAGGCTGGGGATTTGGTCTCTTTCGCTGTCGTTTTCCTCTCAATTAGGTTTTAGTGGAATGGCTGAAATTCCTCAAGTGGGAAAGCTGCAGACGCTTCCCCGGGGGAAATCCATCCAGGGAAACCAGCTCCAGAAGTGCTGTCACCACCAGTAAGCTGGTCCTGCGGGACCAAACCACAGCCTCCCCACCGGAGGGAGTCCAGAGGGAGGCGTAAGGAGAAAACACCGTCCTGAGCTGCAGTGAATGGGCATACTGGGGAAGGGATAAAGGCCAAGCTCCAAATTCAGGCAAAAGAGATGGGGATGCTTGTGCAGACTGTTCTTTCCCTGCTCACTCCCATAGCAAGGAAAAGATGAAACAAACAATATCCAAAAAGCAAAAAACTTGGAGAGGAATGAAAAGTCAAGAAAGAAAGTATATACTTCACTATAAATTTTCTTTTGTCCTCTGCAGCCCAAGGGGCCACTCATGGTGCCTCCTTTGCTGTGTTATTATGAGTAATTTCTTATTCACAGCATTTGCCCTAGTACAGAGCAGTGTACAGATGCACAAAACAAGGGGGGAAAAAAAGGAAGTCAACATGATTCGTGTCTCTGCTGCCTAAACAAACCATGCAGGGTGAGTAGCTGCTCTCTAAAGAAAAGAGAGAGATCATTTTAAACTGTACAAAGATGGATTTCAATTGCACATAAAAGAGAAACCCCTAAGGATAGTGAATGCTTGTGCAGGGGGATTTCTTCAAATAGGACAGATTCTCATCTCCCTTGGCATTGTACATATGAGAACCCTGCTAGGGACAGACATCATGAGGCCAAGGGTCACAAATAATAACAGTCTATTCACACCAGGTTCTTTAAGATGCTTTCAAATTTGAGCATCTTAACTCCATGAAACATACAAGGCAGGAACTGTCTATCACCTTCCTTTTACAGACAAGATAACAGCTCCAGAGATGTCACATTGCCAGAGGAAGGGAAGAACATCATTTAGGGGAGGCAGGAACAAAAGCCCAGAGTCCTGTTCTACGAGATCATACTAACACATTCTTATAGACACATCTAGGGCAAATGAAAACAGACATGAACAAAAGAAACTATTAGAATGACACGCGTTTAAAACACCTCATCAGTATCATCAGCAAGAAGCCCCGCCACTATGCAGACAGGCTCCACTCTGCTCTGCCAGAAGAAGGCAGTTTTCAGGTATCTCAGGCCTAAATACTCACCTCTGTACTCAGTAAGAGCGAAGTGGCCACAGGCTCTTTGCATGAGCCCACACACAGCCCAGCAGTCAAGTTAATGTTAAGTCTAGAACTAAACAATACGTCTCCATTACATCCATCCTGGTGAGTGTCTCTTTAACTAAAGTCACCAGCCCATACCAGTACAATTTTAGATTCCCAACCAGGAATATCCATTGATTTTCTGCTCACAGCAAAAGCCAATGAGAGGAAATCAAAGCTACCATTACTTACATGGATGCTCGTGTCCATAAGTTAGCAGACAGGAGCTCAGTGTGGTGCAGTAACTAGAGATTAGCAGTACAGTTAGGGAGGCTGACTGAGTTTCAAGGCTGGCCCAGATGGCACAACTAGCTGATGTCAGCAGTGAGGGCAGGAAAGGGCATTGTGCACTTGGACCGGCTCTGTGACACTGCTCCCAGGGGTCTGTGCCCCAGCCAGGGTGTGGCAGCAGCAGCCCTCCCTGGTGGGGAGGCTGGTGGGGGCAGGTTGGAGACTCTGGGATGAGTATTTGGTCTGGAGTGTGGCCCCAGCCAGTGCCCAGGAGGGCATAGAACAGGGTACAGATGGCAAAAGAGGGTCATAGCAAAACCAGAGAACAAGAGCCATGGCAACAGACGCAGACCCCAAGTCTCACAGCCTGGAGGAACCAAGACCACACACATGAGACCCTGTCAGTCCAGGCCCACTGCCAGGAGAACCAGGTTTCAGATCTTCTTAACAAGGGACTTCAGGACCAGAAAAGAGCGAGCAGAAAAACAAAAGTTAAATGTGGTAACACCTTGGCTCAACATTAGAAACTTCTAAAGCTCTTTAAAACCATAGAATAGAAGGGTACAAAAATTATATGATTGTACACAGAAGCAAGAAAATTATAGATAATACAAATAAAGAACGAATTACCTTTTCACTCCCCGCCAAATCAACCAAATAAAGCTTCCCACTGAGTTTTTTTTCAGTTTCTACATTCTCTTGTTTAATATTAATCAGGAAGATACTATGACTTCTAGAGCTGTGTTCATTCATGTCTGAAAAGAAAAGAGTTTACTGCTCTACAGAGAACATATAAACATAGGTAGTAAACTTCGGGTCTTAAAAACACAATGAATCATGTCTGATAGCTCCAGTTCACTGAAGTAAATGCAGCCAATTTGAAAAATTATTGGAAACCACTGTTTCTTGAAAACTGCTTATTCTAGAAATGAGAGATTTAAGATGGCTTCAAGTAGAAAAAGAAACTAACCTAACATTCTTGGTTAGCACTTAAAAGGGCAGATTCTCCAGGTCTGCCTGAAGCCCCACTGTTCAACACCCTACTCCAGCCTGACTCAGAGAAACTCAGTGCTTCCTCCCCATCCCACGTTAAATCCCTATCCCACCTTATTGCCATCTGTACCCATGGCTTTATCGCCATGATTAGTACCTGATGTAATGCATCTTTGCCATGTGTGTAAGCCTGGCCTTATCAGGCATATCGTAAGATTTCTTAAGGAAGGATTAAGACACACACCTCTATAACACATACTAAGTGCATAGACAGTCTCAAAGACTAAATATTCTTCATTAGGAGATGGTGCTGAAATAAAATCCCTCTTTTGTCCACCAAGTAAACAGAGGCCCCAGCAAGTGACCCACTTAACTCTCATCAGTAATAATTTCTCAAAACCATCTTATCAGATCACATGTAAAAACTTCTAAAAATTCCATTAAAAAATAGCTATAACTAATAAATGAGTTCGGCCGCATTGTAGAATACACAGTCAACATGCAAAAATCAATTGTGTTTCTATACCCTAACAGTGAACAATCTGAAAAAGAAATTTTTAAAACTTATTCACATTAGTAACAGAAAGGATAAAATACTTAAGAATAAACTTAACAAGATGAAATATTTGTACATTGAAAGTTGTAAAATGTTGCTTAAAGGATATTAAAGCAGACAAAAATAAGTGGAAATACATACCATGATCATTGATTAAAAGATACAATATTGTTAAAATGTCAATATTACCCAAAGTGATCTACAAACTCAATACAATCTTTATCAAAATCTCAATGATATAGTTTACAGAAATAGAGAAATCTATCCTAAAATTCATATGGAATCTCAAGGGACCCTGAATAGTCAAAATAATCCTGAAAACTAAACACAAAGTTGGAGGTCTCACACTTACTGATTTCAAAAGTTACTACAAAGCTACAGTAACTAAAACAATGTGGTAGTGGCATAAAGACAGACATATAGGCCATTGGAACAGAAAAGGGGGCTAACAAAGAAACCCTTGTAAATATTGTCAAATAGTTTTTGACAAGGGTATTCAATGGGAAAGGGACAGTTTTTTCAACAAATGGTATTGAGAAAACTAAATATCTACAAGTTCCTCTCTCCCATCCACCCCCCAAAATGGATTTAGGCTCTTACTTTAGACTATACATAAAAATTTAAAAGGATCAAAAAGCTGGGCACAGTAGCACACATCCATAACCCCAGCTACTCATAAGGACGAAGCAGGAGGATCACAAGTTCAAGGCCAACCTCACCAACTTAAGTGAGACCCTGCCTCAAAATAAAATATTAAAAAAAGGACTGGCAATGTAGCTCAGGGGTTCAGCACTTAGATAGTATGCACAAGGTCCTGGGTTCAATTCCCAATACTGAAATAAAAAAAAAAAAAATTAAAAAAAAAAAAAAAAAAAAAAAAAAAAAAAAAAAAAAAAAAAAAAAAAAAAAAAAAAAAAAAAAAAAAAAAAAAAAAAAAAAAAATAAAAAAAAAAAAAAAACTCAAAAGACCTAAATGTAAAAGCTAAAACTGTGAGGCTCTTAGAAGAAAATATAAAGGAATTTGGAAATAATATCTTGGATATGACACCAAAGTACAAGCAACAGAAGTAACCGGACTTTATCAAATTAAAAACTTATACATCAAAGGACACTATGAACAGAGTGAAATGACAGTCCACAGAATGTGAGAAGATATTTGGAAATCATACATCTGATAAACCTTAATGTCCAGAATATATAAAGAACTCCTAAAAACCAATAACAAAAAAATAAATTAAAAAATGAGTAAAGAACTTGAGGAGACACTTCTCAAAGACTCACAAATGACCAAAAAGCATATGAAAAGATGCTCAGCATCATTAATAATGCAAAATCAAAACCACAGATATCACCTCACACGCATCAGAATAGCTATCATAAACACACACACACACACACAGAAAATAAGTGTTGGAGAGGATGTGAAGAAACTGACACTCTTGGGCACTATTGGTGATTATGTAAAGCTACAGAGAACAGCAGCGTGCTACAACATGGATGGACCTCAAAGGCCTTATGCTGAGTGAGATAAGCCAGTCACAAAAAGACAAATGCAGTATGACTTCACTTATGTGAGGTAACTGTAATCATCAAATTTTATACAGTCAGAAAGCAGAATAGTGATTAGGAAAAAGGGGGAATGGAAAATTAGCATTTAACAGGTATAGAGTTCAATAAATGGTGCTGGGAAACATGGTCTTCCACATGCAAAAAAAATGAAAACTGACCCACATCTCTCAATATGCATGAGAGTTAACTCAAAATGGATAAAAGATCTCAACATAAAACCAGAAACTTTAAAACTTATAGAAGACAAGATAGGCAATACACTTCATCATATAGGCATAGGAAAGTATTTCCTTAATAAGGATCCAATTGCTCAAGAAATTGCAACAAAAATAGATAAATGGGATTACATGAAATTAAAAAGCTTCTGCACAGCAAAAGAAACAATTAACAGAGTCAAGGTAATGCCCACTGAATGGGAAAAAATCTTCGCATCCTATACATCAGACAAAGGTCTAATTACCAGAATTTATAAAGAACTCAGGGCTGGGATTTAGCTCAGTTGGTATAGCGCTGTGCTGCAGTCTCTGAAGTCCCAAGTTCAATTCCCAGCACTGCAAAAATGGGAGAAGGACCTGGCAATCCACTCCCAAGGCAATCCCTAGACAGTCAGCCACTGAAAACCCTACAAAGGTCAGTATGAGTTGGATACTGACTCGACAGCACACAACAACAATACAACATAAAGAACTCAAGAAAAAAACTCCCCAAAAAATAAATAACCCAATACACAAATGGGCAAAGGAACTGAGTAGACAGTTCTCAAATGAAGAGGCCCGTAAAGCCATGAAACACATGAAAAAATGCTCAATATCCCTAGCCATTATGGAAATGCAAATTAAAACAACTCTGAGATTTCACCTTACACCAATAAGAATGGCCAAGATCAATAAAACAAATAACAACAAATGCTGGCAAGGTTGCGGGGAAAAGGGAACACTCTTACATTATTGGTGGAGCTGTAAATTGGTCCAACCACTGTGGAAATCAATATGGAGGTATCGTAAAAAACTAAAAATAGATCTACCGTATGACCCAGCTATAACACTACTGGGAATTTACCCAAGGGGATATGTGTCGTCATACCACAGAGACAGCTGCATCTCCATGTTCAGTGCAGCACTTTTCACAATAGCAAGGATATGGAATCAACCAAAGTGCCCTTCAACAGAAGAATGGATAAAAAACCTATGGTACATGTACACAATGGAATACTACTCAGCAATCAAAAAAAAAGTGAAATAAGGCCATTCACAGCAAAATGGATGGAATTGGAGAAAATTTTAAGTGAACAAACACAAGCTCAGAAAGAGAAACACCATATGTTCTCACTCATATGTGGGAACTGAATCAAAATTATAAGAGGGAAAAAATCCTACACAAAGGTTGATTCATAATAAAAGAAAAAAAGAAGCTAAGAATGCTATTATTATAGGTGGTCTAGAAAATGCATGTAATAGTTCTGACAAGGTAAAAAGAAAGTTCACTATAGAAAAAGTTTCTATCTTAAACAGAGCTGGAACCCAAGGATATATAGAAAAATATTACTGTAAAAAGACAAGTAAATGGTAGAGAAGTCTTTGATGGGGGGATGGGACGGGGGGAGGAAGCATACAAGAGGGTAAGGGGGAACCTATATGAATAACGTACAACAAAATGCATATATGGAAATGTCACAATGAAAAGCATGTCAGAATGAATCACATTAAAGTGTATATTAAAAATTTCCAAAAAAAAAAAAAAAAGGAATAGAGTTTCAGTTGGGGAATATAAAAAAGTTCTGGAGATGGATGATGTGATACTCCCATGATATGAATATAATTAATAGTATAACAGGATACACTTAAAGATGATTAAAATAGTGATTTTATGTTATGTGCATTTTAACATACATATGATTTTATGATGTGTATTTTAACATACATTCACACAAAAGAAAAACTTGGCAGAATGATAACAGTAATGTCCTGATTGTCAGGTATGTCATGAATAATTCCTGACTAATAAAAGCTTAAGAAACAGGGAATAACACTTTTCATGCGCATGTGTATCCTAAGAAAGTAGAGTTTGGCTCACACTACGTACAAGTCTGGGAGAAGGACCTGGCAACCCATTCTCAAAAATCAATCACTGAAAACCCTAAGAATAGCAGAGAAGCACTGACAATAGTGTTTCACCTGTTGTATGTAGGGTCGCTATGAGTCGGATACTGACTCAACGGCAGCTAACAACAACAACAATGTACAAGCCTAGGCTCACTTTTGAAATCTGCCCCACATATGAATATCCTGAAATGTTATTGGGGTAGACAAAGAGTTGAGAAGTACAGTTCACCCTCTCTGGTTGGCTGGCTGTTTGTTTTCCTCTGGTATTCAGCTAAGGCTGTTACGAGAGCCCTGGGAGTCTCACCGACATTTGTTAAGAGTTCAGCTACAGGGTGGCCAAAGCCACCTTCCCCAGGGCCCAACCGCCTGCTCAAGCTGGTACGGCCGAGGCCCTGGAGTCGGAGTCCACACTGCTCCCCAGCTGCCTCCCACCTCCCCCGCCACCCCTGGGGGAGGAAGACACATGTCCTAACCACATGGGAGTAAACGTCACCACCACACTTACTTGTGACAGCCACGTGACGGTTGGCTTTGCCTTCATCTATCACATCCATGACCTCCTCAGGGCTCGACACAAACCTCTCGGTGCACCCCTGCCAGAGTCAGGATAAGGTGGGGTTCGCCATGAAAAGAGTTGAAAAACAACAACATTTTGAAGTAGCTAGCATTTTCTTATTTCTTTCTAAAGGTACAGATAAATAAAGAGGCTGCAATAACAGCCCAGCAACTTTTCCTCTTGCCTAGGGCTTGAATTCGATATTAAAGAGAAGTCCGAGCAAACCCTAGGAAACCTAGACATAAACCAGAAAAGCAATGCTAGATTTCCCTAGGTTTTTGAGTATTTATTCATATTCAACAGTAATATTTTCAGGAGACAGAAAATAAAAGAAGAAAATCAATGAAAGAAAAAGAAATGAAGTATCACTTTGCCTTGTATCTTTATTTATTTACCATTTTAGCCATTGACAGATACTTGAAGTTCTAGACATAATGCTATGATAGACTTCCCCTAACTACAAAGTATAAACTATTGTGCTCAATTCCAAAACGTCTTTAAATGTGAACAATATTAAAAATAGTAATAATTGCCAGGTGCAGTGGCGCACGCCTGTAATCCCAGTGACTCGGGAGGCAGAGGCAGGAGGATCGCAAGTTCGAGACCAGAGGCAGCCTGCATAATTTAGTGAGATCTTGTCTCAAAAAGTAAAAAAAAAAAAAAAAGTGGGCTGGGGGTGCAGCTCAGTGGTCCAGCACTTACAAAGCATGCAAGTGCAAGGCCCTGGTTCAACCCCCAAAACTAAAAAAAAAAAAAAAAAAAGTAACAATTTATATAAAGAGGGCTAGAAGTGTAACTCAGTGGTAGGGGGTAAGCTTAATATGCACATGGCCCTGAGTTTGATCCCCAGCACCAAAAAAGATAATAAAATAATTTACATAAAGGAAAGATGATTAAAGAAACTAAATGTTTATAACCAGATGAATATTAAATACAAGGAGCATGATTAAATATTTATATGCCCTTTATAGATAATATTCTAAACATCTTATATGATAATTATTTCTATAGTGACTAGAGAGAAATTAACTATTACCAATCAAGTCTTCCTCATACCTTTACATACGGCACTCTGTTTTTATCTTCATGAACAGCCAAGTTGGTCTTGGATACTGTAGAGATGATAATTATGACATACAAAGAAGGAAAAAGAAAGTTAGTGCTGGGCAGGTGTGGTAGATCACACCTGTAATCCTAGCACTCAGGAGGCTACAGCAGGAGGATTGACAAAAATTTGAGGCCAGCCTGTTCTACATAGTGACACTTTGCCTCAAAAAAGAAAGAAAAGAAACAAAAAGCAAAAAGAAAAAAGAGAAGAAAAAAGAAAAGAACTAAAGACACTCTATTGGAAGAAAAATACAGACAGTTATAAAAGCTGGGCAAATCTAATCTTTTTGCAATTTGTGATTTCACAATTTAAGCTGTGGCTGAGAATGAGCATACAGCGTGACGGCAAGAAAACATCTCTATAAATTTTCATCAGCTCCTCAAGCAGAAAGTGCTTGAGTAATTCATTGCAACCTCCCTGGATTTTAGTTACAGAGCAAATAAAGACAAGCATTCCGATTACTCACCATCAAGTAAGTCCCTTATTTTGTCCAAGTAGATCTCAAAATAGGAAACCTGGTTAAAGACAGATTGAAATTGGAACAGAATGCCACACTATATTTCAAAACCACCACTATTAGACGTTGCAAAAGCTTCTGTCATGCATAGCTAAGAAGAGTAAGAGAGGATATGAGTGATGGGTCAGAGCTGCAGCCAGGTCTCCCTTGTTCCTGCTTCTGCTCTGTCCGTTTTTTCTTTGCATCTCTGCTAAGTGCAGACCATTCTCCAGCCCCACTCCATTCAGGTGTTCCCTCTACCACATGCTAAACCATTTCTTACAGGAGCACCTTAGATGAGCACCAAGCAAACTTACATGTGTGACAACAGCCACAAGAGAGCACATTCTCTTCAGGTGATTCTCAAAACTTAGTAGACCTCACCTGACTGCCTGATTCTGACAGCCTCATCAGACCTAGAGGGAGCAGCTGATACATTCACAAGGAGAAGCAGGGAGGTGGTCCGGCAGTGTACTTAGAACTGCGAGAGCTCAGAAAGGGAACAGGGAGAGAGCTGGTGATGGGGCCAGGATTGGAGTCTAGCAAGGATTTGACCAAAATATGATTTAATAAAAGATGATTAGATTGTGGGAGGAAAAGAAAGGCTTCTAAATATTCTCCAACCTCAACCTCTGCACCACTCACATCAGTAACACCCACAGAACTCATTTAAATTGCGGAGCTCTGAACCCTTTGGCAATCCTCCTGGATCAGAATCTCAGAGACGAGGACCTTGGAATCAGTGCCTCAAGCCTCCAGGTGGGTCTTAAGCGGACTGATGTCTATAAACTGCTTAAACCAAATCTGTGGACTTGAGGATCCAACACACACATAGCCAAGACCCTGGGATGCAATTTTCCCTCTATCACGGGAAGTCTGTAGCATCTATAATGTCAAAAATTCCCTCTCAGATTCTGCACTGTCTACCTCTGACTTCTGCCTCTCAGATAAACTTTTTTCTCCCCCACATTCATCAGTGTTTTTGAAATCTAAACAAGGCCATGGACAAAACACAGTCATGTGCCACATAACAATGGACCACGTATCCGATGGTGGTCTCCTAAGATCATACCGCCTACTGAGAGCCTTGCTTCCTTAGTTTGTGTAAGTATGCTCCACGATGTCCACAGAATGATGAAATCACCTACTGATGACTTCTCATAATATAGCTCATTGTTAAGCCTCCACGACTGCAGGTGTAGAGTTGTAACATGGGGCTGTGACTACAGCTACACAGGTGAAACTTCACCCCACCCCCAGCTCTGGTCCAGCCCTGCCTCTAATTAGGGGGCAGGAAGATTCCTTATACCAGCACCAGTCCTCATCCTGACTCAGTCCTGGTTCATGATCTTTGATGTGCCTCAGTCTGAAACCAGCTAAAGTCCCAGTTCCTGGGAGACCTGGACTCCTGACTTTGAACCCTGGGATCTCCAACTGGGCATCCTCTCCTGGGTGCCTGCCCATATCCCTAACTACATCTATTACGAGCTAAATATTGGCAAATTTGGCAATTAGAATCCTGTTCATGAGCTGGGTGCAGTGGTGCACGACTGTAATCCCAGCAACTTGGGAGGCGGAGGCAGGAGGATCACAAGTTCGAGACCAGAGGCAGTCTACATAATTTAGCAAGACCGTGTCTCAAAAAGTAAAAAAATGGGCTGGGGGTGCAGCTCAGTGGTCCAGCACTTACAAAGCATTCAAGCCCAAGGCCCTCAGTTCAACCCCCACTACCATGCAAAAAAAAAGAATCCTGTTCATGCTTAATACATGTAGGAATAGAATTGTGATTTATTAATTCCTGCTTCTGGTGGGGTATCTAATTTTGTTATTTTGTCCTTTCAAATACCAGGCAGAAGGAAAATAAATAGTCATTGTTTGGCAGTAAGCAATACCATGGTAGAAGTAATGTTTCAAACCTCTGTGGGATGCATTTTAAGCAGACATTTAATAGTGCCTTAGTCAACTCTCTTTCTTTTGATTTAGGCTGTCACGACTCAGTTCAAAATACAGAGTAGTCAGCAGCTAACCTGTCCACTTATAATTATTATTTACTAAACAAGCAAGCAGTGAGGTATATCCAATGTTTTCATTAAAAAGACCAAAAAAATAAAAAAATTTAAAAAATAAAAAAACAAGCAAGCATAACTAGCAATGCAAAACAGGAACCTGAACTATAAAATACAGGTCTAGAGATGTGGAAAGCAGCATTCCTCCCCGCCTCACCCCCATCCCTTCATGCTAAGGCTGTTTTTATCTTAATAAGATTCTGACACAAGACTATTTCCAGGGCGGTAATTGGTTTAACATCTTATTCCAGGATTATCACGTAAGCACCTTGCAGTAGTTTAAAGTATTTAAATGCAAACAGCCTTAAAGAAGCCTTAAGCTTCTAAATCTTGATCCCATCAAAGCAACAAGCTTCTGTATCCTTAGGTAGAAAGAAGCCTGGCAAGGACAGCAGGCTTTAGCCAACAAAGAAAACTGCAAGGGAACATGATTTGCAGGATCTAATTTCATAATTTGGCAAGCGCTTATAGCCGCCTTTTTCTGTGATGTAGGAAAAGTCCATTGTGGAAAGAAGTAAGGAAAGAAGTTTAAAAGAATGGAAAAGGTACTACATATTGGGATGGTCGGATCTACAGGCTATTCATAACTTGGGCCATTGAACTCTGCGTCTTTAAACTGCAGCATCCTCATCTCTAAATTGCTGGGTGGGATGCACTAAGGCTCCACATTCAGGGAAATCTCTTGGCTGATCTGCTCCATTCTGAGGCTTCTTACAACAGCCCCTCTTCCCATCCCATCAACTCTCTATAGTCACAGTGATGGAGGAGACCCTGATACCATGTACATCCTGGGCAGCATGAACCAGGGCAGAGGGCACCTGCTCTAGGCTGGGCCAGTGAACCCCTTTCCAAGAGAGCACAAGACAGACACCTCTAGGCTGCCCAACCCTCTCCCCAACAAAAAGAGAAAGGTGGGCTAGCACACGAGAAAGCAGGGACACAAAAGGGCAGAAGAGCAGGGGCTGCAATGGGTGTACAGTTTCTTCTGGGGGTGATGAAAATGTTCTGGAATTAGATAAGGATCATGACTGTATAATTTGGGGAATAAATTAAAAACTACAAAGTTGTACATTTTAAAAGAATGAACTTTATGGTATAAATTAAATCCCAATTTGTTTGCAGTTAAAAGAGAGAGAGAGAAAGAAAAGCAGGGCTCAGAGGCTTTGCTATTCCATAGCCCTGCCCTGCTTGGCTGCTATCAATTCTGTACTTTATAACAATTGCCTCTATGTGCTTAAACAAGTGGCCTTCAGTAATCTGTGAGCAAAGTAATTCCAATGAATATACCCCTAATAATTAATTTTATTGGAGACAAGTATTGAACATAACATGGACTGCCACAAAAACCAACAGACCCATCCTAAACGAAGTGCCACCAGGGTGCTCCTTGGAAGCAAGGATGGCTAGACTGCATCTTACGTATTTTGGACATGTTGTCAGGAGAGACCAATCCCAGGAGAAGGACACCATGTTTGGGAGAGTGGCAGGTAAACAAAAAAAAGAAAGACCATCAACTAGATGGATTGACACAGTGACTGCAACAATGGGCTTAAACATAAAAAAAGATCAAGTGCATGGCACAGTGTCAGGGAGTGTTTCGTTCTGCTGTACATAGGGTCACTATGAGTCAGACTTGACTCAACAGCATCTGACAACAACAACAAACTATGATTTAATAGCTGTCATAAGAGAGTAGAAATCTCTCTTTCCACTCAGATTTAGGCCAGAACAGAGGTTCTTCTCATATCCTAGAAGGAAGTAACTGCATCCCTGTACACAGAAAAATAGTGCAGTACATGCTCCCTTTGCAGAAATATATTACCCAACGGCACATTTAAACTTGTGATAAATTTCACATTGTTCAACAAAGTATTTTTCCCAGCTTATTTGACCACATAACCCTTTTTTCTGGTAGCCCACCTATTAATAATACAAGGGACTATGTTCCACAGAGCCTGCAGCCGTAGCCCTGTGGCACCCGATCCCGGTCAGATCTCGGAAGCTAAGCAGAGTCAGTCCTGGTTAGTATTTGGATGGGAGACCGCCTAGGAACACCAGGTGCCGTGGGCTTGGGAGATGGACCCAGCAACCTACTCCCAAAAATCAATCTGCCACTGAAAACCCTATGAACAGCAGAGAAGCACTGACAATAGTGTTTTGCCTGTTGTACATAGGGTCGCTATGAGTCAGATACCGACTCCACAGCACCTAACAACAACAACATGTTCCATGGTACACACTATGGGCAATGCTGTCCTAACCCAAATACAAATACTCCGGTCATATCCACAGAAATGCATAGGGTAAAGGGTAAAGTTCAGGGAATTGTCAAGATGATTCTATCTTAAAGAGAAATTTTATTTTCATCCTCTTGATATTTCAAGGAAACCATCCAGATGGGCTACATCATTAATAACAGAGCTCTGCTTCCCACAATGTTGTTTGAAGTAGGTAAAACCATCCTTTACTCCTATGTCAAGGGAGGAAAGCTGAGAAACATGACTTGGGGCCCAGTGTCTTTTCTTAGTATTCAAGCAACCCTTACCTTGATGTGAAACTCCAGGTTCTCATCCATGGAATAAATATGGTCAAAGATATCATGTGCGATCCTCGGGATGATCCCCATGAGTTGAGGGTCATGCAGCTTCCCCTAGGGCATGAAAAATACAAATATAGACAGTTAAAGAGGGTTCAGATTTAGCTCAGTTTGTAGAAAACTGCTCTGCAGTCTCTGAGGTCCTGGGTTTAATTCCCAGGGCCACAAAAATGGGGGAAGGACATGGCAATATACTCCGGAGGCAATCCCAAAACAATCAGCCATTGAAAACCCTATGAGGGTTGCTATGAGTCGGACACACCTCAATGGCACCTAACAACAAGAAGGAAATATGTGAGAGGAACCCCATTTCCTGGGTTTCCTCCTCCTCCTCTTCATCCTCCTTCTTTCTTTTTTTTTCCCCACAATAATGTGAAGTTTAATCTGCCAAGTACTCAAGTTAAATTTGTGGATCATGTTTTACCCTGGTCCTGCACAGGAAACAGAGTTTCTAGAAATGACCAATGGATTGGGTTAAACATGGGCACTAGTTCTGGCCCAACCCTGAGTTCCCTAAGCCGAGTTCCATGGTATAGGGAGTACCACAAATAGGTGGTCAGTTCCCTTGGGGATCTACCTGACATACCAACAGACCAAAAGGCAATGGAAGACAATGCACTCATCTTTTTACCCAGAAGAGGGTTGGTTTACCAGCTTCTGAGGCCCCACAATATCCCTTCCTGCTGCCACTCAGGTAATGAATCAATGTATACATGGGCAGTGTGCAGTGGGAAAGGAGGAAAGGGAACAGGAAAGAGATTGAGGATAGGTGGGGTTTATCTGTAAATATTTACAAATTGACCAGAACTTACAAGTCCAAGGAAGTTAACCTGTTTGGATAAAATCACCTTGGGAACCAGTAGACTTAATTTCATTAAAGTCATCATTGCCTTCAGTATCATTTCATAGACCAACCAAGAAAACCCATTTTATCAATTTCTTAAAAAAAAAAAAAATCTATAATTCCCAGACTGAATTGTTCCAAATAATTTTTGGCTGTTTTTAATACTCAAATCCAGTTTTAGGATTTTCCTATATTCCTTTTTTTTCCTTTTTCAACTTCTATTCATTCTACTTAAAGAGCAGAGGCATAGAGAAACTCTTCTATTAGAATTATTACTAAATCGATTTCTAAGGCCCAGAATTTGCCACCTCTAAAGATTTTCAAGAGATGCTACAAGGACTGGAGACATAGCTCAGTGGTGGATTTTTTGCCTAGCATGTATGAGGTCCTGGGTTTGATCCCCAGTACCGCAAGAGAGAGAGAGAGAGAGAGAGAGAGAGAGAGAGAGACAGACAGACAGACAGACAGACAGACAGACTGACTGACTGACTACAGAATTTGCCAGCCATTCCTATAGAAGGGCTCCTGAAGTACTGAAAGCCACAGCCGCAGTGTGGCCCTGGTGCACAGCCTTGGGAGAGCCATCTTTTAGGCCCACGGTCAAACAAGCACACAAGTTCTCTCATGTCCCAAATATGCATAAACACAGTCTGTAGGTCTGCAGTGATTGCAGCAAAACATATACTCAGAGAATTTTCCAGATATTTAGGAAGTTATAAAATTCTAGGAGCAAATGGAACTGGAAGAAAAGCACAAAACCCAGTTTTCACGTCAGTCTTCCAGGGATGCCCAGCAAAGTTTACAATTTTGACCCAAAGCCTTGTTCCAAATCTGCCTAATGCCTAGAAGATCAGCTCTATTTTCCTCAATTAATCCACTTTTTTCTTCACGTCTTCAACACACAGTGCCTCTCTGAAAGTGACTTGCAAGTCAACACATAAGTTAGCAAAAGCAAGAACCCACATGAACCCAGCACTAAAGTCAAGCCATCAAGCACCTGGCATGATAAGTACTCCTTTGCAAACCTGGCTCCTGACTTTCAATTGCATTAAAAGCAACAGAAAAGAAGAATTCAAGCAATATGCCTGCCCTCACTTACCTGGAAAAAGTGGGTATTCCCCTAGGATGTACTCCTCTGTTGAAAACTGCAAATCATTTGCTGTATTTATATTGTGTTGTAGTTTGGCCATATACTTACTAAAGATAGGGATGGCCAGGACATATATATTTCACCCTAACACTTACAAGGCTTAGTGTAATATTAATTGCCCAGAATTAGTGCAGAGTTTAAGTTAACTAGGATATATGAAGTGCTTAGTTATACAGGAAGGGCTCAATAAATATTAGCATTATAACATTCAGTCCTCAGCCGTTTCTCACCGAGCAGTTGTTAGGGTTTATATGACCTAAAGAGTCGGAAAACACATTTCTACCTCAAACCATTACTATATATTATGCTCAGGAAAACAGGCCCAATAACCAAGTGTGAGAGTTGCAAATCTCAGTAACATTTGAACCACACAAGCCACCATAAACGTGCAGCAGATGAGACCACCGCCCACAGGCTCTAGACCATGGAGTCTGTTGGTGGGTCTGCTTCCAGTCAAATGTCACCATCCACTCAGCCAATCAAAAATCTTCCCTACCCAAACCTCCAGAGCTCTCAAACAATTCATGGTAATCCTTTAGCTTCTCCTTAGTGGTCCACGACCAGAGAAGAATGACTGGTAGTCGAAAAACCATTTATAATGACTCAAATTGGTTTCCCTCAATGCTTTCTCTCCAACACATTCGTTTTCCAACTAATTCCTAGCTTCAACTGAGCCTGTGAAGACCATCTGTGTGTGTGTGTGTGTGTGTGTGTGTGTGTGTGTGTGTGTGTGTGATCATGTGGGATATGTGGTGTGGTGTGTGTATGTATGTGGGATGTGTGTGTATGTATGAGTGTGATGTATATGGGATGTGTGTGTGCTTGTGATGTGGGTGGGGGGGAATTGTAGGGCAGTGAGGCGGTATATCCACCTGTGTGTGTAATGTGTATGAAGTGTATGGATGTGGGGGCATCTGTGTGTGGTGTGTGCCTCTGTGTGTGCGATGTCCATGGACATGTGTGTTGTGCACATGATACACTGGTGTGTCCCTGTGTGTGGTGTCCACGTCTGTGGGCGTGTGCATGTGATGTGTAGATGGGATATGTGTGTGTGATACATGTGGAACATGTGTGTGTGGTCAGTGTGTGTGGTGTATATGGGAAACATGTCGGGGTGTAGGGACGATGTTGGTGTGTGCTGTCTGTGTGTCAGGTCACCTCTTCTGACAGATGAAACGCCTGTGCAAACACAGACAACACAGTCACCTTAGCCATAAGAAGTGGTGAAGCAGCTGCGAGCTCTAGAAATTCGGGGAGCAGGAAGCAGCTAGAGTAGTACAAGCTGCTTCCATGGGAGACCCCAGGTGGTGAGGGGTAAGTGAGGTAATGGGTGGGCAGAGGGGATGTGGGCAGGGAAGGTGAGCTGGCGGCAGCAGCAAAGCACAGGAGCTGCTTGGCGAGGGGACGGTGTCTGCCGTCTGACCGAAGGAACAGGCATGTGCTTGAGGAGCATGGAAGACCTGCTCCATCCTCATGCTCCACCTGCAGCCTGAGCAGTTCTCTTCACAAACTTCCCCCTGAGTGGGACCTTCCAGGAGCAGGTACAGAAGGAAAAAGGAAACCCCAGCCATTGGCCACTGAACAAGACTCTCTTTGTTCCGGTGGCAGTGGCCTCCTGGACCTCCTGACAGGAGTTGAGTCAGACACTGGAGATGGGAAAGCAGGCGGCCTTCAGCACGTGAGCACTGCCCACTCTGACCTGTTCCTAAGCCCTCAGCAGGCTTGCTCCGGGAGGCTGCACCACGCAGACGCCTCCAGGTGTCCTTCTGAACAGAAGGACAAACACATGGTCTCTCCAGCCATCTCTCTCCGTGTGCTGAAGAGGGCCACAAAGTGAGACACAGGACCAAGTGATACTTTCCCAGCATCACACTGAACAGAGGGACAGCTACCTCTTCCTGGGGCACCCAGCACCCCTGCACCCTCCTCAGCAGCGACCTGGGTATTTGCTGTCCCATCCACAACTCTCAAATGAAAGTGAATACCAAGCTCAGCACAAACACTATCTGGCGATTTGTATTTTTACTGAAAATCCACTTTAAATGCTCCATCAAGAGAAGCTAATCTTTCCAATTTTATGTAGTCTTATCTGTTTATTCCCCACAAAAGAAGATAATGGAAATACCACTGGAGGCCAGACCTAAAGTAGGGAGATTAAAATAAAAACAGCTTTAAAATGTGACAGCTCTGTCCACTCAGGGAGTTAACATCTCCTTCTGAACACCTTTGAAAGATCATAATGTGTAATTCCAAATATATAAAATCCTCCTTTCAGACCACGTAGACCCTGCAGAGCTTTTTTGACTTAATTGCAATCCAGAGTCCTGGCTGTTAGGTCTCCTACAGTCTCTATGACTTCATCTTAGGGCTTGTCCTTTCCTCTGTTCTCCTCTTAAAATATCCCCTACCTTTCTCCAATCTAATTACCCGAGGAAAGAACAGAATTCAGCCAGTGGGCTGGGTGGCAGAAGGAGAAGACTCATCCAGACCAATCCCTTCTGACTACAGACGTTAAATAGGGAGTCTTCAGAAGTCACAATAAAGAAAAGCAACTCTTGACAATCAACTACCAAAGATGCCAGGGTGACAGAATTTAGGCAACTAGAAGTGAGACCTATTCCTAATCCAGTTCCCTTTGGGTCCCCCATGAGTGCTCTCTGGGCAGGTGAGTAGAGTTTATGCTGTGAGACACCAAAAGCTCAACAGCCTCTGATTTCACACAATGTGTCTCATATCAGAATCAAAAGGCCTGCACACATCTTCCCCCTCTATTCACTGTATACCCCTTCCCTCAGCTATTCACCCCCCAAAATAGTTTGCCCTGGGGAACAGCCTCCCATACACTTTACATTTCTGACATTTATCAAATATTTTACATTTCCCAAAGATGAATTAATCCCAACAGTTAAAACGTCACTGTTATAAGCATCCGTTAAGAGTTTGAGGGGTTTAAAATATTAAGGATTTATTTTTCCTTTTGTATTGCACATAGCTTTATAACTTTCCAAAAACCTCAAAGCTGATGGATTCCCTCAGGAGATGCCTCAACACATCTTTCTCCCTTTCTCTATCAGATGCCTTATAGCCTAGGAAGGGATGTTCTGTCCAAAACTACTGGAAGGGCGGAGGGCTTGGGAAGTGCATAACTGCAACTTTTCTAGAACCCGCCAGGGCAAGGACAAGGGCTGGGGTCCAGTAAGAGAGAGGAAGGCAAGGGATGGAGGCAGAGCATGGAGACAGTGGGACCAGTGCTTCCCCGAGGTGCTGTGTGGGGTGGGAGACGACAAGATGGTATAGCTCATGTGCTGGGCAACAGTCTGCTTGAGAAGAGGTCAACACCACAGAAATGAGATCCCTAGCGTCATGCTCACACCTGAAATCAGTGTGTGAACATCAGAGCCCTGAGGATCTTAGCCTCTCGCCTTTGAAATCTCCTCTTCAGTAGGAATGATTCATAAGCTAAATCTATTCTGCAGCAGCCAGCTCACTGCTATTCCCAGGAGGGATTTGCAAATGAAAAAACCTTAGCTTGAAGGATTAAGGATTCATCTTATCCTGCTGTTTGTAAGTTGAATTCCCCAAACTTGCTCTGTGCAGTTTCTTATAATAACCACTCTCTCCTTCTCTCCTTACCTGTCAGGAGGGTCTAGCCTTCAGAAGAATTAGCCAGTCCTCAAGGCCTTACAGGAGCCTCTGGGAAAAAGCAGGAACATAGGCACTAAAGGGACCTGATTCGGTCTGAGACATGCCTTGTTTGGAAGACAGCTTGAAGCCACAGGGCGCCAGGACCAACAACCATGAGCTGGGGGTCATACCTGTGAACACTACAGGGGCCAGGTATTCTCAGTATAAGTTCATATTCACTCTCACCACATGTGAACCAGACCCTGATCTGCTGGAGAGCTCAGCCCAGACACATGAGAACAGGGCCACCACACCAGGACTGTTTTAACAAATACCTTATGGTGCCTCTCCCATGAAACTTGCTGTTCCATGCACAAGAAATGTTAATAAAAATATAAGCAGAAGCTAGGAATGCAGCTCAGTGGCCTAGCATGCATGAAGCCCTGGATTCGATCCCCAGCAACCACAAAAAAAAGAAAAGAGGAAAGAGAAAGGAAAGGGAAAGGGGAAGGAGAAGAGGGGAGGGGAAAGGAAGAGAACAGGAGGGAAGGGGAGAGGAGGGAAGGAAAAAGGAGGGAAGGGAGGAGGGGAGGGGAGGGAAAGGAGAGGAAGGAGAGGAATGGAGAGGAGAGGAAGGGGAGGGGAGGGGAGGGGAGGGAGAGGAGAGGAAGTAGAGGAGTGGAGAGGGGAGGAAAGGGGAGGGGAGGGGAGGGGAGGGAGAAGGAAGAGGAAAAGATGAACAACACAATGAAGATCTCTGCTCTAGGGAAGCTTGTGTTTTCTGTTATCATGAAATACACCCAGTGCTACTAGATCAGAATGCTCAACCTAAGAACATGGAAACATCAGAATTATGGAAAAATTAGAATTGCATGAAATTATCCCATTTTAAACACTGCCTGAAATTTTTTTTAAAAAAGGCCACTGCAAAAGCCAAACAGAAATATTGTCTGTAGGCTGAATTTGGACAATAAACCAATTTCTTTAAGTCTCTGACCTACAGTTTTTCACTTACTCTAAAGAAAATCACCTCCCTAGAGGACACCCCCAGAGTAAATGACTTTGACAACAGCCTCTTTCAATTAGGTTAGGCTACAGTCCATAAGAACATCCACACCAGTGTTCACTTACTGAAGATTTGTGTGAATGTGTGGTGTTGGGGAACCAATCCAGGGCCTTATACATGCTGGGCAAGCCACTGAGCTACCCGCCCCGCCCCCAGACCTGGTGATATTTTTTAATAAAATGTATTTGCTATAATTGGACAGAGCTATCAACAAAGGATTTTTTAAAATACTGAACCCTTGAGACTTTATTATTCATGCTATTTTTTTTATTCATGTTATTTTAAAACTCTTCAAAGACATAATTAGTGGCCAAATCTAACCACCTTGGCTGCCCAGTAAAGAAATCCATGTGTACCTCAAGTTGTGCTGGAAACAAACCCAATCCTCTCAGAGACCAACATTATACTGCACTTTGGGCTTACCTCCATGGTGTGGGTTTTTCCTGATGAAGTCTGTCCATATGCAAATATCGTTCCATTATAACCTTCAAGGACATCTGCCAGCAAGGAAAAAAATTAAAATTGACTCATTATTTTGATCCTATGCTGGTGTTGGTTGCATGTTTTAAAGTTACACTTTCTAAATGGTCCATCTCATTTTCACACAAGTGAAACTCCGCTTACTTTTTAAGTAGAATTGTAAGACGAGAACAGAAATGAGGGACTCCACTGTTCCACAAATTGAAAGAAATTTACTCACATTTCTACAAAATATATTAATGAAGAAGGAAGCAGACACTTTCTCCCAATAAAATCGAAATTAAGACAGAGACATCAAGCAGAGACTTTTTTAGTAGAAAACTTAAATTTTCTTCTATACATTGATCTCTTGAGATCAGTTGGGAAAGAAAAACATTATCCCTACTCTGCTGAGTTCCTGGAGTCGGTTAGACTGGAATGTCTTGCCTGAAGACTTGGTCTGGGTCAATTTAAACCTGGCCCAGGCCAGCTCCTTGGGGAGTTTTCTCATGAAGGCCCCAAAACACTCCGGACCAGAGCTGGGGGAGGGACGGAGCCCCACACTGTACACTGAACCCCACGGTGACAATCCAATCAGCCAGGAAACCGGCAGGGCCCGACTTAAATTTAATGCCTCTGGTTTTTTTTAGCGGTGGTGCTAGCAAGGCAGCCCAGCACCATCAGCATCAGGAATTTCTTTTAATTACACAATGACCACACTGTGCAAACCCACATGAGCTGCAGACTGGCTTCCATTTCACAAAGGGGCAAGGGGAGGTTGCAGGCGGGGGCTGCGTACTGCTGAAGAGCCAAGGATTGTCTGTGGGAATTCTTCTAAAGCAGCAGAAGTGATTAAAGTATATTCCCTCCTGCCTTCCTGCTCATCCACACAAACATCACCGAAATGGAAACAACGCATAATTAATACTCCTGCCCTGCCCTGCTGCACCTGGAAAGGAAGTCTATGTTGTGGATCGTTAGGGCAGGGAGAGAAGCCCTGGACATAGTGTCCTCTGCAGGTCGGTGTGAGAAAAGGAGGCCCGGAAGCCAGCTCTATCCATCCATTTCAGATGGAGGCGGGTGCTCCTGTTTGAATTTTATCATGATTGTTATATGTTTTGTTTTGTGGACTTCCAGAAAAACATTCTATATACATTTTACTGATCTGAGGTTGTTAAGGGTGACCTGGGATCAGAAAAGAAAGAGGATTTTCCTTTAGGAAGCTAAAAAAATAAAAAAGAAGAAGGAAAGAAAGAAAGATTAAGCTGCAATTTTTTTTAATCCTTGTCATTGGTAGGTGTTATCAAGTTGGTGCCTAACTCATAGCGAGCCTACGTACAACAGGTGAAACACTATTGTTGCGCTTCTCTGCTACTCACAGGGTTTTCAATGGCTGATTGTTTTTTGGGAGTGGTTGCCAGGTCCTTCTCCCAAGCCTACAGCACCTGGTGTTCCCAGGTGGTCTCTCATCCAAGTACTAACCAGGCCCTACCCTGCTTAGCTTCCAAGATCTGACAGGATCACATGGCACAGTGGTACTGCTACAGGCTTTTTATCCTAGCAGCCCTTCAAAGTAAGAGAGTAAGGGGGCGGGGGGGAAGAGAGACGCAATGTTCACATGTCAGACTTCTGGAAATGTTTCCCTGGTAACAGTTGAAAGCAAAAACCTGAAGAAGTCAGTGTTGGGGTTAGAGGTTCAAGCTTCAGTTTGCAGGACAATGCCCACTTGCTCAAGCCAGAGAATGATGGCTAGACTACAGTGCCTCTGCATCCCCATGAATGTGATGTGCTTTGAGGGAATCACAGAAAGAGGTCCATCCTTTTTTTGTGCTTTTAAAATTCTATGTTCATAGCATAAACAATTCTAGGCCATTGGAATGCTAGTCAAAATCATAATACTAAACCTTCTTATTTTGAGAAATTAAACACCATTCCCCAAATTACAAAGGCCTTCCTTATCTTAAGCCCCATTGTATGTAGAGCTCTGGGACCCAGCAGCCTAGATGCTGAACAATGCTAAGGGTGCCAAGGCCAAGGTCTGGCTCCCTCTCCTTCTTAATAGGGTGGTAGCCTGCCCTCCGCTGGCCACTCTGTAAGCTATCAGGTACGCAGGAAGCCCCAAGGAGCAACCTGCCACACCCTAAAGGAAACTCCACTCAGCCCCCAGACCCTGCATGCAGAGAAGAGCCCAGCCTGCAGGAAGCAAGCGGGCAGGGCACCTGCATGAGGCTACCTGAGTTCACTCTCACCAAGCACAATGCACAATGTTGCTCACTAAAGTTAGCTGCTGCTCCCAAAACTCCTGTGGTCAAGGACTGGGTCACATCTGTGAAGGGGAGAGCTCCTTGGTGGCACTGCTCGTTTTGAACTAAGGTGCTGAGGAGCACGTAGGGACTGTACTGAGAAAACATGCTTCTCACTACTGTTTCAACACTGAGCACAAATTCTTTCTTATTCTGTTTAAGAAAAAGAGAATATATAAAACCCTATTAGAACAAACTTGGATTAGCCTTTAAAGTATTTGCAATCAAGTTACAACTAACACATTGTTGGAGAACCTCTCCCAAGTTCAAGGTTGAATGGAGTCAAGGTTGCCCTCTATCGACTCAATTCTGAACTAGAAAGTAATCTGAAAAGAAGATAAAGCTCTTTGAACCCAGTGTTGTCTATTTTCTTCCAAACTTCAGGTTTTAGGGGCTTGTTTGTTTGCTCAGTCTATGTTTTCTTTTTAGTGGAGAAGAGAAGCATGGAGAAGTCAAGGGCAAACAGCGCATTCCGGGGCTGGACCACTGAGGCACCAGGAAGTGGAAGGAGTGCAAAACCTGCTGCCAGGAAGATGAGAGGAGCCCCAGCGTAGCACCACACAGAGCCACACACCACCCAGCCCTCCGGCCTCCAACAGACACAACCTACAGAAAGGCACTTTCATCACACTGAATGGCAGGCAGCTCCTGGGCTCAAGAAAGACATTTGTTTTCGTCTCTGCTTAAACAGAATGACTATTTCTATGCGCTGACCATGATTAGCCAGACAGAACCTTTCTTTGTGATGCAATCTGGGGTGATGTGGTCTCAACTCACACCACATAGCCTGCCAGACCGCACAAAGTAGCACAGGTCCATCCCAGCAGCCAGGCAAACCCCCGTGAGCTGCTGCAGATGCCAAGTACCTTCTCCTTCCCCAGAGGACAGGACACTTGGACACCCTCCTGCTGCAGATTTTAGAAACCCAGCCATACCTCCTGCGTTTTGCTCACTTCTGAGTCCAGCTCTATCTGAAGCAGAAGTCCATCCCATTATTAGGTAAGAATTCGGGGAGGATATGATCACACCTACACATCTGGGTCCCCAAGGAGGCTGTCGTGGGCCCCCATGCGTCTCCAGGTGAAATGAGGGCCTCTCAAGGGCACCAGGATTTGTGATGACAGTGGCTGAGAGGTCACCCTCAGCTTGGAATCCTAAAGCTCTCGCCAGCTAACCAAACTACCCAAGTAGGCCATGACCGCAGAATGTAGAGGCAACCTGGCTGAACACCAGTGGCCAAGCTGAAGGTGGGGCCAGACCAGCCTGAAGAGCAGTCACCACGCCTAGGCAAGGCAGTGTTTCAGAGTGGAAATGCACCGAGTGATAAGCACACCGCCAAGGCCACTGCAAGGCTCTGGAACCACAATCACTATCGTCTCTCCTCTATTCGCCTTCCGCATCCATTCCTATCCCTGCCTTTTTGTAATGGAACTGAATAGTCTATGTGGCCTAATAGGAAAGGAATAATTCATTAAATAATTATTTTAGGATTATGTTTAAATGCTCATCATGGGCCCATCAGAAAAGTCAAGGTAGGGTTATTCAGAAGAACACAAGTCAGTCAGATACACAAGGCTCAAGACCCAGCCCCACTACCCCTTCGTGGACTTGGCCAAGTTACCTCAGTTCTCTAAGCATCAAATTCAACTTTAGTGTAATGGGAAAAATAATGCTCACACCTCATGAAGTTAACTTTTAAGATGCAATAACATGTAAAGTTCATACAGAGTGCATAATAAATGAATATATTTCTTTCTGATAATCATATATTATCATAAAATACATCTGCATATATCATCCTAAGCTTCACATTTTTCAAAGGGCCCATACTGCCTATAAGATACAGTCCACTGATGTCCACCAAAGTCGGATCCAGCTTATCTTTTGCCACCTCATCTCCCATCATGCTGCTCTGTACCTTGTGCCACTCCAAATGGCACAAGCATGCCCCATTATTTGTGTCTTTATGCTTTTGCTGCTCCCTCTGCTTGTACATTTTTGCTATATGCTACAGTCCTCAGGACCCAACCTTTCCAAGAAGCCTTCCTTAATTCTCCACTACCTCTCCCCACTCATCAAAATCAGTACAAAGCAGCACTCCTATGTGCTCCCTAGCATTTTGCACACATCCATGTTAAAGTACTTAATGCTCATGTGTATGATAATTATGTACATTTCTACCTCTTTCCCTGTACTCAAATCTCCTTGCAGATAGTCTTACATAACTTGGTGACTCCAGCCCCTCACAGGGCTTACTGTTGTTAGGTGCCATCAAGTCGGTATCTGACTCATAGCAACCCTACATACAACAGATGAAACAATATTATCAGTGTTTCTCTGCTATTCATAGGGTTTTCAATGGCTGATTGTTTTTGGGGATTGGGTTGCTGGGTCCTTCTCTCAAGCCTACAGCACCTGGTGTTCCCAGGCAGTCTCCCATCCAAGTAGTAACCAGACCCAACCCTGCTTAGCTTCTGAGATCTGATGGGATCAGATGCCACAGTGGTACAGCTGTAGGCCTCACAGTGCTTGCCACATGTTGTTGTTGTTGTTGTTGTTAGGTGCCGTCGAGTCGGTATCCGACTCATAGCGACCCTTACAGGGTTTTCAATGGCTGATTGTTTCGGGATTGCCTTGGGAGTGGATTGCCAGGCCTTTCTCCCATGCTTGCCACATAATAAGTACTTAATACTACTTGCATAAAAAAATGACTGAAGTTTAATGAAATCATTACTAGAAAACCAGAAACTACTTTCTCTAGCATCTAGATAGTCCACATCTAGTACATTTGGAAGGCAAATACTCATAGTGTCATCTGCAGACTGGACATGGTTACCAGGACTTCAACAAGAGCACCAGCAACCAATCCTAGGTATCCATAGGAGCCTTCCAATTTACCGTGCTAGTACCCACAACCCTTACTACTTCTTCTTGAAGAAATAGAGGATTCTGCATGCTCTTTCAGATGTCATTTTGAAAGACATACCACACAAAGATGCAAGCGTGGGAGATGCCAGGACTCTATAATCCGAAATAATAAAAAACCCAGTGAAGTGGTATGGAATGAAAAAAAAAAAAAATAGAAAGAATAAAGCCACTTCATTAATTGGGCTTTCCCAGGTCCTCAGAATCATTAAACGTTCAGACAGACTAGGAAGGAAATCTCACCAGCTTACCATAGTAGCACGAGTCAGGGAATGGTGAGGACCTTCAGAATCATTTGATTCAAGTTTCAACCTCTAGAAATAAAGCCCACATAGCACCACCTGCCAATCCTGACTTTGGTAGGGCTCCTGTGGCAAGAGATACCTTAGCTATGCTCGGTAACATACCCCAAGGCGTTCTTGCTGCGTTTCACATTGCTGATGCAGAAATACACAGCCACTTCCCCTCACACTAGCCTCACCGGGTATTTTAAAATGTTCAACCAAGCCTGTATCACTCCATAACAATGTTTTTACTCTTCATTGCGACCAAATGAATGTGCTCATATTATATTTATGATGCCCTAGAAACATTTGCTTATCATAGCATGCCAGAGCCTCACTCTATTCTAAATGGTTTTCTTTGGGGCTCACTCTACCTATGGGGTTTCAATTCTTCTAGAGTTAAGGAATACCTCTATGACACCTTCTCAGAGACCACCTATTTGTATTTATTTTTAACAGATACACATAAAAACATAAAAATTGTACATATTAAGGGGGTAGGACAGTCTATTTCTGACATTTCATACTGCAGAAAAATCCAAATGTTGAAGAGACCAAACATGTAGTGAATAAAGACTCAAAGATGATTATTATTATTTGTTAATCACAGGGTTTTTTTTTACATGGAGTGCATCCATTTCTAATTACATTGGCATAGAGGCAGTGAGATGTATTTAAATGGCCTTCATGCTTAGCACAGCATGTGGTAAATACTATTTGCTTCTGATAATGAAAGGGGAAAGAAAAAGAAGCCAATTCTGGCACATATGTGATTAATCTTATTTTAATAAAAATATGAATGAGCACAGTAATAGAGTGGGGAAAGAGGGTAGTAGGAGAGTAGGAGAAAACCAAAGAAGATATGCTGCAAAACAGAGAGAAAACATGCTTAAATAACTAGAGAGGCAAAAGAGTAAAAGGAGGGAAAAGACAAAAATTTCCAGCAGATATATACTCAAATTCAAAAAGAGCTCAAATTTAGGGTTTTTTTCCTCTTCAATTTTCTGTAATAACCTCACTATGAAGACCTTCCAAATTAATTGATATCTGCAACAAGAATGTGAATAACCATACATCTCAGCAAGGAACATTACATACTGAGGCGAGTCTCCCACGCAGGTGTCCAGGGTCAGAATTAATCTAACAGATGTACTCAGAGCTCATTTTCATGAATTTCAAATATGGTAGTTAGGTTAGTCAGTTCAGCTTCTAAAAACAAGGAGATCTAAAATAATAAGGTTTTGGTTTGGGTTTTGGTTTTACTTTTTGCTTTTTAAATTCACAGCTACATATACAGGTGGCAGCACCAAGACATTTGAAAGCACAATTGCCATAGCATTCAAATTTGAAGGCAAAGATTTGATGATGAAAAGCAAAGTAGCAGGAGATGCCCCCCAGCTCTGTCCAGATGGCAGGCTCTGCCAAGGCAAGCTCCAACCTACCCCTGATTTGAAAGGGCAAGGGAGAGCAATGTGTAAATTGCTTCATCTCCCTGCTGTTATTTTGACACAAATCTTCCAGGGCCAAGGCCAGTCCCAGAGAAAAGGACTAATGTCTGAGACATAAATGCAGGCTTGAGGCTACCAGTTTGGAGGAACAAATGTCAGGATCTGAGTAGGATGGCTGAAAGTAGGTTAGATAAAATTATAATTAAGGAATGCTGAGGAGCACAAACCGCTCAATATACCAGCAGAGTAATGAGATTTTATGACACTGTAGAAAATTCCTTGATGGCAAGAACTTTCCACATTTAAAACTTCCTACTGAGAGACATTATTAAAAAGGAGACAGATACACAGAATAAATCAGCCGAAGATGTACAACTTGAGCATAAAGAATGTGTACTTCCTCCTTCAAAGGAAAAAAGAGGCTTGATACCTGCAGTGTTTTTAAACCATTATGGAAATAGTGTGACCATAGCTTACCTTGCTTTTAAGCTTTTAGTTGACAGAATAACTCTGCCAAAAAGGTGGCAAATGAAATAAAGAAAGAAGGTTTAGAGAGACTGAATAACTTGCCTGACATTAGCAAATCAGGGCCAGAGCCCAGGCTGTAATTCAGTGTTTCCAATTAGCAGGCCTCTGCTTACAGTCAAGGCACATTGATTCCTAGGCTGCAAAAATCACTTAATGTTTTCAATTACTCTGAAAGGCCCAGGAGGAAATAAAGAAATAGCACTTACCTTTGACAATCTGCTTCGCACACGCATTGTAAACCTGCTCCTGGGTTGTGTTGGGTGGTAGTACTCTGTCAAAGACATATGGCTTCCCTTGCTGAAAACGACAGACAAAAGAAAGAAAAAGGTGGAGAAAACACATTAGAAGTTTAGGACTAAAAGGCATTAATATTAGTAGTTAGACCATAAGCAACTAAATCATTGACTCTATTCCTTAAGGCAGCTCCTTACCTTACCAGGGGATTTTTACAGTATGAGCTACCTTGTGAGCATGTATACTGTATGTTAAGAATCTGACAGTAACAAAATGCATGTTTAAATCTGAAATGCTTTTTTGATGAAAAGTAGGCAGACACTTCAGTCGTTTATTGAGAGCTTACACTGGACTGAATGCTACAAATCAGAAAACAGTCCTGCCTTGTGCACAGGTCAGTGAAGTGAAGCAGATAGCTAATAAGCAAGAAAGCAAAACACAGGAAAATGCAAAATACCTAGGTATAAAATGATGGGAGAGGGGATGACAAAACAGGCCAGGAAGGCCTAGGTGGAAACGTCTCAGTTAAAAGGATCTTGAAAGGATCACAGAGATGGAGGCCTGGGGAAATGCTGTGGAAGAACATTCCAGGCAGGAGGCCAAGCAGACAGCAGAGGGCCTGGTGTGTTCAAGAAACCGGAGGGTGGTGTCTGCTGTGGTTGCAAGAAAATCGGAAGCCCACTCAACTCAGGTGCTGCTAGCCAGGGTAACCTGCTTGGGTTTTACTTACTGAGAAGACGACACCATGGGATTTCAGAAGCTGCTGTTAGCAGACAGATAGAATTCAATTGTTTTCCTTTTCATGCACAGTGATGCCTTGACTGGGCTGAGGCTTCTGAGACAAAGGGGCCCTTATTAGTAAAACAAGAGGTTTCCTGGGCTGTGGGGTTTTGTTTGGGGATTTGATTCAAAACTGCACCATGTGCTATTCAAAGGAATAGCCAAAAAGGGGAGGGGAGGGAGCTTGACCACAGCACCAAGTGGGCCCTGCCACCTGGGCACTCAATGTGCAATAAGGAGTCCCTGGCATTTTGTGCCACACAGCGCTGAGCACTGGGAAGGCCCACCAAGTCCTTCACCTTCATTTTCCCCAAATGGCAGCAGGACGGGTAGGAAACTACTAGGGAGGAGGCCTAGAGCTTCCATCACGCCCACTTGCCCCTCCTACACACGGCTCTGGACACCAGGAGTCACCAAGGACAATCTGACTCCTTGAAAAGACAACCTTCACACAGAGCTGTCAGACTTGCTTAGCGGTGTACACATTCGCCACCATGGGCAGAGCTGCCTGGAGGTAAAAGCCTACACTTCAGACCTCCTGGAGCTCTAGGCTTTGAAAAAATGATTGAGCCAACCAGGCAAACAAACTACTTCCAGTTTCACCTGAGAAAAATGCAGATTTTTCAGGTACCATAAAGCAGTTCAAAAAAAAAAAAAAATCTAGCTCTTATGCACAGCAGTAGAACCAGCGTCATTCTGCTGAAACTATGGAAAGAGAACATTTTCTGATGTTTTAATCCAAGTTTTGCTCCTTTTAATTAATGAAATAAGTATTTCACTGAATAAACAAAAAATATTCCTTACAACAATCTACTGCCAACTCTCAGTCCACTACATTCTTATTAGTTTTATCCATTTTTAAAATTCAACCAAATGTCAGAAGGGCAAAAGGTAAAAATAAACACATACAGCATTTGCCTAAGTATTTGTCATCCCTTGAACATTCTGGAAAGAAAAGGCAGTTTTGCTTAATTTAAAATAAATCCACTATTTCTCTAAACTTAATGAGAATCACCAAAACATGCCAATCTTGCTTTGGGTTTTAGAGAAAATGTACTTAATACAGCAGGAAAAGTGTCCTATTAAATTATAGCATATGGTACAAAAGGTAGGCCTCCCCAGTTTTGCCCTTCAATTTAAGATGTTTATTGTAGTGCATTATATTTTCACTTTAAGAGAAGTAGAGAAAAAGAATTTGTTACTCTTCTTTTAAATAATATTTGTCAAGTGACAAGATGATACGATACTCTTCAATGACCTCAAGTTAACTCCCAAACAGCAGCTGCCTTCAAATCTTCATGATTAGATTGATACTAAGAAAAGTTGAAATTTTAAAAATAATTTACTATGAGACTTGTCAGGATTAGCACATTAAGTAATTAAAAATGTAAACATCAAATGTGCCCTTTCATGCACTGAGTTAGTTATAGGCTTTTATTTTAGATGAACCCTAAAGTCATTGAGTAGGCTGGGATTTAGCTCAGTTGGTAGAGCACCACTCTGCAGTCTCTGAAGTCCCGAATTCGATTCCCGGCACCACAAAAATGGGAGAAGGACGTGGCAACCCACTCCCAAGGCAATCCCGAAAACAATCTGCCATTGAAAACCCTATGAGGGTCGCTATGAGTCAGACAGGACTCGACAGCACCTAACAACAACAACAACAAAGTCATTGAAGAGCTTGATTAGAATTTAGTTACCAAATATTTTCAAAGAATTGACTTGTACTAGCTCTGTATTCAATTGCCACTAAAACACACACACACACACACACACACACACACACACACACACACACACACACACACGGTCACATTGTAATGGCATGAAAATCTCACAAACCCTGATCAAAACTTGAACAATGACCCCTCCCCAAAGTCCCCAAGGAGACAAGATCCTCCCAGTTTGTGATGCTGCCACAGCCAAAGGTTCTGTAGGCAGACACTAGGACCAGCTTGCTCTAGTAATCACTGAGTTGGCCACTATGGGACAAACTTTTCAGATAACATTGCAAGGTGGGTGCTGGATACTAGCACATGAAACTAGGTGATGAGTTCACCATTCACCATCCTCTGAGATGCTTTTCCTTTCCTGGTGTCTATTCAGCACATGGTTCTCTCCAGCTTCTCAGGCTACTTACATCAGTGTCCTTCACTGTGTCTGCTTCAGGTTTCTAACTGATGAAGTACTCAATTAATGATGAAGTATACAATTAAGGATCCAGACCTAAACCTCCTCTCTGTTGTACTCTTGACCTTCATGTAATTTAAATGAATATTTCAGCCTTTATCTCTCTTCTAGCCTCCAGGTTCAGCCTACTAGACATTTCCACTTAGGTGTCTGTTTGCCATCCCAAACTTAACTAAGCAAAACACAATCAAGCCTCCATATCTGAGTACAAGCTACACTACCAATCATCTAGATGGAAAATGTCAGCATGCACCACAGATTCCATACTCAAAATATACCCCAACATCTGTCACTTCTCACCATCCACACCACACAACCTCAGTCTATCATTTCTCCATCAGTGTCTTCTACAAAACAGCCAAAGCCTCCTGACTGGTCTCCCTGCTGCCTTTTGTGCTCCTAACAATCAACCTCCACTGAGCAGCAGCGGGAGAGTATCTAAAGCTATAATCAGATGAGATTGTCCCCTCATCTAAAAACCTTCCCATGGTTCCTACTCTACTTGCACTAGACCCTCTTTGCCCTCAGCTCCCTGCATCCCCCCCCCATCACCAAGGTATAGTGTACTGCACTTCCCCTGTACCACGTTCCCTCCCTGTGCAGAGCCTTTGCTCTTCTCTTTACCCTTCCTTCCCTTGAGAATCCTCTCACTTCAAATCTTCATTTGGCTCACCACATCTCTTCATTTGGCCACCTCCTTTCATCCTTCAGATCTCACTGCTCTCTTTTAAGGGTTTCCATGATCCCAACTGAAGCAGCCCCACTAGGCCCTATTCCCAACCAACCAAGTAGACCATTACAATTAAGTATTTAAGTAGCTAAAATAGCAGCCATGTAAATCCCAAGACCTAACTGCATGTAGGCAAACAGGCTGTATCTCACCAAGGAAATCAGGATAAGACACATGCTCCACATTGATCACCACTAAAATTAAGTTTGCCAGCATTGTTATGAAGCCTTCAAGGATGGCAATGCTAACTGCATTGGAGCAGCATAACTAAAATAAATAACTTACCAGGATTCCATACAAAAATAACGGCAGATGGTTCTTACACTTTCATAGTTAAAATTTAAAACAAAAGTCATACGGGCAGAATTCCTATCAAGTTGTTGAGAGCAAAATGTCTTGTGAACCATATGCTTGCCTATTAATACATCTGACCTGTAACCCAGCAACGGTCCCCAGCCTGGAAGGAATGTCTACCATGGGAGACAAAGGAAAGCAGAAGACATGGGGTTGCTCAGAAGATGAGCACCAGGAGAAATGATGAGGAAAGTGAAATTCACTATCCCAAAGGAGACACCATCAACAAGTAACCTAAGAATAATCTCTGAGACTTGACCAAGAGCTGTGACCAAAGGTTGCCAATGATCTGAATGTTTCTTCTTTATTTAACTAAGAAAGAATGAATCAGGAAAAACTAAAAAGAGGGTACAATTTCCAGAGAGACTTAAACTCACTCTGTGGAATTATCTTCAGACTCTGAGGAGTACTTTTAAGAGGAACTGACTAAGGAGAACAATCACTAACTGTCTGTCCCACGTGCGTAGGAGACTTTATTCCTGACAGTGGAGGAGACAGAGTTCTTTCAACCTGAGCTGAATACCTGCTCCTGGTCCACCAACACCAACCAACCCTCTGTCCAAAGCCTTTTATATTCTATCTCACTGAATCCTCACAGTAACTTCATGCGGTGGGTATTACCACCCCCAGTTCACAACGTGGAAAACTAAGATTGAGCCACATTACAAACTCTGTTCCTTTGGAAAAATAACTTTTAAGGTTCTGATTTAAAGTACTCGTCCTTGAACAGTGCTGTTTTCCTAACTTATGATTTTCTTGAAAAGGACACATACAAAACAAAGTATTCTAAGACTAATACAAAAGACTGAAGCAAGGTGATTATTGACATAACCGAAGACACAGACTTACTGTAGCCTAGAGGCAAGGGTTAGCATTGAAGGTGAGACTGGCATGAAACCACTGAAGAAAGAAGGGTTTAAGACCTTGGGAAAAGGGCAAGATTGGCAAGAAAAATGGCAGCAAGCTCATGACAAGCATTCTTTTCAACAGAAGGAATCAAAAACAAACAAAGGTTGGTCAGAAGTAGGAAAGACATGTAAGGCTTGCTATTTAAAATTGAAACTATTAAGAAAAATCTTTGGCAGGGCACAGTGGCACACGCCTATAATCCCAGCGGCTCGGGAGGCAGAGGCAGGAGGATTGCAAGTTTGAGGCCAGAGGCAATCTGTGTAACTTAGCAAGACCCTGTCTCAAAAAGTAAAAAAAAAAAAAAAAAAATGGGCTGGGGGTGCAGCTCAGTGGTCCAGCACTTGCAAAGCATACAAGCGCAAGGCCCTGGGTTCAATCCCTAGTATTGCAAAAAAAAAAAAAAAAAAAAAAAGAAAGAAAGAAAAATCTTTGCCAGGAATGGTGGCACACACTTGTAATCCCACCAATTCCATAGGCAGAGGCAGAAAGATCCCAAGTTCAAGGCCACAGACAGCCTGCATAACTTAGTGAGATGCTGTCTCAAGATCAAAAAAGAAAAATAAAAAAGGGGCTGGGGTGCACCTCACTTGTAGTGTTGTTGTTGTTAGGTGCCGTCGAGTCGGTATCCGACTCATAGCGACCCTCATAGGGTTTTCAATGGCTGACTGTTTCGGGATTGCCTTGGGAGTGGATTGCCAGGTCCTTCTCCCATTCATTTTTTGCAGTGCTGGGAATTGAACCGGGACCTCAGAGACTGCAGTGCAGTGCTTACTAACTGAGCTAAATCCCAGCCCTTCCTCACTTGTAGAGCACTTGCAAAAGGCACGAGGCCTTGGGTTCAGCCCCCAAGTACTCCTCTGCAAAAAAAAATCCTGGAATTTTTCTTTAGAGCCAAAATGTCCTTCAAGTTCTTCCCAAGCCAACACCATGTTCTTCAAAATGTGAGATCAGGAGAGAGGAGACAACTTGCAGCCAGTTAGGTAGGCAGCAGATATATGCCTGAAATCCAGACCTTCTCCTACCTAGGGCACTCAAAGTTCTCCTTTAAAATCACTTGCTCTCTCCAAACATCAAAGAAACAGAAAGTGGAAGCCTCTGGTCTTTTAAAAAAAATATTTCCTATTTTGCTCCCAATCGATTCTAAATCATCTCCAAATACATTATTAATTAGTCTGATGAACAGTCTTTGCTATGACAGGTGTAATACAACAAACATAGAATCCGAGCCTCTCAGAATTCATAAGAATGTGGAGTCAGTCATTCTACCTGCTAGCAGTGCACAATGCCCATCTCCATGAGCCCTGCAAGAGGACCAGCAACCTGCTAGCAACAACTGTTAAAAATCCGTGTGCTTATAATTTTAATCCTGCTTCCCTGCAGCATGAGGCCTGGTGCTGTCCTCCAGAACAAGGCAGACAAGGCAGCTGCCTGCCATCACCACTTTGCTGCAGTTTGAAAGCTAAGTGTCTGCCATCCCAATCTCTTTCCTCATACTGGAACCAGAAGGACAGATGTAGTTGCTTCCTAAAAGCTGTACAGATTTGTTTTGACTCCAAAGATGTCCAAGGTCAGAACAGCAGTAAAGCATTATGTTAGTCTGCAAAAGAAAAAAATAAATAAGATAAAGCCATAGACTGTGAAGGGCTTTCATAACAACCTGAAAGAATGTTTCCAAAATATTAACTAAAAGGCAGAAGTCCTTGGGTTAGTGTTGATATTCACTTTTATCAACACAAATATTCTGCCAGTTTTGTTTTTTGTTCATTAAAATATACTGACATACTATAAAATTTAATCGTCTAAGAAGTGTACAATTTAGTAGTTTGCAGTATATCCATAAAGCTCTACAATCACCACCATTGTCTAATTCCAGAACATTTCTATCACCACTAAAAGAAACTGCATTAGCAGTCACGCTCCATCCCCCCAACTCTCCTCTGCTCTAGGCAACCACTAAGCTACTTTCTGTCTTTACAGATCTGGTTATTCTGGGCATTTCATATAAATGGAATCACACAGTGTGTGGCCTTTGTCTTCCTTCACTTAGCATGTTTCCAAGATTGATCCATGTTGCAACATGTATCATTACTTCTTTGTGTGACTGAATGATATTCCACTGAATGGACATATTTTTGTGTATCCATTTATCAGCTGATAGAATATTGGCATTATTTCTATTTTGGGGCTATTATGAACAATCATGAGCAAGCTCTTATACAAACATATGTTTTCATTTCCCTGGAAATGTATCTAGGGTGTGGAATTGCTGGGTCATATAGTAACTCTATGTTTAACCCTTTGAGGAACTGCCAAATTGTTTTCCAAAGTGGCTGCACCATTTTACATTCCCCCTAGCAGAGTACTAGGGTTCTAATTTCTCCATATCCTCACCAACACTTGCTATTGTCTACCTTCTTTATTATACCCATCTTGTTGGGAACAAAATGATATCTCAGTATGGTATTGATTTGTAGCTCAGGAGAAATTTTATAAATCAACAATTAATATGATAAAATTTATTTTGACATACACTATGGATGAAGAGAAACTTCAGGCATGGTAACGTACACTTGTGCTTTTATATTCACATTTACAAAGTAGCCCAAAATGAGAGAAACCTCATGTAGAAACAAGAGAAGCCTGTCTCTCTGCACTCAGTTTCTTCATCTGTGAAGCGGAGCCAATAGTACCCACAACTCAGGCTTGCTGAGAGGATCAGATACGATCCTACAAATAAAGAATCTAGTGCATGACCAGTGTTCTAGAAGATGCTCACAATGGAGTCAGTGTCATTCTGTAAAACAAGGTATGATGACCAACTTATGTCAGGCCCTTGAATTATACCAAACTTCCAAAGCTGTGGCCTCTTAAAGGAAAGGGTACAGATAAATGAATTGCTTACGACATACCAGCTCAGTACTTGACATCCCGTGGCAAATCACACCCTTTACAACACCCAAGTGCCGAATCACATCTCAGGTTCCTCCAGGCCCCCAAGTTTGCAACTCCTGAGCTCAGCTCTACAGAATTAGGGGTTGGGGGCTCAATTTCCAAAGGTTCCAGGAGGACCACTCTCTGCAATCTTTCAAATAAATAAAATTTCAGTGTTCATCCATGAAGACTATTCAGGAGAAGTGAAGAGCTAATTCTGCTGTGGGGAGGTATAGACTCACTAGATTTGCTCCTCCAGCTATGGGTGTGTATAGTATCTCTCAGGTGAAAATACCCACTGCGAATTCACAGCAGATGCTGTCAGGGCCTGGCCATCTCCTCTCAATCCTCACAGGCTGGCCTAACCTCCCAATGTAGCCCTTTTCCTGGGGGCTTTGCTGTCCACTAAAGCCCTTCTGGTCACCTGCAATAGGCTCAAAGCACCTGCCAGGGCCCGAAGCACCTGCCAGACCCCAAGCCCCACGGTTCTCAGCCAGGGGCTGAAAGGAACTGGGGGAGGTGGGGTCAACTTCCATCACAGATGGCAGTGGAGAGTAGGGACTGAGGCAGCTATTCTAAACTGCCCCAGAGTTCCCCACTGGGGCAAAGCTCCCCTTGGCCATGGTGGCAACTCTCATGATGACACACCCTGGTTTCCTTTACTTCCCTGCCTCCCTGAACTCTTCCTCAATGTTCCCTGGGATCCCTTCCCAAAGCAGCCTGCACTCCAACCCTTGTCTCAATGTCTGCTTCTCAATGTCTGCTTCTCAGGGATCCTCAAGTAACAAAATCCCAGACATTTTGCTCCCTATTTAGTAGGTCCAAAGAGATTCTGGATTCATGGAATCACTGCCAAACACATGGCCATCACTTTGGGTCCTGCTCAGCCAAGGGAGACAAATGGAAATTGAAATCTTTGTTAAAGCTCAACAACCTAAGCTGGACAAAATGGCATGTGCCTGTAGTTCCAACAACTCAGGAGGGTGATGTGAGAAGACTGCTTGAGCTCAGGAGTTTGAGGCCAGTCTGGGCAACTTAACAGGACCCTATCTCAAAAAAAAAAAGAATATATTTTCCTAGTAAACTGTGGCCTTGGGACACCCCTAAAAAAAGGGGTGCCTTTTCCTTCATAAAAGGAAGCTGGTCACTTGCCAAGCTATGGGCTCTCGGGCCACAATGCCCAGAAGATTGTCGATTTCTAAATTACGTGAAGGAACACTATGGACTCCTAAAGGCCTTGGCTAAACAGTGTTCCCTATATAGTGTACAGGGCAGCTGCTCAATACACTCAGGCATGGCACAAAGCAGGCTGGAGGTAGGTACCTGGCCCCCATCAGATGGTGTGCAGTGGAGAGAGATGGGTACAGTGTCTTTCCCATGTGTCAGAAACTTTACATGGTGCTGACCATGCTCACCCACCTTCAAGATATGATTAGTCCTGGAGGACCCCATCTTTCTGCATCCCTTTTCCTCCTCTTTGTCCCCTCACCTACCTCTATCTATCTGGAGCTGACCTGCAAATTCCCAGGGATGAGTTTAAAAAAAAAAAAAAAGTGCACCTTAGGGCAAAACATCTCACACCTAACAGTGACTGTCACCCCATCAGCTCTTTTTCCTCAGGGCCACCAGTCTCAGATGTAGTTTCCCAGGAAGACCCTAGGGCCACAGTGACCTCTCCACTCTAGCTCCAGATGTTCTCCACTCCACCTCCTGCCCCCAAAATACTAGGATGATGTTCTGACTGGGGAGGTAAATGCTAAGCCAAAAAGAGGGGCCCCAACAGCCCCTGCCCGCCCCCCACGCTTGGCTCTGTGCTCCAAGGAAGGAGCTGGTGTCTGTTCCCACCAAAGCCAAGGCCGCTCCCAGGAGAGTCTCCAGTGAAACAGACGCCCACAAAGTAGTGACTGGCTCCTAATGGAGTTGCCAAGGCAATGCTAACCACTTCACAGACCGAGAATGAACACAGGCAACTCGTAAGAATGAGTCTTGTACGCCTTCCTCCTGCAGGAAACCAGGCTATAATTCTTTCCCTTCTGCCAAAATTCCTGCTGTGTAGACACTCAGGCACTGTCCAGATCACAGACAGCTAGGAAGAAACATTCGAGAAGGCAAACTGACCGAGTGATAATGAAGAAATACAGAATTATCACCTGATTTACCAGGCAGAATGAAGACAGAAGTGCTACCTCTGTTAAAGAGAATAACAGAAACTGTTTTAAAAATAAGGTTATTTGTACATGATCATCACCTCAAATCAAAATAAAGTTAACTCCTTTTCTCCCACCCCCAAGTTCTTGGCCCTTTAACTATTTTAGCCTTTGCCCCTGTACCCTAAAATGCCACAGGGCAAGGGATAGTAGACGAAGTCAGGGCAACTGGTTTTTGCCCAGGAACTCGTCCTTCACATACTTGGTGACCTGAAACAACTGACCTATATTTTCTAGTCCTCTTCCTCTCTGAAAAGGAACCATGTGTCTTGGAGGCTCCAACTGCTACACAGACAAGGGAAGCACAGGAGGTCTGTAATTCTCTCATAAGAAGTGGCTTCTGCTTTGAGCACATGCTGTCCAAGAGAAGGTAAACTTTAAAGTGGGGAGAGCTCCATTGGTCTAAATATTCAGAGAAAGGAATAAAAACTGCTGCGATGCCTATTCAGCAGATCTCAGCAGATGTGGTGCCATGTCAAGTTTGTAAAAAAAAAAAAATTTACGCCTTCCTCACTGGAGAGAAGGTGAAAAAGTCACTTCACTAAAGGAAGATGGAGGATTTACTTTGCCAAATGCATGATAACAAGAACAATGCGGGCCCTCTTTCGGGGTCTGAGCACCCTGGGAGCAGCTTCCTGGCATGGTACAGTGTAGTTGGGTCAAACTGCCATTTGACAAGCCTCTCCCAGATGAGCCGAGGCATGTGGTGGCACCACCAACATGGAAGGCACATGGCAGCACACGTAAGGTTCTCTTTGGATTAATCAAAAAATAAACTATGAGCTTTTGCCCAGACTTGGCTAGCTTTGGTACATACAGAGGTAAATGTACACTGCAAAAAATTACTACAAGTAGAATTAATATTCTATTAATATTTTTTCACTCTACAGAAAGTTTACATAATTATAATCATCCCATGTATTGGAGAGGCTAGGATTTAGCTCAGTTGGTAAAGCGCTGTTCTACAGTCTCTAAGGTCCAGGGTTCGAGTCCAAGCACCACAAAAAATGGGAGGAAGACATGGCAATCCACTCCCAAGGCAATCCCCAAATAATCAGCCATTGAAAACCCTCTGAGGGTTCATGTAAGTTGGACGCAACTCAACGGCACCTAACAACATGTACTGGATAGCAATTTTACTTTCATGTTATGTTCAGGTCCCTGTCCTTGAAATTGTGAGAGTGGGGCAGGAATATTAGCCTCTATTTCTGGGAATGGAGAATAACTTCCCATGGCTATATGAGCTGATACAAGATCCAAAACTTCTGGTTCCCAACCATGCTTTCTACTCATAACACCATATTGCATTTTATAATTTGTTCATCCAAGAACATATTTATCCCTCAACCACAGATTTTCTAAGAATTCTACACAGTTAGTCAAATTGGTAGCCTTAAACAACTTACCTACATTTCTTGGGCTTCTCCTCCCTGGCAAATGAAAGATGGCACCTTTTTGGCTTTAACATGGTATCATAATAAAAAATGCCATGTTTAGAACATGACATAGCATAGTTCAGAGCAATAGCTTGCTTTTTCCCATTACAGATAATTCCCACAAGTTATAGAAAAAAATGTCCTACAAAAGGGAATAATTACATTAACCTAAATAATATCCATATGCCTACAAGGAAGGCCAGTTAATATGACTATTATTCAAATTTATGCACCCATCACTAAGGCCACAAAGAAAGGGAATATTTTTAGCAGCTTCTGCTGTCTGAAGTTGGTCAAATATACAACCAGGATGCACTGATAATTACTGGTGACTAGAATGCAAAAATTGAAACAAAGAAGAAGGCTCAGTAGTTGGAAAATATGGCCTTAGTGATAAAAACAATGCTGGAGATTGCATGGTAGAATTTTGTCAGACCAGTGACCTTTTCATTGCAAACACATTTTTTCACCAAAATAAACAGCAACTATACGCACAGAATTCACCAGCTAGGACATACAGGAACCAGACTGACTACATTTGTGGAAGGAAATGATGGAAAAACCTTAATATCAGAAGTCAGAACAAGACCAGGGGATGATTGTGAATCACACCATCAACTCCTCATATGCAGGTTCAAACTGAAACTGAAGAAAATTAGAACAAGTGTACAAGAGCCAAAGGATCACCTTCAGCATATCCCACCTGAGTTCAGAGACCATTTCAAGAACAGAATTGATGTGTCAGACACTAACGATCGAAGATCAGACAAGTTGTGGCATGACATAAAAGACATTCATGAAGAAAGCAAAAGGTTATCAAAAAGACAGGAGAAAAAGACCAAAATACATGTCAAAAAATACTCTGAAAACTGCCTTTGAACTTCGAGCAGCTAAAACAAAAGGAAGACATATGAAGTTAAAGAACTAAACAGAAGATTTCAAAAGGCATCTCGAAGAGACTAAATCAAATAATGACATCTGCAAAGAGCTGGAGATAGAAAACCAAAAAGGAAGAACACATTCTGTTTTTCTCAAGCTGAAAGAATTGAAGAAAATATTCAAGCCTCAACTGGCAATAGTGAAGGATTCTACAGGTAAAATATTAAACAATACAGTAAATATCAAAATATGGAAGGAATACAGAGAATTATTATACCAAAAAGAATTGATCAGTGACCAACCATTTCAACAGGTCGCATTTGATCAAGAACCAATGGTACTGAAGGAAGAAGTGGAAGCTGCCTCGAAGGAAGTGGCAAAAACACAAGTCTCCAAGAACTGACAGAATGCCAACTGAGATGTTTCAACAAACAGATGCAGCACTGGAGGTGCTCATTTGTTTATGCCAAGAGACCTGGAAAATAGCTACCTGGCCAACCAGTTGGAAGAGATCTATAGTTGTGCCTATTTCCAAGAAACAGGATCCAATCGAATGTGGAAATTAATGAATGGTATCATTAATATCTCACACAAGTAAAATTGTGCTAAAGATCATTCAAAAATGACTGCATTAGTATACAGACAGAAAATCAAGCTGGATTCAGAAGAGGGTATGGAACCAGGGACATGAATTCTGATGTTGGATATTAGCCAAAAGCAGAGAATACCAGAAAGATGTTGATATCTCATTGACTATGCAAAGGCATTTGACTGTGAGGATCACAACAAATTATGGATAATATTGCAAGAACGGGAATACCCAGAGCACTTAGTTATCCTCATGAGGACATGGACCAGGAGGCAGTTGTTCAAACAGAACAAGGAAATACTGCCTAGTTTAAAGTCAAGAAAGGTGTGCATCAGGGCTATGTCCTTCCTCCATACCTTTCAATCTCTATGCTGAGCAAACAATCTTAGAACTTGGATGTTATGAAGAAGAACGTGGCATCAGGATTCGAGAAAGACTCATTAACAGCCTACGCAGATGACACAGCTTTGCTTGCTGAAAGTGAAGAGAATTTGAAACATTTACTGAGGAAGACCAAAGAGCACAGCATTCAGTATGGATTGCGCCTCAACAAAACAAAAATCTTTACAACTAGGTCAGTAAGCAACTTCATGATAAATGGAGAAAAGATGGAAACTGTCCAAAACTTTGCTTTACTTGGTTCTACAATCAACCTCTACGGCAGCAGCAGTCAAGAAATCAAAAGATGCACTGTATTAAGAAAAGCTGTTGCAAAAGACCTCTTTAAAGTATTGAAAAATAAAGATGCCACATTGAAAATGAAAGTGCGCCTGACTCATGCCATGGTATTTTCAGGTCACATTATATGCTTGTGAAAGCTGGACATTGAATAAGGGAGATAGGAAAAGAATTGATCCTTTTGAATTATGGTGCTGGAGACAAATGTTGAATATACCATAGACTGCCACAAGAACCAACAGATCCATGCTAATAGAAGTGCAACCAGAGTGCTCCCTGGAAGCAAGGATGGCTAGACTGCGTCTGACATATTTTGGACATGTAGTCAGTAGGGACCAATCCCTGGAGAAGAACATCATGTTTGGGAGAGTGGCAGGTTAATGAAAAAAAGAAAACCCTCAACTAGATGTATTGACACAATGGCTATAGCAATGAGTTTAAACATAAAAAACATCATGTCCACGGCACAGTGTCGGGGAATATTTCCTTCTGCTGTACACAGGGTTGCTATGAGTCAGACTTGATTCAAGAGCACCTAACAACAACAACAAACTACCAATAGCCATTAGGTTCAAGATAGCTGTGTCACAGGATTGATGTCTAAGGAGCCATGCCCAGGGCATGGGCACACCAAATGAAAAGCCATTGGATGTAAACTCTACTTATGGCTTTGACAGTCAACCAGGTCTAAAATGGATGAAATAAACTTGGGCAGCATAAAGCACATGCATTCCAGGCCAGTGAGATGTGGTCCTCACTCAGGAGATAAGATATTTGGCCCATAAGGCAATGGATGGTCCACTAGAACCATCTGTATTTACATCTGTATTTAGAGCCATCTCCACTGCTCAAATTGTCACTTTAGCTCCACCTCCTGGCATATCGGCACCCTCTCCTCCCCCACCTATGGGAAAACTGTCTTACGTGAAACTGGTCCCTTGTGCCATGAAGCCTGGGGACCACTGATAGGCTGACAAGCTCAAAGCCATCTCTCCGACAGCTCTCCTTCACCACATCAGGGGTGAGAGTAGTCCTTCATTTTTTTGGCCTACCTCTTGTTTTGGATCAAAACTAACTTTACTACTTTTTCCCCAGACTCCTCCAAGAACTAAGTGGTCCATTTGTCTCTCTCCCCTTCAACAAAATCATACATTCTTTGTCAAATACATCTGCCTTTGGCCTAGCTCCCTAAAAAGGAGCTTAACCACCTTCTGGGATGTCCGCTGTACATAAGCCCCCAAGAGAGAAGCTTCTCACAATCTTCCAGATGGGTCTCCCCCTACCAGACACCCCAGCAACATGCTCTCAGCTTCCACCCAACTACTCTCACTGTTCCCTCTAACTGGAATGCCATCTCAATACCTTGACCTCGTTTTCTGTCAAAATCCTACCTGTTCTTCAAGACTCATACCAAATGTTCTCTGTTCCAAGACTAAGCCTTTTCTCAAGCCTCTCAAATAGTTGCTTTCTCCACCTTCTTGTCTCCCAGAAACTGGTGAAAAATAATATACTGCTCAACTTCATAGCATCCAGAATTAGTGTAATTTGTTCTCCTAACAAGTTCTCTCTCTCTTCTTCTTCTTTGAACTTCCATGACACTTTGATATTCTTACAGAAGGTCACAAACTACTTCAAATTACAGTTATTTGGAAATACCATTTCATGGAAAGAAAAATCAAAGTGAGACAGGGCTGATATATTTGACTCTTGTATACTAAACCTTTTGCTTTACCTGGAGCATAATATTGATGCCTAGCAATTACTCTTTAATGTAATTGCCCTCTTTGCATTTTAGAAGTGACAAAGTTCAGAATCATCTCTGGTTTGTTGTTGTTGTTGTTGTTGTTGTCAGGTGCCATGGAATCGGTATCCGACTCATAGCGACCCTCATAGGGTTTTCAATGGCTGGCTGTTTCGGGATTGCCTCGGGAGTGGATTGGTTTTGAGAACCTGTAAACAGGGGAAAACCTAAATAAACCCACTTCACTTGCTTTTAATTGACTTCAAAAATCACTAATTCTGAAGGTCACATAGCTGAGCAGTATAGTATTCATCTCCCACGAGCTTTACTGTAGATAACACTTATGGATATGTGGGTTATGATGATAACCATTGCCCAGATCAGAGCCTGCAGCCGTACCACTGTGGCCTCCAATCCCATCAGATCTCAGAAGCTAAGCAGGGTCTGGCCTGGTTAGTACTTGGATTTGTTGTTGTTGTTGTTAGGTGCCATCGAGTCGAGTCCGACTCATAGCAACCCTATGTACTTGGATAGGAGACCGTATAGAACACTAGGTGCTGTGTAGGCGTGGGAGAAGGACCTGGCAACCCACTGCCAAAAAACAATCAGCCATTGAAAACCCTATGAATAGCACAGAAGTACTAACAATACTGTTTCACCTGTTGTACATAGGATCGCTATGAATTGGACACCGACTTGATGGCACGTAACAACAACATTGTCTACATCACTTTCCAGGGACTTGAAGTCAACTTTTGTTGAAACCACTGACTCTTCACTTGGGCCTGTTCAGGTGTCCAATGGGTGACTGATGATGCCAAGAAGAGGAAAACTGAGGCATTTTCAAGATTTCCAGGGCATCATGACCTCATGATTACATGTATGCTAACCATTAGGTTTCACAATGTCTGATTCCTGACCATCAGAGCGGCACCTACAGGTCTCCAGTCATCAATCCTTCCCTAACCTAAGGTCCCCTACTTTCCCCCTTGCATAAGGACAAAAGGAGCTTGAAACCTATGCTGAGTTAGGATGGTCACTTCCCCACATTAGTCCACCATTTTCTTGTTTTGCTGCCTTTCTGAATCAATCTTTTTCCTTGCTCCAACAACTTGTTCTCCATTCATTAGGCCCCTGTTCCAGCAAGGAGTAAGCAATCTTGGATTCAGTAACAAACCAACTAATGAAAGTCATATAAAATCACTTTACAAAGTGCAAAGCATGTTATTAGCATATAAAAGCATAACTTTTATAGACTTTTAGTTATTTAAGGTTATAGTTCCTATCTTACCCATCTTTGGATTCCCTGAAACATTTATGGTAATTATTGCAACTGTTTAAATGTGCAATTATTTAATTAAATAGGATTTTTTATTATTTTTGAATGAATAAGATCTTGAAAATTTCACTCCAAAATAAATGCTACCTGCAAAGAGTTCATGTGCCAAGCATAGACTTTCTTCAATCTCTACCTCATAGCAAAGCTCCAAGGGTGGTATTACGATCCCCCATTTTAAGATGGAGAAATCAGAGTGCAGAGACAACACTTAACAGTGACATGCTAGTAAGCAGCAGCAGGAGGAGTGCCTGACTTCAGAGGCCACAACTTCCCAAAGTTCCCAGCTCCTCACCCCAAAGATGCAATTCCTTGCATCTTTGCAAAAACCCTTCTGCCTCAGAGGTGATCCCCTGGTTTGTGCACAAAGAAACATTACTGTCTTTCTTATACCCAGAGCACTGAGAGCTCAGATTCCACTCAGCTTTACCACACCCTCAGGAATGCCAGCATTATTGGCACTCTAGACATACACAACTAAACATATTTCACAGTTTATTGATTTAGAGTTTCTCTTCTCATTGCTTTAATCAACAGTGACAGGAATAATTCCTATTCCAGACAGTAGACACAGAGCAGGAATGAGACACATGCATTTCCTGGTCTTTCTGAAGCTTTTATTCTAAATGAGTGGATGGAGACAGGCAATCATAACAAAGATAATTTCTGCTAGATTGTGATATGAAGGTCCGGGGAACGGCTCTGGAGGATGTAACATCACAGCGAGGTTTGCAGGCTTGTCAGCCTCTGGCAGATGGAGGGCACAATGCTCCAGGTAAAGGTAACCCAAAGACCTTGAGTTAGGAAGCCTTCCATCAGCCGGAAAGTGAGCCATTCCATTTGGAGAGAACAAGGGACAGGCTGGTATGAGATGAAAGGGAGCAGCCCTGCAGAAGAACTTCTGAAATGGACTTTAAAGTAAAGGAACAACATGGTCTGGTTTCTGTTTTGGCTGCTATGTAGAGACCTGCTGCTTGGGAAGAGACTGTGAGGTAAGAAACACCTGAAGACCAATGAGGAGGCCACTGTAGATGTCCGGCAAGACCTGGGGTGGCTTGAAGTAAGGAGTGGGCAACGGAGACCAAAAGAAGAGAGTGGATTTGGGGTTGAGTGGGGAGGAAGGTCCATAGTGCAAACACAGATGAAAAAGAACCACACCATGAGCTCCTGTTACTGGTTACCATGTTCAGCCACAGGCCACAGACCACTTCCTGAAGTCTGCCCAACACCAATGCTCACCAGGCTGAGAAGGACCGCTCATCCTTATTTTCAAAATACTCCTCAGAGATTGCCTCTCCTCTTTCAAACTCCAAGTTCAAGGCAGAGAAGTAACCCAAGTGTTACCTCACACCACCACCATGGATCCCCACAATTCCATGCAGTTGGTATTATCACCTCTGATATGACAGAGAGAGTAGGTCAATTCTCCAACATCACTTAAATAGGAGGTGGCAGATCCAAGCTCACGTCCACACTGTCCAACTCCAACACCCGTAATCCTTCAATAACACCACATAAGAAATCCAAAGGCTTCACTGCAACAACACTGATCTTTACAGAGGCTACAGGGGCCATGAGTTGACCACATCCCATCCTGAATCCACTCTGGGCCCCACCCTTTAACTTCAGTCTCCCCCACATTTTTCAAAATGTCCTAGACAAAAACACCTTCATTTATTTAGCACATAATTACCAATGCTCCCTATGCCTGGCAACCTGCTAGATTCTAGGAAGCTGTTAGTGAGAAGGTCACTGTCTCCAGGCACCAAGAGTTCAGGATCTAAAATGACGGAGGCAAAAAAGTCAGGAAATGAAGGTGGCTTTTCTCTTTTACATAATTTGTTGTTGTTGTTGTTAGGTGCCACTGAGTCATATCAGACTCACAGCGACCCTCATAGGGTTTTCAATGGCTGATTGTTTTGGGATTGCCTTGGGAGTGGATTGCCAGGTCCTTCTCCCATTTTTTGCAGTGCTGGGAATCGAACTCTGGACCTCAGAGAATGCAAAGTGGTGCTCTGCCAACTGAGCTAAATCCCAGCCCCCTTTACATACTTTAAAGCTCTGTAAATGCTCAGGTGAAAATCTGGCTGGTATTTTCAGGGACTTCACTGCCTTTATGCCACACTGGCCTCATTATATAGATAACTTCACAGATTCATTCCATTTTATTATTCTGTAAGTTGCTGTTGTTAGGTGCTGTTGAGTTGTGTCCAACTCATATCGACCTTCACAGGGTTTTCAATGGTTGATTGTTTCAGGATTGCCTCAGGAGTGGATTACCACGTCCTCCTCCCATGTTTGCAGTTCTGGGAATTGAACCCAGGACCTCAGAGACTGCAGAGCAGTGCTCTACCAACTGAGCTAAAATCCCAGCCCCATTCTGTAAGAGTCTAATAAAAAAATGTGTCAGTTTAAAAATTGCAAAGTCTTACATGAAGTAACTCGTTTCTATTTTAAGCAAGTGTTCAGAATGTTATCAGTGCTGCTCAGCAACTCACTAGATGGATATGATTGATGCTGAGTGCAAAGAGGAGAATTAAAGTAACGGAGAATATTTCACAGCTTCTGGAACCAGGCATGATGGGGAATGTATTGCAAAAACTAGTTGACTGAATCCTCAGATGAGCACATGGAGCACATAATATTAGGATCCCATTTTATAGGTGGAAAAACTGAGGCTTGGAGTATTACATAACCTGCACAAGGTTACCTAGTTAAGTGTGGGATGGAACAAGAACCCATGTTCTTAAGCCTTCTTCTACTCTGATAAGGCCAGAAGGACCTTTAAGACAACTAAACGGTTAGAAATAAGAAACAAAGCTAATGGGCATAGTTTTATTTCTTGTGGAGGAGAGGAGTCTTACAGGTTGATTAATTAAAGCATATTCAGGATATTTTTAAATGGAATTGACAAAGCTGCTCCCTACTGCCCCTGAAGGTAGAAGAAAAGTGCTTCACCCTCCCCCGGGCAGGTGAAGACAGGATGAATAAAGTCCAGACAGCAGGGTCCACCTAAACACTGGGGAGTCTGGTGTCCGTAATTGTTGGCTGAGCAACAAATGTTATCTCTCCACTCTACTCTTTCCTTTATCCCACCTGCTTTAAAATCTTCTTTCTGGTTATTTTCTTTTCTGAGAGGATATCGTATCCCCAATTGAGTGACAGTGCCCCCCAGAGAAGGGGCCAGGACTCCCCTACCCCATCCAGCCCTCCTACACTTCTTCAGAAAACGCACACGGATGGTGCTTCTGAAAGCAATCATCGAAGCCACCTGAAAACATCTACTCGCAGCCCAGGTAAACACCAGGTCTCTTCCAGACCAACTGCACATCCCTGAGAGTGAGCAGAGCTGAACTAACAGCAAAGCCAGGCTCACCGGAGCTGTTCATGACAATGGTGGCAATAACATCTGGGTAGGCTGGAAAGAACTGAGATGGGAAGAGCCATAAAACTCCAACTGGGATTCCAGTCTGGAGGCTACAGACAACGTCCAGATGAGCCAAGGACGGGCGCTGCTCTTGCCCTGGGAGAGCCTGTCTAGGCCCAGGCAGACACACATCTGGGGCTGCTAAGCCACTGAGCAAGGTGGATGTCAGGGAGGTATGTGGTGCTCTGCTCCCCTTCCTCCCTCTCCTCGTCCTCCCTCAGGGCAATCTCGGCCACCAAGGCAGGCTCCACATCGTGGGTTGTTCAGGTGTGCCCTCCCCTCCCCTCCTGCTCCCCATGCTTCCACTGGATGCCACAGGCCTTGATTTGAGGACAGGACGCACTGGGTATGGCGCCCTACACAGAAAATGATGATCCTTGCCCCCAAGATTCGGTTTGTTCCAAACAACTCTGTTCCCACATGCCCCAAGGAAGAAGACACCAGGGACACATGGGTACAGCAAGCAAGCTAGATAAGAAGGGCCCTCAGCCTCCCAGGTTAAGGAGCAAAGCCTGGGGCCCATTATGTGGCAAGCTGGGTCCCTTGTATGGCCATAATTCCACACCTGGGGGCATTGATGCCCTTGGATCTGAAGGCCACAACCTCCTAGAGTGGATGGCTTCCTTTGGTGAAGAAACGCAGACTGTCCTTTACAGGCCACAACTCTGAGGAGGTCAGTTCTGTGATGCAGGTGGGGGTGACCCCATGACCCCACTTTCTCCCATCGATCAGTGGTAAGAAAATGGCTTTCTCTACAGTGCTTCCTTGAGTGAGTAAGACGCAGAGACCCAAAATGGGGAGTATTTAGACCTGTCCCCCTGAATGGCTGAATGAGAGCTGTTCCCCACATTACCCTCGTCTATCCAGCAATGCCTCATCCTGAGCACCAAGTCCTTCCTGCCGGAAAGTCTGGCAGTTAGCGCCTCCCTCCCCAGGGACTTCAAATCCTCAGTGAGTCAGTATTTGCCTAGATTGCTTGGCTCCCACTTCCACAGACATCCACTTCCCTCCAGACAGCAGGCTGGTTCGCCACTCTCCTTTTCTGCTGAATTACTTAGACATCAAGAATTGGCTACAATTTACTTGCAGAATTTACCAATAGGAGAGGTGCCTTCCCTGCTCTCTCCTGCCTCCCCACCTCCTACCCCTCATTCTCTCCTCCCACTCCATCCTACATGAACCCCTCCTCCTGCCTCCTTGACCCTGATCTCCTTTTATCCCCTCTCACACAACTTCATCATCACATTCTACATTATCAAAAAGCATGTACACATTTTCTTGTCTTAAACAACATAAGTCTACAGCCATACCACCCTGGTGTCCGATCTCATCTGACCTCAGAAGCTAAGCAGGTTAGTCCTTGCATGGGAGACCGCCTGTGAACACCAGGTGCTGTAGACTTGGGAGAAGGACCTGGCAGCCCACTTCTGAAACAATCAGCTGTTGAAATCCCTGTGAATAGCACTGGCAATAGTGGTGGGCATGGCACAGTGTCTGAAAGTGTTTTATTCTGTTCTGTGAGTTGGATCCAACTTGACAGCACCTAACAACAGCAATAAACAACATAAAACCTCCCATCAACACTGTTTTAACCTCAACTCACTGCTGCCACCATCATTTACCAAGCCAAGGGAAAAAAGGAGAACACACTTCTGCACCCTTCCTCCAATGCGCTCCTCACTATGCCAGGCCCATCAGCAAACACCCTGCCTCTCCCCTCTTGCCCTCTCTGAAGCAGGGGCCCTGCTGCCAACTCTCTTTCCCCCATGATTTCTCATGCTGTGCTGCATTTCATTGGTGCTCTTCCAGCTTCTTTACTTACTGCTCTTTTAAAACACTGGCCTTCCCTGGGAGTAGGCTTTTGTCCCTCTTCCTCTGAAAAACCAAGGTCTCCCAACGCAGGGACCTGTGTGGCACCATAACAATTTTTGCCATAGCTGCATACTGTCCATCCTACCTTTATTTTCCTTAAGTCAATCCATGTCTCCTTACACATACTTTCAGTGAAAGCTTTATAAGGCTATTAAAAGTAAAAAAAAAAAAAATAGTATTGCATGCTATAAATGGAAGGGAATAAAAGTAGATACAACAAAAACAAAAACACATTAGGGAGTTCTACCTGGGTGCCACTACCTGCCAAGGTGATGTTCTTTCCTTGAGTTAAGAGGGAAAGTCCAAAGAATTAAAGCCTAACACCAAACAAGCTTTCTCCTTGATATAATCAGACGGACTGAAAGAGAAATGAAAAAATAACTTTTCACTAGGTGAGTCTGTGTTGTCAAAGACCAGATGTGTGCACTGTCTAAAATGATCACCTGCTAAGATTTTTTTCTCCACTATGTACTAAGGTCAGCTCTCATTCCCCCATGACTTTCTTCAGGGGACTTATAATTGTAACCTCTCCAATAGCTGACCATATTCCTTAGCTCCATTCCACATGTCTATAGAAAATGAGATTATAGATATAAAACCAAAGCAACAGAAATAGGGAATATCCTAAATGTCAAAACCAGTAGAGAACACCAGCAATCCAGCCATGCTGGAGCCCAGATCCCCCCCAGACATGGCCCTACACTGGGGTTAGAGCTTGGAATAAGGCCAACGCCCACCAACATCTACACTTTGTCAATAATGATAACCAAAATGACAGCCAACTTCTGAAAGGTTTGCATCCAAACACAGCACTGTGCAGCACACACACACGCTGAACCGTCTTCACGCCACCCTGAGGCTGCAGCCATGACTGCTCCCAATATGAGGGAACAGCATTTAGAGAAGTTCCGAAACTGGACAAGGGCTTCTTGTAAATGGCAGATTTGGGATCAGTCCCTAGTTTGTCTGACTCCAGAGCCCATGCTCTTAACTCTTCTGCTTCCAATTTTAAACCTCACAAACCTCAAAATAATAGCCTGCTGCTCTTAAACACAATTAAAACAATGGGTTGACACAACAGGAAAACTGTTCAATATGTAATTAAACATAATTACTAGTGTCCTCTAATTGTTTGGGAAAACAAGTCTTTTCCTCTTGACAAGCTATAATTCTGGTGTGTGCCAAGAAGTTTCAAGACTTCGTTCCGATCTGTGCACCTCCAGTTAATGCATATATTATTACTCAAATTTCACGCTGAATACTAGGTGGCTCAAGGAAATCTTCAACATGTAACTTAGAAGTAAGAATGACAGGGCTCAGAGGGAGCTAAGCCAGCCTGCCCAACCCTTCATTTTACAGTTGGGGAAATGAGAGGAAAAAATGGAACTTCCTAAGAACATACAGAGCTCTGCCTCCCAGTCATGAGCTCAGGGTACCTGTGAGATTAGACAGTTTGAATCCAGACTCCGTAGAGCTAAAAACTTGGCTTTACCACTTAGCAGCTGTGTGACCTTGGCCAAGTTATCCAAACTCAGAGCTCAACTCAGGATAATAAGAATAGTAACTATCTCCTAGTATTTTGTGAGAATTCAATAAATTAATATTTACAAACACCTGGAACAGTATCAAGGCATGTGGCATCTGATGGAGACATTTAAGCACTTATATAACTACTTCCAACCGTAAGCCACACCTGGGTGATAACTTTGGCAATACTTGAAGGTTTTCATCAAGGCTGCTAAGAATAATGATAAAGGTGTGTCCTTATCTGAGGCAGAGCTGTTAGAGGAGATCTCCAACATCCACTGCATAGAAATCAAACTGTAAAGCAAATGAGAAGGGCACAGGAAGCAGATCTTAGTGCCTTGTCTTTGCTATCACAACTCTGCCAGAATGAATGTCAGTCTGAGTAGCCACAACCCTGTGGGTAGACATTAATTCGGATAACCCTGCTTCCAGAAGAGCAAACTCAAAGAAAAATACATGAGCATATATTTATTGAACACACACTCAGCAAAGAGGACTATGTGCTACATGATAGACAAAGAAATTTGGTATAGGACTTCTTGCAAGCTTGGCATATTACAACATTGCCCCTCTTCTCTCTTGGATGCCATGGCAGACATCACTCATCGATCACAGCACTGTTGCCCTAAGAGCCCAAGGGCAGTTCCACTAAAGCCTTACCATTCTTCTCTACCCAGTGCTCCATGAAGCCACTGCCAGGCTACAGTGTTGAGTTTTGGGGACTGAAGGTCTAAACAGGCAACGAGAGAATGAGACAAGGGACTAACATGGAGCAGCAGCCAAGTTATTTTTGCTCAGGTTCTTTTGATAAGACACTTGAATTTAAAATAGCTAAGAATATAATGCCTTAATACATCTTGTATGTGTTGTGGGGAAAAAGTTCAGAGTCCAAGCTACAATACACATAGCAATGGAAAATGCTCTTCACCAGAATACACAAGCATGACCAAATCCTCTCTTTCTCCTCAGGTTCCCCTAAGAAAAACTAGCAGTGTCCTCATCTGAAAGAAAAATGGGAAGGAACAGAACCTGCAGCTCCAGGTACTTATTGAAAATGTGTCTGGAACAGAGATGGCTCTGCCTGGTCCGTGGTAGGATCACTCAGGAGAACCCAGGACTCAGAGAAATGACACACCAGAAGAGGAAGAGTGTAGGAACATGTACAGTCGTCCCCCAGGAAACTCAACCATGAAAGGCATCAACCTCATTAATGCCTTGAAAGGAGGCATTAAAACAAGGGCAGGCAGGTACAGTGGTGCATGCCTATAATCCCAGCAATTTAGGAGGCAGAAGCAGAAGGATTGCCGGTTCAAGGCCAGAGGCAATAACTTAGTGAGACCCTACCTCAAAATAAATAAAAGTGGGGCTGGGATGCAGCTCAGTGGTAAAGCACTTGCAAAGTATGTGCAAGGCCCTGGCTTCAAGCCTCCAGTACCCCAAAAAAAATGGGGATGAGGAGGACCTCGGTCATGCCTGGGCCCAATCCTGTCTGTCAGATCCCAGCTCACCACACAAGAATGCCTGTGAGCTCAGTCTTCTTCCTGCACAGTCTACCCTCAGGAGAGAACAGTCAAAAATGGTGCTTGAAGATGAGAGCAGCAGCACATACCTCTGATCCCAGCAACTAGAGAGACTGAGGCAAGAGGATCGCAGGTTCAAGGTAAGAGACAGTCTGCACAACTTAGCAAGACCCTCTCCCAAAAAAAATTTTTAAAAAGGGACTGGAGGTGTAATTCAGTGGTAGAGCACTTGCCTCACATGGGTGAGGCCCTGGGTTCAATCCCCAGTTCTGCACCCCCCTCCAAAAAACTGGTGCTTGCAGAGTGTATTTTTTATTTCTTCCAGGGATTCTGACCTCAGCAAAGGCTACTGACCTTTTAAGAAGAGGTCGTCACTACAAACATGACTCCCGTGGCCATCATCTAGATTCTTGTTGTTGTTAGGTGCCATCGAGTCGGTGTCCGACTCATAGCGACCCTCTGTACAACAGGGGAAACACTATTGTCAGTGCTTCTCTGCTGTTCATAGGGTTTTCAATGGCAGATTGATTTTTGGGAGGGGGTTGCCAGGTCCTTCTCCCAAGCCTACAGCTTCTGGTGTTCCCAGGCGGTCTCCCATCCAGGTACCAACCAGGCCTGACCCTGCTTAGCTTCCGAGATCTGACAGGATCAGATGCCACAAGGCTACAGGGAGTGCAAATAAGGTCTCCTCAGACATGTCAAAGAGAGTAAGTGGGGCACCTCCAGGAGTAAGGAGTTAGGAAGGTTCAGGAGGGTGGCGCACCTGGAGGATGCGCACATGCTGAGGGGTCCCTGCATGGGGGCAGAGCTCCTGCTCTGCTGGTTGCCGGAGCGCTGCTGAGAGGGAGCTGCTTCAAACATTTAATTTGCAAATAGCCTGTCATAAAGAATAACTGAAACTACTTTGTATCTCAGCTTAAAACTTCCTTAATTCTGTTTCAATGTGTTATTTTTTAATTTTTTGAATGAGAAATAGGTATACTTGGTTCAAACACCAAAAACTGTGTATCATTTAAAAGGCAAAAAGTATAAAAGTGAGAAACCCTTTTACAACTCTGTTCTCTATTCCCACAGCTGTCAGCTGCTCACCACCTACCAGCCCATCCACTGCTAGCCATTCCTCAACTGGCTTCCTACAGTGCTCTGTGCATACCAGAGAAGCCAAACACACTTCTCTAATGTCCCCCTCACACCAGTACTGGGGGTTGAACCCAGAGCCCCTCACAAGCTAGATAAACACTCTACCACTGAGCTGTACCTCTGGACCATTTTTTTTTCTTTTCAGACAAGGTCTCACTAAGTTTTGCAGGCTGCCTCTGGCCTCACACGTGCAATCCTTCTGCCTCCACCTCCAAGTCGCTGGGATTACAGGTGTGCACCACCACATCTCAGTTGATATTTCCTCTTTATGCCACAAAAAGGAATTTGTTATACAGACCTACCTCCACCTTGCTTTTTTCACTTGACACATTTTGAGGATCTTTCCATGTATAGTAGGATTTTGTATCTTTCCACGTATAGTAGGCTATGCTTTTTGACTATCAGAATTCACAGCAACTTTTAGTAGCTATTTTGAAACATAAATATTAAGAGAAGAGAGCAAGCCATAGTTAATACACAGTATTTTTATAAATGGGCTGGGATTTAGCTCAGTTGGTAGAGTGCTCCGCTGCAGTCTCTGAGATCCCCAGTTCAATTCCCAGCACCGCATAAATGGGAGAAGGACCTGGCTACTCACTCCCAAGTCAATCCCGAAACAGTCAGCCATTGAAAACCCTATGAAGATTGCTATGAGTTGGATACCGACTCGATGGCACCTAACAACAACAACAACATTTTTATAAATATTTTATAGATGCAAGACCAAGCAAAATTAAGCAATATATCATTTAGGTCTAAAAAATGTTTTCAGTAAAACCATAAAGAACATCCCAAGAATGATAAAAGCACAACTAGAGTGCCTGCTTCTCCATGGAGGGGATAACTGCTCCAACCAGGGGAAAGTCACACAGTGGCAAAGTGCTTAGTGAGAGGTGGCCCCCTGGGCATTAATATTATTTGAATATCTCATAATTTATTTTTGCTATATAGGTTTTGCCTGCAGCTGTAGCCCTGTGGCATCCAATCCTGTCAGATTTTGGAAGCTAAGCAGGGTCGGGCCTGGTTAGTACCTGGATGGGGGGGACAGCCTGGGAACACCAGAAGCTGTAGGCCTGGGAGAAGGACCTGGCAACCCCCTCCCAAAAATCAATCTGCCATTGAAAACCCTATGAATAGCAGAGAAGCACTGACAATAGTGTTTCCCCTGTTGTACAGAGGGTCACTATGAGTCGGATACCGACTCGACGGCACCTAACAACAACAACAACATATACATTTTATATCTATTGTACATTTTAGAATGGATTTTTTTTTTTTTTTTTTTTTTTTGGCAGTACTGGGGGTTGAACCCAGGGCCTCACGCTTGTGTGCTTTATAAGTGCCGGACCACTGAGCTGCACCACTAGCCCTTTTTTTTTTTTTTTTTTCACTTTTTTAAGACAGAGTCTCACTAAATTACGCAGACTACCACTGGTCTCAAGCTTGCAATCCTCCTGCCTCCACCTCCCAACCTGCTGGGATTACAGGCGTACGCAACCACACCTGGCTAGAATGGAATTTATATAAGTAAGATGTTGGAATAATCTAACATCTATCCATCAGTGGTTATTTGTGAGGGGAGGGAACATGGGACATTTTTATTCCCAAATTTTGCCTTCCTGAATATTTTAATCACCCTAAAATGTATATATAACATTTTGATTTGAAATAAAAAGTAAAGAAAAATCAAAGAAAGAAAGAAAACCAGAAGGTACTGAACATTTGTAATTACTCATACTTTCTTTCATCTTCCCTCCCTCCTCTTCCACTTCCATTTTCCTAAAGAACAAGCTAGGATGAACAATTGACCAGCCTTAACAAAACTGCATTGGTTAATCTAAAATAATTTTGAGCATCAGACTCTATAGCTCAGTATTGATTTATTATACACACACACACACAACACATAAATTTATTTGAAATGCAGTTTCAGCTGAAATTAGCCCACACTCTTTGGAAATGAAAATTGTAGCTATGGGGTTATAATAATAATTCAATCACTCTATAGCCTAATTATTAGGAAAATGCCAGAAAACAGACATCCAAGGAAGAAACTCTCATTTCTTTTCTTTACAAAGCAATTTAGGTAAATTATAGACATTTCCCTGAAAAGAGCTGAGGAATATAAATAGAATTTTTACTGTGGTTCATTTATATTAATGTCTTCAGTTTAGAACTTCTTGGACTTTCCTTCCTTTATGATGCCAGATTTTGGTCCAAATTAAGATAATTTTATAAGACTAGTAAATTGCAAATCAAAAGAAGGGTGTTTTGTGTGTGGTTTCTATATTTTAATAGGAAAGGAAATTATTTCAAAGCATCATTTCCCATACTTAATGAATCTGAATGTATTCAAAACAAACCAAATTTTATTGTTTGGGAAATGAAACCACTTTGCAAAATTTGCCCTAACCTCACAGGTGTTTCATCTTCCATATGCTATTTGGTCACTTTCTGTGGTGTTGCCCTTGTGTGTGTGTGTGTGCATATGTGTTGTGTGTGTGTCCACATGCCTGTGTGTTTGTTCATCTCTCTTACTAGACAATGAGTTGCCTGAGGGTGAGTGTGTTAGCCAGCTTTCTGTTACTGTAACAAGTACCTGAGATAAACAACCTATAAAAGAAAAGGTCTACTTTGGCTCAAGGTTTTAGCAGTTTCAGTCCATGATTGATTGGCCTCATTGCTTTTGGGCCTGTGATGAGACAACATATCATGGTGGCAGCATGTGGCAGAACTATTCACCTCATGGCCAGGAAGCAAAAGAGAAAGGAAGAGGTGGGATGCCACAGTCCCTTTCAGGGGCACACCTCCAATCACCCAAAACCTCCTGCTAACCCCTTAATGTTTCCACCATCTCCCCAAAGTGCAAGCTGGGAACCAAAATTTTAACACATGAGCTCTGAGGGAACACCTCACATGCAAACTATAGAAGTGAGATAAATGGACTGTACTCCCCAAGGAATGTCTGCATTTGTACTTAGGTCCAATTACAGTGAATTTCACCTGCAGCCATAGTGTCCGATCCTGTCAGATCTCAGAAGCTAAGCAGGGTCGGGCCTGGTTAGTACTTGGATGGGAGATCTCCTGGGAACATAGATACTGTAGGCTTAGGAGAAGGACCCAGCAACCCACTCCCAAAAAACAATCAGCCATTGAAAACCCTATGAATAGCAGAGAAGCACGGCAAGTGTTTCATCTGTGCTACTTAGGTCACTATGAGTCGGATACAGAAGCTACGGTACCTAACAACAACAGTGAATTTCACAAAAACATTTATGTGGGCAGTTCCATTAGTCCTCAGGTGGGACTGATGGGAGGTGGGAAGGCAGTGAGATTAAAAATAATACCACAAATGAGAATGTGAGTGCTGCAGGAAATACCTCTCATTCATTCATTCATTGCACAATGTTATCATACACTCATTCTGATTACCTGGTCAGAATATGAAAATAAGTCAAGCAAATCCTGACCAGAGGAAAGCACACATACAAAATGGATTAATTCCAAGAAGGGAGGGACAAAAACAAAAGAGAAATACCTCACTCTGAGTTTCTAGGGTGAGAATGAATTTCAAGAGGCACAGATGCATAGAAATGGCATTCCCAGAAGAGGGAACATCATCAACAAAGTCTTGGACAGTGAGTTTGGGACACAGTGCATAGTTGGTTTGACAGGGGCAAAGACCTGAAATGCAGTGGCAAAATCAAAGCAAAAGGCTGAAAGGAACACAGAGAGAGATATTCTGCTGACTCCCAACAGCCAAGTCAGGGAGTTCAAACTTATGCCAGTGAGCAAAGGAAGAGTCCGTAAATGCTTTTTAGCAAAGACTTGGCATAATCTGACAATTTTAGTGAAAGTAATCAAGAGAAACCAGAGTGAGTGGAAAGGAAGTTGGAAATTGTTTTCTAAGACTATTGCAATCCAAGCAAGAATCAAGTTCTTCAAGACCCACTGGCAATTAAAAACAAAACAAACTAGGTAGAGATGGCACTTCCCTCTGTGACAATGGTCTACTAAAAACTTGCATCAAACATTTTAAGCTCCAGGACAAGACAAGGATTCCTGCTATCACTGTTTTCATTTTAGATTGTCCTTGAGGGCCTATCCAATGCAGCAAGACAAGGAAAAAAATATTAATAGTATATGTTTTTGGAAAGAAGTAAACAAAATTATCACTATATGAAGAGAATAAAATTCTGTTCATGATATATCTTTTAAAATCCACTGATAATTACTTTTTTTTTTTTTTTTTTGTAGCCTAGGCTGGCCTGGAACTAGTGATCTTGCCTTAGTCTCCCAAATCCTAGGATTACAAGTGTGCATCACAAGGTTCTACCACTGATGAATTTTTAGAAGACAGTTTAACAACGTGGCCAAATACCTGTACGTGGACTTAGAAATCTAAGAAGCAGGTATAAATCTCTTCACTTTTAAAGACACAGAAGAGGTTAGGCACTGTGGCACACGCTGTAATCCCAGGTATTCAGGAGACTGAGGCAAAAGGATCACAGGTTTGAGGTCATAGGCAGCCTGTGTAACTTAGCAAGACACTGTGTCAAAATGAAAAATAAAAATAAATAAAGATAGAAAAACTCCTAGTAAATATGTTTTTACAACAGCATCATAACCCTTTCTCTGAGAACAGGTCTGTGGAGATTAAACACACATTTAAATATTCAGAAACGTAGTTAACAGGTGTCCTAGCAAATGCACCACACCCTGAGAGGAATGAAATCATGTTCTAGGGAACATCTTCAACAGCATTTCTTACGGAAATCAGAGCAGTGACAGAAAGCTAATTTTGACTTCATACCTAATTTGAGATCAATGCACTAGAGATGGGGAAAATGTCCACTTTCAAGTCAAGCGCTGGTTTACAGCTACCTTCTCCTCTAGTAGCTCCCCAACTTTGTGTCTCAGTATGTAGGGTGTGAAGGGGAAACAACAGAGCTGGGTATGCTTACTCTCTTTACTGCAGGACAGATGACTTGTAGGTCTCCAAGTGGCAGAGAATGGGGGCAACCCTTCCTCATGTGACTGACATCAAATCCTTTTATAGGGTAACATCTCAAGGAACGAGTACCCTACAAAAACTGACTTACAAAATGCTGTGCACCCAAACATTCTCAACTCTGGGTATGCAGACAGTTAAAAGCAAGGATGCTGGAGCCACACTGTTTCAGTTTGAATCCCGATCCACAACTTACTCTTGTGTGACCTTGGGCAAGTTACTTAACCTCTCTGTGTCCCAGTTATGTCATCTGCAGAATGAGGAGGGTATGACAACAGCAGTTAGTTCTCAGGGTTATACTGAAGATTAAAATAAATGGGGTAATACAGTAAGGCTCTAATACAAGTGGTGTCACTACTCAGAATTATTAAGTTTTGCAAACAAGCAGGAAGGAATATTATTTCATTGTTAGAAAAGTACTCTTCATGAAATAGGCCCAGTGTAACAGGTATGCTGTCTGCAGTTCTGGGCATCTGCTAGACACTCTATTAACTGATATTTATCCCAAACCCATGAATGCCTAGAGTTGTGTTTGGAGTAGGGTGGGAGGAATAGAAAAGGAAAAAAAAAAAAAAGACAATCCTTTAACATAAAATATAGGCTGGAAAATTTTCTCTAAATATGATCCTCTTAAGCATCCAGGCTGAAAAGCACTTTCTCTCTAACCTCCTACACTCACTTTCTAGACTATCACCTCTTTTGGAAGGAAACTTAGCAGTAAAGAAATTCTGCCAGTATTAAGCCATTTTAGAGGATCATTTTCTACCCCCTCTCTTCCCTCAAAACGATAAAAAGAAAAAAGGAGGACTTAGGGTATAGTTCAGTGGTAGAGCACTTGCCTTGCCTAACTGGAACATGGCCTTGAGTGTGATTCCCTAGTACTATCAACGGATCTGAAACTACTGTTGTATACTGAGGAGGCTGTGACATGTGCAATATTCCCAATTAGGCAGTTTTTAACTATAATGCAGAATCCTCCCAGGGAACATCCATACCATCAGAAAACCATTATGTTAAATATGGCTTAAGGTAGGCAGATTTTGCTGTGTGTTAATTCTTTTAAATCTGGTAATCTATATGTGATAACTAGTAATGAGGACAACTTCACTCTTCAGCTACATGGGTTAAATGAGGCATATTAATCCTTTTGATGCCAAGTCAAAGGCCAATAACAGTTGCAACCCATTTGGGATACATGAGAATTCAAGGTTTTGCATCGTATCACCAACCCTGAAAAGGACTGTTTGAGGCCAAAGGACATAACATTGAAGGAGAAATGTCTCATAGGAGTATTTCTAAGCCAGGTATAGGTTAGATTAGAAAAATGAGTTGACCAAGTCAAAACTCAGTTGGTCTGGCACACTTTCAAGACCACCCTGGCTCACTGCCTCCTCCATACAGGCCTCCGGCCAGTGGCAGTGGCAGCAAGGAGCTATACCCCAGTCTTGCCAACTGCCCTGAAGAGTTCCCCTTCTCAGGACCTCTACTTAGAGAATGCTAGGTCCTTAGCTAGGTCAACGAAATGAATTTCAGGACAAGTCAGAGCATGAAACAGGGTTGAGGAGTTAGATGAAGGTAAGGGATAGTACAGTTCCATGGTAAAGCATGTGAGTTCTGAGAGAGAGACACCTCCAAGGAATTAATAGTACACATCTGAGACATAGATGCAGGCCTCTCAAGAGGAGTCACCCTGAATGTCTTCACAATGGATATATATATGATGTGAGGGCTTTGGAAGTTGCATTGTTCAATGGGGTCCTGGCAAGTACACTGTATAGATTTACAGATATGAGAAAGAGCATTGTTAAAATGCCAAGTTTGGGATAGTCAAGAAAATTCTTACTACATTTAGTAACAAGAAAATTACCTAGGCCTGTTAATTGCAATTATAATCCATAATCTGGTTTTGTGAGATTCTCAGGGAAGCACAGAATTCTATGCAGGCAGTTCTCACAAGTTTTCCTTTTTTGGTTGTGCTGGAAGTCTTGGGTGATAAAACTCAGACAAGATCCTGGAGTGAAAAGCCATTGCCCTCCCATGTCCCCCAAATTTTCCCTGTCTTTCCATCCTGCTTCACCAGGAGCTCCCAGGCTCCCCTATCCTTTGGACACACAGTGATCATCTTCAGCACCTTTTCTCCCCTATAAAAGTCCTTGCTCCATCCTTATTCTCTTTATCCTTTTCTGTATTCTCCAAGTTGTATACAACCATCATGTCTTAATTTATTATTTTTTTAAAACATAATGATTTAACCAAAGATATAGGCACAATATTCAGAAACCAATTGTTCCTTAAATAAACAGTACTCAAAATGATAGTTAAGGCACCTTAAGGATCCATGGTTTTGAGTGACTAAACCTATGCAATACTGACTACAGCCATACCATCCTGGTGTCCAATCTCATCAGATCCCAGAAAATAAACAAGGTCAGGCCTGGTTAGTACTTGGATAGGAGACTGCCTGGGCATACCAGGTTCTACAGGCTTGGGAGAAGGGCCCAGCAGCCCACTCCTGAAACAATCGTTGTGAGGTGCCCAACTCATAGTGACCCTATGTACAACAGAACAAAACACTCCCCAGCACTGTGCCATGCCCAGTACCATTGTCAGTGCTTCTCTGCTATCTGTAGGGTTTTCGATGGCTGATTGTTTCAGGAACGGCCTGCCAGATCCTTCTCCCAAGTCTACAGCACCTGGTAATCCTAGGCGGTCTCCCATCCAAGGTCTAACCAGGCCCAACTCTGATTAGCTTCTGAGATCAGATGGGATCAGATGCTAGTGTGGCATGGCTATAGACTTTGAAATAATCAGCTATTGAAAACCCTATGAATAGCAGAGAAGCACTGACACAGTGCTGGGCATGGCACAGTGTCAGAGAGTATTTCATTCAGTTGTACATAGGGTCGTTATGAGTGTCTGACTCCATGGCACCTAACAACAACAAAACTATGCAATAGAGAATAGCATTTTGTATTCAAAGTAGATTCCTTAAGAAAGGAAATGTGCCATATCTTCTGTAGTAAAAGCAAAGGTACCCAGGAGGGGGCCCAGCACCTTCCACCAGCCCCTCTGCTGGCCTGGATTTCCTTTTCTTTCTATTTACCCAACTCAGGTTCTCCCACCTAGACCACAGCTTGCCAGTGACACCCACAGGATATGGGCCTGGTGGGTAGGTGCTTCCAGAGTTAAAGAGGACAGTCCAGGAGGACATGGAACCATCAAAGCATGAAGTAATACCTCTCCTAGGGTATCACCCACCTGCCAAAATGATGGCTTCTCACCAGAGACAGTACAGCACACCCCAGTTCAGGTAGCAAAATATATTCCCAGGGGTCCTCTGTTAGGACCCGGAAGGTCTAACACTCATCCAATACAACGGCAAAAATGATATCTGAGAACATGTGAGAAGGACCCCAAGTTAGTCCCAGGTAGAAATCACCACAGCCAATCAATTCCTCTGCCTGTTGATGGATATTGGGGATGCAGTACATCAGTGCTCCCAGGTCCTTCATTCTTTCATATAGCCCAAGTGATCCCCACCCCCACAAACACACCCACACCCCAACCTGACGTTAGAAATGCCCACTGGCAACAATATTCCAAATTAAAATAGTTCACATAAATCACAGGAAAAGGCAGGAAAAACTCCCTAAAGTGCCTGATCCCAGACCATTGCTCTACAAATCACCTTTTCAAAGGCTTTACCTCCCTCACAGCAAAAACAGATTCACTATCAAATGGGACACTCATACATCCCTGGAGATTGTAGGAACTAGTAGACCCTTTATGGACTCTTTATGGAAAGCAATAGGTTAATATTTAATAGGATCACATTAACTGTTCAAAGGTAGTGCATGCCTATAATCTCAGCACTTTGGAGGCTGAGACAGGAGGACTGTTAATTGGACTGTCTCAAAAAACAACAAAAAAGAGTCCACAACATTGGGCTCAGTAAATCTGTTTTGGAAGAATTTATTCTCTAGAAATAACAAAAACCTACACTTGCAGATGACCACTAAACCATCACCTTGAGTAAGGAGAAGATGGTGATCCAAAGTCCAGCAACGGAGATAGGCTAGCAAACTGTTATCTGTCAGCTCAATGGACATTTAAGCAGTTGCTAAAAAGCAGAACTACGAAGATATAACCCAACATGGAATCTTGTTCATGGAGTAAATGTAGTTAAAAAAAAGGAAAAAGGCAGGCCTGTCTATCCATGCTTGGATATACATTTTTTTTAATGACAACTATCAGCCAAGAGAGGAAAGGAGGAAAGAGAAAATTAAATGGATAGTGGAGGGTGGTGAGATTCTGGGTGATTCTGTTGTTGCTATGCATGTTGCCATCATAGCGTTTTTTCACCATTTACAAAAGAACAATAATCAATTATCTGCCCACCCAGGTAACAGGGACCTGTGTGGGGGAGAGGAAGACAGATTTGTCAGCACACAATCAAACTCCTTCTCCAAAGAGCTGTGTGGTCTTCACCTGCAAAGCAGCCTCTTCCCTACACTGATGCCAAGACAAAGAGGCACCTGTGAGCCACAAAGGCGGTTTCCTTGGTTTCCCACTAAGGCTGCAGAGCCCAGCGGCCCCCTCCCTCCACTGAGCCTCCTAATGGGCCTTTTGTCCCACAAGGGAAGGGCTCTCATTAAAAGGCATGGTTAAGGGAAATGTATTTCCAGGACAAGAGATTTCATCATTTCTAGCATTAGCAACAGAATGGTGACAGAAGGTAAGTGGCAGATTTGCAATCACTGCGGTGCTTCTTGCCTGGAAATTGAAAACAGCCTCCCAGGGAGGTGACCCAGGAGCTAAGCATGGCAAGCAGCAGCAGGGGCCAGGCCTGGAGTCCCTGCCCAAGGTGGGACTCTGGGAAGCCACTGCAGAAAGCCAGGCAGCAGGATGGCCAGGCAGCCGGATGGCATGGTGGCATTTCTCAGAAACTGCACTTTGGTCACCTTTGGTGTTCTCAATGTCATCCATTACAAATGCATCACCATCCATTGCCTCAATTGACTTGTCCTAAATTACGGGAGCCAAGTGAGCTGTTCCTCCCAGGAGATCTCAGCAGTGGCACTCAGCATCTCCACACTTGCGGGAGGGGCAGGAGATGATGAGGAAAAGGAAAGGCCAGGCACTTGCGTCCCTTCTAACATCTCCTCTCAACAATATCCAAATGGAAATATGTAAAGCAGCAGTGTAGAACTGCAAAGTAAGTGAAGCAAATTCTATGTATGCAAAGTGGATCCCTACCTTAGCTTCAGAGGAGGACCAAATGGCCTCTCTGCCTGAGGTCACCCAGAACAGAATCAAGTATCTTTTCTCTAACACCAACAAGGCTTCATTTCTACTTCTCTCTGAACAATATTTGCTCATTTTTCTCCTTCATACTGATGGTGGGGATCTTTTCTTACCATAGCAAATCCACAATGCATAACTGGGCTTAGCACTCAGGCCCTCAATATGCAGAAGTGGAACTGAAATTAATAAATTCAAAATCAGAACATTGCATCTAAATGTGCTACCCAAGAGCAGTGCTACCCAAGAGGAATGTAATGCCAGCCACAGATGTAATTTTAAATATTACAGTAGTTACATCTTTAAAAAGTAAAAATGAAATTCATTTTATGAATATTAATTCAATTTATCCAAATTATCATTGCAATGTACAATGAATATTAAACATACTTAGGACCTGGCAACCCCCTCCCAAAAATCAATCTGCCATTGAAAACCCTATGAACAGCAGAGAAGCACTGACAATAGTGTTTCCCCTGTTGTACAGAGGGTCGCTATGAGTCGGACACCGACTCGATGGCACCTAACAACAATAACAACAATGAGATATTCTACATTCCTTTTTTTTGTACTAAATTTTCAAAGTCTGGTGTATATTTCACATCTGCCAAATATCTCAATATTGCCTAGCCACATTGCAAGAGGTCAACAGACAAATGTGACCAATGGCCACCAGATAGGAGAGCTCAGAGGGAAACTCCAAAACTCTACAGTGCATACAATACTTCTTTATAAGAGGAAACTTCTTTTGTAGTAATAATAATCTCCTTCCCTCCTCCCCTCACACCCTCCCTTTCACTAGATGGGGATTGAACCCAGGGCCTTACACACACTTTGCAAGTGCTCTACACTGGGCTGCTCCCTCGGGCCATTTTTATTATTCTTTTATTTGGAGACAGGGTTTTGATAAATTATGCAAGCTGCCTCTGGTCTTGCACTTGTGATCCTCCTGCCTCAGCCTCCTGAGTCCCTGGGATCAAAGGCAAGTGCCACCACACCCAGCACTGAATTTGTTTGATTTCAAGTTTTCTATTAATCTCTGTGGTGCCACTTTAGATTTGGGTTGTTGTTTTTTTTTTAATTTTTTTGGTTGGTTGGTTGGCTGATTGGTTTGAGGGGATGGAGGGGAGGTTGAGGTTTGTTTGTTTGTTTTTAAAACAAGGTCTCTCTATGTAGTCCAGACAGGTCTCAAACTCAAGATCCTCCTGCCTCAGCCTACCAAGTGCTGTGATTCCAGGTGCCCATCAACACACTCAGATTTGTTTTTAATAGAACTAAGTAAGTACCAAATAGGTGTCTATTTTCCCCTTTGCAAACTCTTGGATAAATATCTAGATCAGAAAATATTTAAAATAGATCCTCAAGACAGTCTTTACCAGGAGCCATATTTACTACGGAAAATTTAACAAACAGATAAGCAAGCCAGTTGTTACTCTAAGATATAGTACTTTGGGTGGTTTTTTCCCTACTTGTTTCAACAGGTAATTAGTAGCTCATGTTGTATTTGTTTAGTAATTATTACAAAAGAACTAAACATTTTCCTTCTAAAGGCTACTTTTCACATATGTTATACAAATGAACTATTACTAGTTAAGGATATAATGGGCTCATGATGACATTAATATCAGGGTCTCAGGAATGCCAGAGCCTCCCCTAGCAGTCAGCCTACTCCTACACCTGTCCACTGAGTGGTGAGGTTTGTCCTACACTCAAATAGTGACACACTTATATCCAAGCACTACCTAGGTAGGGCACCTGCACCCTCCATCCCAACTCCAGTCCTGGCCAAAGACCCAGAGAAGGAGACTTATATGCTCTTCCTACTTTCCTTGCTGCACCCCCATCCTACCATACTGTAGCCCAACCTATCCTGAACTTGAGGCCAGCTCAGCAATGTGATGCACTCGGCTACCTGCAGAGAGGAGGGGGAAATCAGCCCTTACAGTCATCCAGGAAGCCAGACCCTGCAGAAGTTAGTTTGCCTCAGAGGCCCACTGCACAAAGGACTGTCAGCCTCACTCGGGACCCTGTGCACCAGGAACCAAGATTAATGGAGCTCTAGACACCCACCAGTTAGACTGGCATCTGTCCCTCCCTCTGGGGCAGGAGGCAGCTACAAGAACAGGAGTCCCTTCACCCATGATTATCCCAAGTTTCTGATGTCAGAGGGAGCTGTTGTTTACCTCAGTTCCTGGGTGGAATCAATCATCTCTGAGGAGTAAGGTGCCAGACAGGTCATTTAAAAAAAAAAAAAAAAAAAAAAACTACACAATCTCCCTGGAGAATTGAAGCCAACTGCTCCACTAGGCCTCAGGAGACAAAAGGAGAGCTAGAAATGAGGCAGTTGCTCTGTAGAGCTGAGAAAAGGAAGAGTCCCTGGGACCTGCCAATCCAACAAGTCTTCAAACACAATGATTCCAAATGATAGTATTGATCCCTGCAATGTGTTAAATTATTGGGATTTTCTTCTCATGCATACTTTTTCTCTAATCCCACCTTTCTTCAAAGGTGGTTTCTTTTTTTACATGGGAAAAAGAATAAGAAATGTAAAAAACTTAAAAGCATTGTGCTGCACTGAATTCTATTCTCACATATATACTTTCCCCTCAGCCCTAAGGATGCATTTTCCAATATTTAATTCACATCAAGGATAAGCATTCACTGGGCTGGAGGTACAGCTCAGTGGTTCAGCACTTGCAGAGTATGCAAGCGCAAGGCCCTGGGTTCAACCACCAGTACCACCAAAACAAAATAAAAAATTAAAAAAGGATAAGCATTCACTGATTGAGAAGGAAATACCTAAATCACCCAGACACACCTCAGAAAATCACTCCAAGTGTAGTAGGTGCCGATCTAAGAAGGGTGAGCACTGAGGTTGGAAGACAAAGGACATACATTTGCCTGTTCCCTAGCATTTACTCAAGCTGACTAAAGCTAGGGGGAGCAGCAGCAAGGATAAGCTACAAGGCACAGAGCTTTTGACAGCCTTCCAGGTGACACTGCCACACTAGCACTGGTTGACTTAAAAGGATAACTGGGACATGATCATTGTTAAGGAAGATGGGTTGGGAATCTTGATTAGCTCTGACTGCTCTGTGTGTTCCTACTGCCATGGTGACTCTACATTAGCCCAGCACATCACAGCAAAAGTTTTCTGCTGTACCAAGGTGAATGTGTACAAGCATTTCTTTCTCCTCCCTGGAAATCAATAGTACCTGGCATTCATATTTGAACAAACCAACTGCAAAAACAAATTTATGAGGCAATGGGTACTTGTCAGTAAGGAATTGTTATTAATATTTTAGTTACGGTAATGTTTTATGGTTATGTTAAAAATAGAATCCTATCCTTTTAGAGAAACATATTGAAGTTTTTAGATCAAATGGCATGATATATGAGAATGTGCTTTAAAGAAATCTAGTAAGTACAGGGAAAGGTTAAGAGAGTATAGAAAAAATAAGATAGAGTATTTGCTAGTGATAGTTAAGACTGGTTGATAGCTACGTGGGGTTCATTTTGTTATTCTTTCTATTTTGATATGTATTTGAAATTTTGTTGTTGTTGTTGTTGTTAGGTTTTTTTGTTTTTAAAGAGTACCTAGTAATCAAGGGGGATGGAAACAAGCTGCTTTCTCTAGGGCCTTTCCGGGAGGCCTATTTTGTCCCTTCTCAACTCCCCATGGCCCAGGGGTATCACAGGATGTTCAATGTCAACGCAAGAAGAGAGGGTGCATCCATCCTATTTCTTTTTAATACTACAATCCTGGTCCCTATCTCTGTGTGCCTCAAGAGAGAGATTTAGCTTTTGATCACCTCAGAGGAACAACATCCTCTGGGATAATGAAACTGACAAGATACAGTCTACAAAGTCCTATGGTTGACATTGAAAGTCTGAAAACATTGCTGTGTTCTGCATCCGGAAGTTAACAGTGCATGACAAAGACACACTCTGTGGTAAGAATTTAATTTAGCGCAGACATGGATGCCTTATGAGACAAACTGGCAGTGATTTCATGGGATAAGAAGAGAAGTGAGAATATAAAACAAAGAATAATTCCCCGTCTCTACATTGCTTCCTTTCAAACCTGTAGATGTCTTAAAATCATCTATAACCTATTACCCAGCAATTCTAATTCTAGGAACATATTCTAAGAAAATAACTGGGCAACTGCACAAAGGCATGCAGTGCACTGATATGTATCATGTCTTTGTTAATAACAGAAAAAAAAAAAAAACCCAAATGCCCATCAGTAAACAGTTCTAGATTCGACATACAATGAAATTATAAGGAATCTTTAATAATGCTGATGTCTGAAGTATACCACTTAGTTTTCAAATAGATCATATAGAATCATATCTTTGTTTTAAAACAAAGTGTGTGTGGTATGAATAGGGAAGAGCTTGTATGTACAAAAAAATATTAACAGTGGTATTTTATGGTTAGTAATATTAGTGGGTTTATCTTCATAGGTTTTCTGCGTGGTCTGAATTTTTTTCAATAAGCATGCAATCTCTTAGCCCCCTCCACCTCCAAAAAAGCTTTTTTGGTTGATTGGTTGGTTGGCTGTCGTTGGCTTTTTGAGACAGGGTTTTACTGTGTAGCCTGGCTGGTACCTATTTGCTCTACAGCCCAGGCAAGCCTCAAACTTGCAATTCTCCTGCCTCCACCTCTTGACTTTCAGGATTATAGGCACACTCAGCTCCAAAAATAAAACAACTATTTTTTTAAGACAATAACAACAATACCATGATGGTGCTTAAAATAGAAAAGACAAGTTGCCAGAGCTGGACAGAGGTCAAGGTGGCAATCCAAGTAAATAACCCCAGGCTTTGACGGCCAGAGGGTTAGCACTCTCCCTTCTTTCCAACGACACCTTGCACTGAGCACTTACACTGTTCCAGGCGTTGGAGAGGGAATGAATGGGACACAATTTCCTGCCTTCTTGGGGTTTTCTGCCTAATGGGGGTAAAGGACGCATTTATGTAAACAAATAAAATCCTGGGGCAGAAGGGGGAAAGGCTAATGCTACCTGACTGCTAACCGACTGGCAGGAGTAGGTGAGAAGGGCTGTCCACTATGTCCAGAAGCTTTGGGATGGTCACCCAAGGCACGCAGGATGGTGTGATCAGCTAGGGGCAGGGGTGCAGACACTGAGCAGCTCACCCTTACCCCAAAGAACCTAAAACAGGAGGAGAGGGGGCGGAGACAGGGCGATGGGCAGGGCTAGGGCGGTGGCCAGGGCTAGGGCGGTGGGCAGGCCCAGAGCACAGAGGGCCTCAAACGCCCCACAGAAGAAAGCACCTGGGGTCCACCTGAGGGCACTGGGGAAACTCTGAAGGGTCTAGGCTCTCCCAACGTGTGTCAGTCAGGCGACAGTGCAGAGACACAGTGGCTAATGGGCTATATAATAGCAAAGAGCTCCTGAATGACTGCTATGGAACAGCAGCTGGGCTCAGCACTCGGTGGACGTTAGCTGTTTAAATACCCCAGTGCCCCAGAAGGGGACTGTTGTTACCCCTGACTTGCAGGTGAGAAAGTTGGCACTTGATGCAGTTCAGCACTTTTCCCAAGTTCACACAGCTAAGAAGTGGCAGAGCTAGGAGATCATCCTGGGATCCGTGGCTCACACCCATGTTTGATGCTGAGAGATGCTATGATAAATGTCAAACTCTGTTTTTTCCCAAGTGCTCTGTGACATTTACCAGTAACCACAAACTCACAACTCAATTCCTACTAAAAGAAATTTGGTTGATATGCAACAAGTGGGTTAAATGAAGAGGCTTCTCAGCCACAAAAACAGGACTTCATGAAAAAACCTGCAAGGAATAAGGTGACATTTAATCTGTGAAGGGCTTACTTTTTTTAACTCAAGAGAAATCATTAGGGAATAGGTTTTTGTTTTTTGCCTTTTTAATAAGTAGCACAGTAAGAAATCTGAGGCAGGGACTAAGGGGAAAATACAGTAGGGGGAGGTTTCCAATTTTAAATATGAGAGAAGAACTGAAAATCAATAACATTATCATTAAATTGAGGAATTGGGCCAGACAAACACAGGTGGAGGGAGGGGGAAACCTCCAGTGACACCAGAATTGTTTAAGGACATGGAGAAATTGGCAAGGACATGCAGAAATTTGGTGCCAAGCTGAGGAAAAAAAGAACCCTCAATCAAGATATATTTACTAAGCAACTATACAAATACAGTAAACCAGACAAAACCATTAAAAAGAAAAGGCTCCTGCCCATGCACCTTATAATTTACTTGGACAGGAAACACACACACACACACACACACACACACACACACACACACACACACAATCTTGTACATAATGGCTGAAGATAAAAAGAACAGGAAATGTGCTCTCCAACTAAATGGAACACAAGCTCTGGCTTCGGTGCCACAAATAAAAACAGTGGCTATTCCAAGCAAAAGATTGGGATGAATAAATGCCTAAAAACTGGAAATGCAAGGATTTTCAGAGGATAGTCAGAGTAGGGCAGTAACTTTGGGGAACAAAGCTAATTCTTGAAATGTGGGAAGTTATAAGGGGAATACAAAACATGGGAGGTAATTAACACTTATTGAGCACTTGCTCTTTGCCAGACACTGTTTGACCAGTTCATTTATTTCATCCTAACAACTGTGGGAGGTAAGTAATTCTTCCTAATTTAAAATGAGAAAACCAAAGCCCAGAAAAGCTAAGCAACTTGAAAAAAGTGCCACAGCTATCTAGTGAGTCCATACTCAGCTTTCTCTGACTCCTCCAGCTGCTTCTACCTATCACTTCATTTATGTAGCATCGACTATATGCTCACTATTATTAGGGAGTGGTCTCCCGTGATATGTGCCAGATTACAGCTATTCACTCACTCCAGGATTTGTGGGTATTCTTATGGGAAACCACTGATCTATTTTTAGGGGATAGAACCATCTCTGAATTTAGGGCACAGAGGAATGAAAGACTGATACATCTAGACATTACTAGACTAGATTGTGCTTCGACAAAGTGACTGACTAAACTATTTAAAACTTTGGCTTAAAATGTTACTGCTTATAGATGGGAATGCAAAATGGTACAACCACTTTGGAAAACAGTTTGGCAGTTTCTTATTGAGTTAAACATATAGTTACCATATGATCCAGCAGTCGTACTTCTGGGCATTTACCCAAGAGAAACGAAAATTTATGTTCACATAAAATCTATATGCAAAGGTTTATAGCAGCTTTATTCATAATCAAGCTAAACTGGAAACAACTTACATGTCCTTCAACAGGTGAGTGGATAAACAAACTGTGGTATATCCATACAGTGGACAATTACTATTTGAAAAAAGCATTAACTATTGATATATCTAACATATGTAAATCACAAAAAATTATTAAGTGAAAGAATCCAGACTCAAAAAGATACTTAATATATGATTCTAAATTATGATAATCTGGAAAAGGCAAAATTTCATAGGGTTACATGAGGACTTTTGTATGTGTGTGTGATGGAATTGGTTTTTATCCTGATTGTGGTGGTATGTAATGGGTAGAATAATGGGCCTGAGTGATATAAACACCCTTACATTCTCAGGACTATAGACAGGTGAAAAACTCAACAGGAGGAAACTGAAGTGGGAAAGACTATTTCAAAGAACTACTGGAAACTTGCCAAGTCAGAAATCTCCCATCAATACAGTTGTTTCAAAACTAAGAGGCAGATCCCACAATAATGGATGACCTACCAGGAATTTTAGCAGCTAATGGAGGTGTACTTTGAGAAATGCTATAAATGCAGTATTTTCCTCTGAAGAATTGATGTTACAAGAGGGATCCCCTTTGCTGATCACTCGCTCAGTTGGTAGAGTGCCACTCTGCACTCTCTGAGGCCCTAGGTTCGATCCTCAGCACTGCAAAAAATGGGTGAAGGATGTGGCAATCCACTCCTGAAGCAATCCAAAAACAATCAGCCACTGAAACCCTATGAATAGCAGAGAAGCACTGACATAGTGCTGGGCATGGCACAGTGTCATGTTAGGGACCATTTTGGTCTGTTGTATATAGGGTCACTATGAGTGGGACCCAACTCACTAGACAGCACCTAACAACAACAACAAGCCCATCCCACCTTCCATCTCTAGCTCATCAGTATTATTAACTCTCCTAGTTTTCAACAAAGCTGAATACAGTTCCCAATTTTCTTATAGTCCTCCCTGCCTCTCTGAGTCAGAAAAGCTGAGTATGGATTCACAAGATAGTGGTAGGACTTTTTTCAAGTTGCTTAGCTTTTCTGGGCTTTGGTGTGTCTCTCTCTTACCTGCTGGGCTGAGGATCAAACCCAGGCCTTTGTACATGCTAGGCAAGCACTTTACCACTGAGCTACATCCCCAGCACGCCACTTCTCTTTAAAAACGGTTTTTTTAACTATGCCCCACAGCCAATCAAAAGTCCCTAAAATAAGTTACATATGTCAAAGTAAAGATTTCCAAAATCAGCAAAGACATCAACAAATATTCAAATGCTTTCTATGGATAAGACCTTGGAAAGCACAAAGAAACAAAAAGTACAAAGAAAAAAATACATGGATGGTCCTGGTCTCTGCACGTGGCTTACAACGTCACTAAATACGTGATCAAAACCAATAATAACTTAAGAAAAAAAATAAGATCATATACAAAACAAATGTTTCAGGATCTCAAAATAAAGAGAGGTTGTTTATAGCCAGAAAAATCAGGGAAGAAAAGCTTTGCATGGGAGATGATAATAATAATAATAATAATAATAATACAGGAATGATGGAAATGATTCCTCCAAGACAGCACATCTTAAAAGAGAAACCTAGAAACTCTACTTGCAAAATCTCTCTCTTAGCATACACTTCCCTAAGAATTGAACAGGACTGTAAAGGAAAAAAGTGAACTCATTTTCAAAAATAATTTATGAATTCCAAATTTGGATTAACAGCTAACTCCACCAAAATTCATTCTTTACTTATCTTTGCTAAAAGTAAATGTGACTGCATTTCCTGATGGTTCTGTGTTTTTTGGTTATCCCCACCTTATGTGCACACTTAGAAGGTTGTACCCACCTGTACCCTACCTACAATTGAGCCATGTGGGCTGGTTCTAGCTGACTGGGAGCCTTTCTACCCAGTTTGTAAAGCATAATGAAGGCTGCCAGAACTATATTTATTGCTGTCATTGTTGTTAGGTGCCGTCGAGTCAGGTCCACATTATTAATTAGGAACAGGAAAGGTACCACCACAAGCCAACCCCAGTGTTAACACCCTTTAGCAACTGGCAGTGTTCTTTCTGCTCACTCACTCACCAAAAGATGTGCAAAAGAATGTTCATAATACACTGTCCACTCTAGTGCCATAGTGGAAACTATCCTATTATCAACAGTTAATGGATAAATAAACTGTGAGATATTCATATTGTGGAATACTACAGAACAATAGGAATAAATGTGACAAGCATAATGTTGGTCAAAAGAAACACAAAAGAAAACAGTGTGGTGTGTGTGTGTGTGTGTGTGTGTGTGTGTGTAGTTAAAAAAAAAAAAAGCAAAACTAATCTATGGCATCAGAAGTCAGAATACTGGTTACCCTGGCATGAGAGGACTGGAAGGAACACTAGGGAGATTTCTAGGGTACTGAAAATGTCTGTTTCCTAGACTGTGGTTATAAGGAGCCTTCACTTTATGAAACGTCATCATCCTGTACACTTAATGATAACACTCTTCTGTATGAAAGCTTATTTCAATAAAAAGTTTCCCTTAAAAAACCATCTGCTGTATTAAAGGATTATAGTAGGATGAGTAAAACACAACTTATAATTGAAGAGCAACATGTGTATCCACATCTATAATTTTTTGTTTAAACTTCTTATTTATGTGTGAGTTTATTTAGTCAATAAGATGTATATTTAGATCGGGAAATAAATATATACTCACAGTGATGTCATAATAGTAAAGAAGGATAATGCTAAAATTAAGGATCTCTGCTTTGCACACAGATCAAAGAAGATGATTTATTACTCCATTGGTGCTGGTAGAAGAGGAGGAAGGAGAAATGGAGAAGAAAGAAGGAGAAGCAGGAGAGGGAGTGGAAGGAGAACAACGTGATGGGGAGGAGAACTTCAGGCTCTTTAAAATCTCGGGGGGGGGCCGGCAGGAAGGACAGTCACCAGAACATGCTCTGTCTCTGGACAATTTTTTGTTAAAAAATTGTTACAAGCCAAGGGGCAGAGACTAGATGTCCCCGGAACTCCTACTCTGTGTGCACCACAGCCTGGCTCAGGAAATAACAAATCAGACTGTGGACTGATCCTGGCTGGGAGCTCTAACCCCAGCAAGCCACTATGTGGTCCAGGTACTGCCCTTCCATATATCACTATCCCACATATTTCATTAACCACAGAATCTCCCTCCTCACCAATAATCAATCATAGCATGTATCTTCTGTTCAAGTGAACACTAAGTGAAGAGAAAACCCCTTTCTTGCCCTCCTAGGTCAGGTCCCATAGTGAATGGCCATCCCCACAGCATTTGGAGGTCAGGGTATCCTGATGACTGTGAAAGGAGAACTGCCTTCTTAAGCATGGTATAAGATGCAGCCCCAAGGTCAAGCCTTGGCCTTCATCCCCTGGCATGGTGAGCGCCTACTCGTACAGCTAGCACCTGCTGGTGGGGGTGGGGGCCCTTCTCAGGGACTGCGGCAGACAATCTTGGCAAAGATGCTGGGAACAGCCTGGGTCAGGCAACGTTGGCCTCTGGCACTTGAGAAAGGCCACGCGCTCTCCCGCAATACCCACAGAAAATTGTCACCTGTCAATCACTTGACCTAAATATTCCAGTCACTGGGGGAGTGGGGGGGAGGTTAGTCGGAGCATGCTCAGTGATTGGGATGACATCACTTAATCAATGCTGGGGACGGGAAGGCTGCATCAGCAGCCTGGAGCGGGCTGCGAGGAACGTGTTGGCGAGGACCAGGAGGCTCGCATTATCTCGGTCCCACCCTACACGGCTCGCATACAAAGCGGGCACCGCCGGCCACACACTCTAGGGACAGCGGGAGGGGAAGGGGGTGGGGAAGAAGGCTTACTTATTTCATTTGACGTGTTTCTTTAAGAACTAAAACCCACTGGTATTCCCTCCCCCACCAGCGGCCCGCGGTGCGGAGAGGGAGCTGGCTGGAGGAGGGGAGACGGGGAGGAGGTGAGGGGAAAGGTGGGAAAGGGTGACCAAGAGAGAAGAGACCCAGCCACACAAAGTAACTTCTGCTCTTGGCACTGAGGGGCTCTCTGGCTGCGCTCTGGGCTCCCTCGCCCCACAGAGGTGAACAGTCTCCTCACCACCCCACTCTAAGCACATGAGAAGGTGGGGGTCGGTCCAGCAGGGAGGGCGACACCCAGGGCCGCCTGGGGTGACAGGAAGCCGGGGATGCACCAGGCATCCCGGAGGCACCAAGACCACCAGGGTCCCCTCCACCTCACCACCCCACCCCACCCCGCCTCCTTCCGCTCCTGGAGCAAGGTGAAACTGCATCTACCGGGCAAGGATGTCCAATCCCTTTTAGGCTAAGGTCTTCCGAAGAAACCAATCGAACCGACGACTGGAAGCATCTGTGGGTGGCAGGGCTCACACTTTTACCAAGGGCCTGGGCACCCGGCGGGAGCGCAGCCCGCACACAGCCCTCACGCGGTGGCTAGTTCGAGGAACAATAGGCCCACGGGCCCCCACCCGCGAACAATGGCGGACCTGGCCTTCCTCGACCCCCGCCCCCACCCACTCCCCGCTCCCCTCCCTGCCGGCGGAAGCGCGCTGCAGCGAGGGCCGAGGGTTCTGCTCCGGAGGGCGCCCCAGTACCTCCGCGGTGGGGGGCTGCAGCGCGGGGCGCAGAGCCACTTACCCCGATCACCACCGTCTCGTCGCCTTTGAATTTGGGGATGAACTTGTCCCCGCGGAGGATCTCCGCTTCGTTGAGGGGCCGGAACCTGCACATCACTTTGATGCTGCACTCGGCTGGGTCCGCCATCGCGGCGGGCGCGAGGGCGCGGGGCGCGAGGGGGCCGGGCCGGGGCCACGGCGAGGCCGCGCCCGCTCCGCCGCTAGGCCGCCGTCTGCAGCCGCCCGCAGAGCCCCTAGCAGCTCATCGCGGGCCCGGCGGGCCGGGCAGTGCCCGCGGCTCCCACACCGGACAGACGGACAGACGGCTTTCCAGCCTCTGGCCTCGCCGGCTGCAGACCGCCTGCACCGGCCCGGCCCTGGCCCTGCCCCGCGTCCCTGGCCCACCTGCCTGCGACCACGCGGCACGGACGAGGCGATGCGCAGGGAGCCAGCCTCGCCCGGCTCAGACCTCCCGGGCTGCCGCACGCCCAGCCATCCTGCATCAGCACCAGCGGCTCCACCACCTCGGGCCCGCCCCTCCGCCCCGCCCTCCCTCCGCGCCCGCCCGGGACCGCGACGTCACCCGGAGATCCGCCCAACCGCGCCCTGCTTGCCCCGCTCTGAGCGCGGCGCATCCCGGGACTTGTAGTCGGTCTACCTGCGAATGGAGAAGCCAGGACGCTTGGAGTTGGTTTGTGGAGTCACTGGCAGTGCCTGGGTTGCAACCTCAGAGAACTCCCGGTCTGATCTGGCTACATATGTCAAGAACAGAATGCAATAGGTCTGTTCTGTCCAATATTCCCAGTTAAAATCTCTGTAAATAACCAGGTTTGTACCATCTCTTCACATCTTTTCCTGAGTCCAAGAGAATACTTCTTAAGAGGAGGTAAAAGCCAACCGTTACTGAGCGTTTTCTCTGTGTTGAAGGGTTTTATAAGACTTCTGAGGGAAGTGGTAGGAAAATGAGATATGCATGGATATCTGAAAGCCAATTATATCTAGAAATGCCTGTACATAGATAGCAATTCATAATATAGTTTGGGTCTGGTGCTGCTTTTGTATCTAATGACAATTAGAGACATTTTCTTTTGCAAATAGAAAACAAAAACAATTCCTACGCACCCACAGATTTAAAATAGTATTTCAGAGATTTTGGGAACAACTGAGGCCTGCCTGTGAATCCCAATTTAAGAATCTCTCAGCTGGGTCTGGTAGCACATGCCTGTAATCTCAGCCATCCGGAGGCTGAGGTGGTAAGGTACTGAGCTCAAGGCCAGCCTGTGCTACATAGTTAAAACCCTGTCTCAAAGAGGGGGAGGGGCATCTCGGTAACTATTAGTCACAGATCAATTTGCAGAACTTCAGCCTACTGCTTATTTAGAACACTACATAATGAACACAATATATACAAAACCAAGACCAAAATTCTTTGTGTAACCCAGCCCCTACAGTCAGATTTCCACATACTTATTTAGCTTCATCTCTTGCCACTTCTTGTCTTGGTATCTTAGACTATGACAAATACCAAGCTATTCATGACTTCCTCCACTGAATTCATGCCTTGCTTACTTCTGATATCTTGTTGAGGCCATTTGCTCTCCTGGATCACCCATTCAGGCCCGTAAGTAAGCAAGCATATCAGGGCTTTTGTGGTGGAAAATGATGGAAACCTAATGATGGAAACTGAAGCAGAATTTATCAGAATACAAATTAACCATGCTTATTCAATAAGTGATTAAACAACTGAGCCAGAGAAAGGGAGACTACCAGGAGTCCATCTAGAAGCCTGGCCTCACTCTTTCTCACTCAAGACAAAGTCTCCACATGTCAGGAAACACAGTTACCAACAACCTATAGGTGTTATTCTTCAACTTCCACCACTGGATAAGGATAGGTGTTTTCAAGAGCTTTGGTTTGAAAAATTCTAGGGAAAGCCTATGAATAGCCTCAGCTTAAGCTGGTGTTTCCTTCTAGACCAATCAACCAGAGTTAGACCAGTCAGCAGACCAATCAACCAGATCTCTTGTGAGATCATGAAGGAATGCCTTAGGAAGGTTCCTGAAAGAAGAAGGTATGCTATCACAAGACTGTAGGCCATGTGGACAGAATAAGTAGTTGTCCATTCTACCTTTCCAGCACAACCCTTCTTTCTCAGGAGGACTTCCCTGACTCTTGAAATACCCACATAAGAACGGATGATCCCTTATGTGCCCCTGTTGCCTATAACTATATTGCTACACTTGGACACAGAAATCTGCCACAACTTTGTGTCTCTAGCATCAAGCGCATGGTGGGCAGCATGCTGAATACGTAACTCACTGTAGGAGGAAATTCTACCTAAGGGTGAATCCCACCTCTGCCCCTTACCAGATGTATGACCTATGGCAAGAAGTTTCATTTCTTTAAGACTTGGTTTGATCATCTCTGTCACTGGAATAACAATATCTTCTCAGAATTTTTGAGCAAATAAAAAGGGAGAATGCTTCAAAAGCACCTATCATGGTGCCTGGCAGGTACATGATATAAGATCTTAAATTTTAAATAGTATTATTATTATTACTGGGTGCTGAATATATGATTGTAAAATAATTGGTTGTTCAGTTCATTTTAGGAGCACATCTGTTGCTTAAGTACAGGTATGCCTGGGAACACAAGCGCTCTGCACTTTCTGTTAAGAAGACATACCCACTAAAATGAACTTCTATGAACCATCATAAGCAGTACCAGTTTAGTTTCCTCTCCTCAGATGCAGTGAAAGTAAGTTTTAAGAAATACAAGTGCCGCTTTCTCCTCCATTGTCACTCTAAGTACTTCTCTCTCAGGCACTGGCTAAGAAACCAAATTGTGCTACAGTTTAAATATGATTTGTCCCTTCAAAAACCCATGTTGAAATTTGGTCCCCAGTGTAACAGTGTTGAGAGGTAGTGGGCCCTTTAAGAGGTGATAAGGTAGCCAGGTGCAGTGGCACACGTCTGTAATCCCAGTGGCTCTGGAGGCAGAGGCAGGAGGATTGCAAGTTCGAGACCAGAGGCAGTCTGAGTAACTTAGCGAGACCCTGTCTCAAAAAGTAAGAAAATGGGCTGAGGGTGCAGCTCAGTGGTCCAGCACTTGCAGAGCACGCAAGCACAAGGCCCTGGGTTCAACCCCCAGTACCACAAAAAAAAAAAAAAAAGTGATAAGGTCACTAAGAAGGATTAATGCCTTTCTCACAGGAGTGAGTTCCCACTTTAATGGGACTGAATTGGTTACCACAAGAGTGGTTGCTCATAAAGCAAGTTTGACTTCCTTGGCTCTCTTTCTTGTTTTCTCTTGCCCAATGATCTCTTCCACAGGTGCCCACTTGCTTGTTCTGCTTTTCCACCATGTATGAAGCAGCAAGAAGCCTTCACTAGAAGCCAAGCAGATGTCAATGCCATGCTCTTGGACATCCAGAACCATGGGCTAAAATAAACTTATTTCTTTATAAATGCCCCTGTCTCAAGTATTTTATTATAATAACAGAAGAACCAAAATTTCATAGTATACTGGAGGGCAAAATTCAATACCATTTTCCCTCAGCCCACCAGAAGATGCCCATAACCTTGAATACACTGGTTTAACCGCTGAAGAGGTCAGAACCATGCATAACGTGGCATAGACAGAGATCTACCAGTGTGTCACTGGACTCACTCTTCATTCATTCATTCATCTATGTATCCATCAACTATTAACTGAGCAAATGGCATCTCTTACCACTCTATACATCCAAATTTATTAAATGAACCATTACTAAGGGGATTACCATAGGACTCCATTTGAGAGAGGATTGCAAAACAAATCACTGCCCTCAGACAACTTAGACATGAATCAGAGTTCAAAGGATAAAGACCCAGTGGTATCTGAGAACACTTACTAGAGGAAATGGGCTAAATAAGATTCAAAAAATATTTAAAGGGCCACCAAAAAAATAAAAAACAAGAGAAAAATTGATAAATTTTACTATCCCCAAATGTAAAACTTTTGCACATGAAAGAACTCTATCAACAAAGTAAAAAGGACAACCCACAGAATGGGAGAAAATATTTGCAATAATGTGTCTGATAAGGGACTAACATACAGAACACGTAAAGAACTCTTATAACTCACAACCAAAAACAAACAACTTGATTAAAAATGGGCAAAATAATTGAATAGTTTCTTCTATTTCCAGAGAAGATAAACATGTGGCCAATTAGCACACAAAAAGGTGCTCAGCATCACTAATCATTAGGGAAATACAAGTTAAAACCACTAGACCCATTAGAATGACTACTATTAAAACACATATAGACAGAGAGAGAAAGAAAAAAAATAATAATTGTTGATGAGGATGTGAAGAAATTGAAACTTCTATCCATTGTTGGTGAGAATGTAAAAAGAGCAACAGCTGTGGGAAACAGTATGTCTGCTCCTCAAAAATCGAATTAAAAAATTACCATATGATAGCTGGGTTCGGTGGCGCACACCTGTAATCCCAGCAGCTAGGGAGGCAGAGGCACAAGGATCGCAAGTTCAAGACCAGAGGCAGTCTGCGTAACTTAGCGAGACCCTGTCTCAAAAAGTAAAAAAAATGGGCTGGTGGCACAGCTCAGTGGTTCAGCACTTGCAGAGCATGCAGGCACGAGGCCCTGGGTTCAACCCCCAGTACCACAAAAAAAAAAAAAAAAAAAAAAAATACCATATGATCCAGTAATTCCACTTCTAGGTATATGAGGTATGATCAAAAGATACAGTGAATGTTTAAATTTGAAAAGTACTATTACAATAAAAGATACATTGACATTAATCCCCCTCAAAATACTCCCCCTATCTTCAAACACAATTATTTCATCATTCTTGCCACTTTCTGAAGCAGTTCTGGAAGTTCTCTTTGGTGAGTATCTTTAGTTCTGCCCTCATGGCTGCCTTGATGTCCTGAATCAATCCAAAACATTTACCTTTCATGGTCATTTTGACTTTGGGGAAGAGCCAGAAGTTGCAGAAGTGCATAAGGTTAATGAGAACATTCCAGAAGCAATATACAACACAGAGCATTGTATGATGGAGGATGAAACCAAAGACATTCATGAAAGAGGACTTCCAGAACTGTGTTAGAAAGTGGCAAGAATGATAAGTGTGTTTGAAACCAAGAGGAGTATATGAAAGAGAACTAATAGTAATGTGCTGGGATTTAGCTCAGTTGGTAGAGCGACACTCTGCAGTCTCTGAGGTCCTGAGTTCGATTCCCAGTACTGCAAAAATGGGAGAAGGACATGACAATCCACTCTCAAGGCAATCCTGAAACAATCAACCATTGAAAACCCTATAAGGGTCGCTATGAGCCAGACACGACTTGATGACACCTAACAACAACAACAATGGTAATGTGGCTTTTACTGTAATAATCTTTTAAATTTAACAAGTCACTACAATGTTTAATCAAATCTCCTATATCCTGAAAGAGTTAAAATCAAATACTTGGATAGGAAGGCCCCAGAATGGAGAATAGAGCTGAGCAGTGAAAGAGAGTAAGCAGACACACCTCCAGCCAAAATTCCCTATGGGAGAGAGGGAACCAGAGAACTTAGCCAAAAAGTGATTTGTCTTCTCCTCTCAGAGTGGTACTGGGGACTGATACCTCAAGAGAAAATCACTCACTAAGAAGATCCCCAAACAAAACATGAAGAGATAGCCATCCCTATAGATGCACAAATTACAAATCAGAAACAAAAGAAACCTGAAAAATCAAGGCAACATTTCTCCTTCCAAAAGGTCAAAATTCTTTAACTACAGAATCCAAAGATACTAAAATGCCTAAAATATCAGGCAAAGAATTCAAAAGTATACTTATAAAAATGATCAATGACTTCAATGAGAAAAAAATAAGTAGATGAATGAAATAGGAAATCAATACAGGACCTAGGTCAGAAAGTCACCAATGTAAAAGATAAAGGTAGCAAAATGGATGAGAAATACACCAAAGAAGTTGAGATTTTGAATAAAAACCAAGGAGAAATGTTGGAAAGGAAAAACTCAATAAAACAAATAAAAAACACAGTGGAAAACATCACTGGTAGACTAGATCAAGCAGAAGATAAAGTATCAGGGATGGAAGACAAGGTTGAGAAAATACTGCATTCAGACAGCAACAAAGAAAACAAAAAGAAAAAGAATATGACTACAATATCCAAGAACCCTAGGACACAATCAAAAGAACAAACCTATGAATCCATGTGGTAGAAGAATGAGATGAGATAAAAACCAAAGACATAAAAAAATCTATTCAATAAAAGTATAGCAGAAAATTTCCCAAATCTGAGGAAAAAAATGGGCATCCAATCACAAGAGGCATTTAGAATAGCAAATAGACGTGACTAGAAAAGAATTGCCCCATGATACAATAGAGTTAAAATGCCAAAGACAGTATTAAAAACTGCAAGAGAAAAATACCAACTCACTTACAAAGGCAAACCTATCAGAATAACATCAAACCTCTCAGCACAAACCCTAAAATCTAAGAAAGTGTAGTATGATATATTTCAGTCCTGAAAATAAATAATTTCAACCAAGATTATTATACCCAGCAAAGATATCACTTAAAATCAATGGATAAAAAAGACCATCTAAGACAAGCACACACTAAAGAAATTCCTGACCACCAAGCCAGCATTGCAAAAGATACTTAAAGGAATCTCATACATATAGGAAGAAGAAAGACTGTCTCCATTATGGGAGTACAGGAGAGAATAAATTTCAGGAGGGAAAGAAATGAGCAAAAGAAAACTAGGAAAGAGTCAGTCATGTTGATTTAGAAAAGCCAGCAAACCCCAAGAGAGAATAAGGGAGAAAGAAAAGAATCAATAGTATATGAAGGAACCAGGAAGACACCCAATACAATTATAAAAATCAGCAAACCCCTATCAACAATAGCCCTAAATATAAATGGTATTAATCTCTAATTAAAAGATACACATAAGTAGATAGGATCAAAAAAAACAAGATCCAACAATTAGTTGTCTATAAGATACACATCTCACTGGCAAGGACACTTACAAACAGAAACTGAAAGGATGGAAATTAATATAGCAAACAAGTAGTAGCCAAAAAAGAAAAAGAAAAAGGAGTGGCTATCCTTGTATCAGATGAAGTAGACTACAAGTTAAAATTAATCAGAAAAGATAAAGAAGGTCACTACATATTAATAAAAGTAATAGTCAATCAAGAAGATATAACAATTGTAAATATATATGCACCAAACATTGGAAAACAGCTACCTGGCTAGCTGACTGAAAGAGATCCATATATCTGCCTTTTCTCAAGAATGAGGATCCAATTGCATGTGGAAATGATTGGATGATATCATTAACATTATCAGCAAGTAAAATTTTGCTAAAGATCATTCAAAAGTGACTGTAGCAGTATATTGACAGGGAACTACTGGAAAGTCAAGCCAGATTCAGAAGAGGGCATGGAACCAGGGACACCATTGCTAACATCAGATGGATATTAGCTAAAAACAGCGAACACCAGAAAGATGTCTATCTATGTTTTATTGACCATGCAAATGAATTTGGCTGTGGGGATCACAACAAATTATGGATAACGTTGCAAAAAATGGGAATACCAGAGTACTTATTTGTACTCATGAGGAGTCTGTAAACACAAAAGGAAGAAGTTGTTCAAACAGAACAAGGAAACACTGCTTGGTGTAAAGTCAGGAAAGGTGTATGTCAGGGCTGTATCCTTTCACTGTACCTTTTCAATCTCTATGCTGAGCAAAAACTCTCAAAAGCTGGAATTCATGAAGAAAAATGTGGCATCAAGATTGGAGGAAGACTCATTAACAATTTGCATTATGCATATGACACAACTTTGCTTGCTAAAAGTGAAGACGATTTGCAACATTTAGTGATGAAGATCAAATACAGTTTTCAGTGTGGATTGCACATCAACATCAAGAAAAAAAAATCCTTACAGCTGAGTCAGTAAGCAATTTCATGACCAATGGAGAAAAAAATGAGGTTGTTTAAGAGTTTATTTCATGTGGCGTTACAATCAACACCCATGGAAGCAGCAGACAAGAAATCAAAAACACATTGCATTGGGGGAAAACTGTTGTGAAAGACCTCTTCAAAGTGTTGAAACATAAAGATGTCACATTGAAGATGAAAGTGCACCTGACTCATGCCATGATATTTTCAGGCACATCATATGGTTGGGGAAGCTGGACAGAGAATAAAAGGGAGACAGGAAAAGAATTGATGCTTTCAAATTATGGTGCTGGAGATGAATATTAAATATATCATGGACTACAAAAAGAGATCAATCCTGAAAGAAGTGAAACCAGAGTGCAATTTGGAAGCAAAGACAACTAGACTGCATCTTACATATTTTTGACATGTGGTCAGAAGGAATCAATTCCTGGAGAAGGACATCATATTTGGGAGAGTTGTGGGTCACCCAAAAAAAAGGAAGACCCTCAACTAAATAGGCTGACACAGTGGTTGTAACAATGGACTTAAACACAAAAAAGATCACATGTATGGTACAGTGTTAAGTAGTGTTTCATTCTATTACACATAGGGTCACTATAAGTCAGACCCAACTCAGCGACACCTAACAACAACAACGTGGTTGTATCCAACTTCACACACACACACACACACACACACACACACACACACAAAACACTACTGGACATAAAGAGACATGTTCAGATACAATAATAGGGGGTGACTTCAGTACTCCTTTCTGATCAATAGATAGAACATCCAGACCAAAAAATCAACATAGAAACTTGAGAGTTAAACAACATAATAGATCAGAAGGACCTGAAAGACATCTACAGAATATTCCATCCAAAAGCTACAGAATACATATTCTTCCCAGCAGCCCATGGAACTTTCTCTAAAATAGATCACATTTAAGTCCATAAATCAATTCTTAACAAATTCAGAAAAATCAAAATAACTTCATGTACCTTATTGGACCATGGGGCTGAGGTTTAGTTCAGTTGGTAGAGTGCCACTCTGTTCAATCTCAAGCACCCCCCAAAAATGGGAGAAAGACCTGGCAGTCCACTCCCAAAACAATCAGCCATTGAAAACCCTATGAATAGCAGAGAAGTACTGACATTGTGCCGAGCATGGCACAGTGTCAGAGAGTGTTTCATTCTGTTGTACATAGGGTCACTATGAGTCAGACCCAAATTGATGGCACCTAACAACAACAATAACAACATGGGCCCATAATGGAATTAAACTAGAAATGAACAGCAAGAGAAATTACTGAAACTATACAAATGCGTGGAGATTGAACAATACACTCTTAAATGATCAATGGGTTCTTGAAGAAATTAGAGAGGAGATCAAACAATTCTTAGAATCACGTGAAAATGAAAATACAAATTAACAGAACCTTTTGTATATAGCAAAGACAGTGCTGAGATGGAAGTTTACAGCTATGACTGCCTACATTAAAAAATCAGAGAGGACTCAAATAAATAATGTAGTAATACCTCAAAGTCTTAGAAAAACAAGAACAAGCAAAATCCCAAATCAGTAGTTGGAAAGAAATAATAAAGATCAAAGCAGAAATTAATAAAACGGAGACTAAAAGAACAATTGAAAGAATTAATGAAACAAAGAAGTGGTTCTTTGAAAAGATAAACAAGATAGAAAACTCTTAGTCAAACCAACCAAAGGGGAGAGAGAGAGAGAAGAATTGATGAAATTAGAAATGAAAAGGGGGACATTATAATATATGCCAATGAGATTC